>CAJNDS010002696.1:0-155000 GCA_905221605.1 Symbiodinium natans | reverse complement strand
TGGGGCCTGAACCAAACAAGGAGGGGTCGCAGCGAACAATCAAAGCGTTGTAAAAATATTTTTTGTACGTTCACTAAAAGACGCCATTATTTAGATTAATTTATCATGGGGGTCTTTTGCCCCCTTCAAGAGTGGTCCCAAAAGCCCACCCAAACAAAAGCCCGCGCCGCGTGTTTTCTTGTGTTTTGTTTGATTCGGGGCGCTTTTGGACAGAATCCTGAAGGCAACAAAGACTAATGATCGAGGGAGTTGTCGCATTATAAGGAGTGAAGGGACTCATGAAAACCAAGCGAAAAAGGGGAAATGCTGCATTCACTTGTTGTCACTTGTTGTTGCTTGTTGCTGCTTCCTGTTACGTGTTGTTACTTCTTGTTGCATGTACTTGTAGTTGCGGTTGTTGCTGTTAAAGAAAGTACGCCCAAAAGATACCAGAGCAAGTCCCAGGAACACGGCCCCGACTGGAACCGGACCTTTGAAGGTGTTTCTTCCTCGTGTTCTTCGTCATCTTGAGCCGAAAAGCTCCAGAGCATTAGGCACGGCTCTTTGGCCATTGCAGTTTGAAGTCGCCATCCTGGCTCGTGGGGCACAGGCTCTATGCTTGAAAGAACTGCCTCCAGCAAGAGGTAAACGTGGAGGTCGTCCCGACAGGCACACGCCGGGGATACTACCTGGGACGTCTCCAA
This sequence comes from Symbiodinium natans, assembly GCA_905221605.1. NCBI lineage: Eukaryota > Dinophyceae > Suessiales > Symbiodiniaceae > Symbiodinium > Symbiodinium natans. The sequence continues at coordinate 154,317 of CAJNDS010002696.1, read as the reverse complement.
AGCCCGAAAATAAGCCTCAAGTGGCAAATCGGGAGGTGAAGCGGCGCTGGATGTCCACTTCGCACACGAAGGCAGACCTCAGGCCGAAGAAATGGAGAACATCTCCTGATAGGCCTGGCAGGCTGGTTTTGCAGGGGCTGCGGCTCCATCTGCTGTGCCTCCACCTGTCCCTTGCTGAGCGCCTTCAAGGCGTACTTGACCCTTGCAACACCAAAATGTCAGGCAATCAAAGCTGCCTGACAACTGAAGCTCCGAAGCTGCCCCTACCGAGGGTCCCCCGCTCTTTCAAGTCGGCCCTTCAGGGTTTAGGGTTTAGGGTTTAGGGTTTAGGGTTTAGGGTTTAGGGGGGTATGATTCACGTATCATTCGCTATGATTCGCTTGATGCTCGGAGCAGCCCAGCCTTCTTGGCACGGACGGCTCTTGAAACGCTTGGTCCTTCTCATCGTTCAGAGAGACTTCCACTTGGAATGGTCTGACCCCTTTTTGCGCACCAGCATCACAACGATCTATCCGAGGTAGCACCCCCCCCCCCCCCCCCCCCCCCCCCCCCGCACCCACCCAAACAAAAACAAACGATGGACGTGCTGGGGACGTGGACTTAATCATAATTGGATTCGCGTGTGTCCAACGAAAAACGTGCAGTAGCAACATTAAGTCTAAGTCTCTGTGTTGGTCCCCAAAGGCAGACAACAACGACACCGGCAAAACAAAAAACAACCAGGGAACAGAACATGTCCAACGCGACTGCTGGTATTGACTGCGTTTTTGCGTCGAGAAAACCACAAAAAAGAAAAGACGTTTACTTCAAAATGGTGTTTTACCCAGAGCGTCTGGGCACGTTTTCAAAAAGTCTCCCTGAAAACCTCAGGCAAAAATGAAACAGCTCTGCGGCGAAACAAAGGTTCGAAAATCGCGTTTTGCCCGTCGCATCGGTGGTGGGGGGGGGGGGGGGGGGGCAAGCTCTCCTACTCCTCCTACTACTACCAATACTCCTCCTACTACTACTACTACTACTACTACTACTACTACTACTACTCCTAATGCTAATAATACTAATATACTACTACTACTACTACTACTACTACTACTACTACTACTACTACTACTACTACTACTACTACTACTACTACTACTACTACTACTACTACTACTACTACTACTACTACTAGGCTAGCGCGCCCCAGGGCGCCTGGTGGGTTTGCTGTGGTAAAACCGCCGGACATAGGTGTTTTGCGTCATTTCCAGTAGAGGCCGAAAAATCACCAAAAAAAAAACTACTCGCGGGCACGCAAAATGAAGGTTTCAGGGTTTGGAAGGGATGTGCTGGGATCTGGGTTGCTTAACTGCCCGCTTTGGGGGGGGGTGGGGTTGCTGAAGCTTAAGGCTGCAGGTATCTCGGGGCATTAACTGTTTGCTTCTAGGGCTGGGGGGGGGGGTGGGTTGAAGCTTAAGGCTACAGGGATCTGGGGCCTTAACTGTTTGCTTCTAGAGCTGGGGGGGGTGGGGGGGGTTGAAGCTTAAGGCTACAGGGATCTAAGGCCTTAACTGTTTGCTTCTAGGGCTGGGGGGGGGGGGTTGAAGCTTAAGGCTACAGGGATCTGGGGCCTTAACTGTTTGCTTCTGAGAGGCTGGGGGGGGGGGGGGGGGGCCACGGAGACATGCCTTTCGAACCCCTGGAAAAGCCTGCACGTGAGCCGCAAGAGTCTGCGTCAGACTCACCAAACGTACAGGTTTTCGAACTCTGGAGAATAACTCAGGAGTGTCACGCATTCAGGGTTGCGGGCACAGGCTGGAACATAACTTTCGGGTCCAACGTTGAGAAGAAAACGGAAGCCCACCACACTAGAACATACCGCCGCAGCGAGCAGGGCGTCAGAGATGTCCCCAGGCATGGATGCTCTGGTTACGCACATGGCAAAAAAAAAACGAGCATCATGAACACAACGCTGCTGCGAGCCAGCTGTTTTTCGGCGCCGAAAACAACAAAAATGCCCTGTGCCCTAGGCAGGTTCGGAAAAAGCATAGTGGCATCTCAGCGATGCCCTACTAGCGAGGCGTTGGCCGCGAGTCCTCTCCGGGAGGCGAAAACACTGTAAAACACGATGCGTTCGGCATGTGCGACATGGCATGGACGTTATCATCCCCCCCCCCCCCACCCACCCGCAGAAGAGCAGAAAACGCACCCGAATGGCAGGCGCCCAAGGGCGCGCTTTGCTACTACTACTACTACTACTACTACTACTACTACTACTACTACTACTACTACTACTACTACTACTACTACTACTACTAATACTACTACTACTACTACTACTACTACTACTACTACTACTACTACTACTACTACTACTACTACTACTACTACTACTACTACTTCTACTACTTCTACTGCTACTAAAGCAATACTTGTCCAGCTGCAAGCTTCTGTGAATCCTTCCTGCGCTGTAGGTCCATGGTAGAGCTCGAAAACCCTTAGGCCTAAGCCCGAAACCCTAAACCCTTAAGCCTAAATCCTAAGTCCTAGACCCTGAACCTATAAACCCTAAACCCTAAAACTTTAAGCCTAAACAGGCTGCATCCAGGCACCAACTTGAGAGACACATCTCTCCGCTATCTCCGAGAGGCGAACGCCTGCCACGGAGTTGAGGTTTAGGGTTTAGGGTTTACAGTTTAGGGTTTAGGGTTTAGGTTTCGGGTTAGGGCTTATGGCTTAGGGCTTTGGGTTTAGGGTTTAGGGTTTAGGATCACCTAATATCATCAGTTAATAGATAATCAAACAAACATACATACATATATATATATATGTATATATATATATATTTGTTTTTCAGGGTTTTGGGCTTTTGGGGATTTTAGGGATTAGTGATTTAGGGCTTCGGGCTTTTTTCGGGTGAAGGGTTTAGGGCCTTTTGCGGCTTTTAGGGTAAACGGTTAAGGGCCGAGGGCTGAGGGGAGTGAATTGCTAGTTCTGAGTAAGGAAGTATGCTCATGGTGGCATCACCCCAAGAGAATCATTATGCTTACGTTCAGACTCCGGAACCAAAGGCCTGAACACTATGGGTTTAGGGTTTGGGGTTTAGGGCTTTAGGGTTTAAAAACCCTTTCGGCCCTACTTCCAAAGTCCTCAGCAAGAGCCAAGCACGAAGTCAAAGTGGCGCGCCTACCGGCAACCCCGGATCTTGGAATCACAAGCTGAACCCTAAACCCTAAACCCCTAAACCCTAAACTTAAACCCTAAACCTAAACCCTAAACCGAACCCCAAACCCCAGAACCCTAGACACGAAACCCTTTAGGAATCCCAAACCCTAAACCCTAAACCCTAAGCCCTAAACCCTAAAACCTGAACCCCCCCAACCCTAAACCCTAAACCCTAAACCCTAAACCCTAAACCCTAAACCCTAAACCCTAAACCCTAAACCCTAAACCCCCAACCCCCAACCCCCAACCCCCAACCCCCAACCCCCAACCCCCAGCCTAGCTTCTCGGGCTGCGACTTGGCCATCTCAAGCTGTAGGCACAGGGCTCTCAAGGCCGTGGTGTCACCTTTAGGGTTTAGGGTTTAGGGTTTAGGGTTTAGGGTTCTGACTCTCCGGTTTCGGAGGTTGGTGTGGCCACGGTTTAGAGTTTAGGGTTTCGGGTTTAGGTTTTTGAGTTTTTTATTTTTTTTTTGGGGGGGGTGGTTTGGGGGGGGTTTGGGGTTTGAGAGGGGTCTTTGGGGGGTTTGGAGGTGATTTGGGTTTTGGGGGGTTTTTAAGCGGGGTTTTTGGGGGGTGGTTTGGGGGAATTGGGGGCTTGGGAGAATTGGGGGCTTGGGGGCTTGGAGGCTTGGGGGCTTGGGGTCTTGGGGTCTTGGGGTCTTGGGGTCTTGGGGGTCTTGGGGGTCTTGGGGGTCTTGGGGTCTTGGGGTCTTGGGGTCTTGGGGTCTTGGGGTCTTGGGGTCTTGGGTTCTTGCGTTCTTGGGGTCTGGGGTCTTGGGGTCTTGGGGTCTTGGGGCTCACTTGGGAGAGAACCTAAAGCGGATATCCCCCCGCCCCCCAACTTCAGCAAAGTCATAGGCACCCCGAATTCTTGAACAATCTCCCGTCCCTAACCCGTGAGAAGCACACGAGTTGAGGGCTTGGGGCTTATAAGACCTACGCCAACTAATTTGTTTTTTTTTTGGTGGGTGGGGGTGGGGGGTGGGTAGGCTGCTCCAACGGTCTCCCCTCTCCTTAGAAACCTTCAATTGATAATGAATGCCAACAAACAAGTCTGTATGGTTTGGGCTCTCAGGGAAAAACCAGCCTAAAACATAAACCTTGAACCCAACCCTCAACCCTGACCAAAGACGATTGGTGTGGCCAGCCGCTTTCTCCTGATATCCGCCTGCGAAGGTAACCCTGCCTGAAGCTGGGCTTAGGGTTTCTTGGTATCGCGTAAGGTTTAGATCTAGGCTTTAGGTTTAAGGTTCGGCTATAGACCTTTGGCTTACTGGCTAAGCTTGCTGGGAAAACAGGCTTCAGCTTTGGGATTTTCGGGGGGGGGGGGGGGGGGGGATTGTGATACCCCCCCTCCCCCCCCCCCCCCCCAAAAAAAAAAAAAAAGTTTATATGGTTTCGGTTGGGATGTTCTCCCTTGTACTGACAGTCCTCAGTAGGAATTTTAATCGGGGTACCATGATACCGATGAAGGACGGTTAGTATAGGCTTTCAGATTTAGGGGCTATTCGGGGCTCAGGCAAGCTCGGATAAACAAAGTACACGAATCAGCAGTTGCGGCTTGCTTCAGGCTGTATCGCTCAGCATGCTGGGATCCCTGCATGCCTGCACTCGAGCCCGTGGGTACAGGATTTCGGCTCTCATCCTGAACCCTAAACCCTAAATCCCCAAACTCCCAAAGCAGCCCTAAACCCTAAACCCTACACCCTAAACCTTAAACCTTAAACCTTAAACCCTAAACCCTAAATCCCCAAACTCCCAAAGCAGCCCCAAGTCTGAAACCCTAGGGGATGTTCCCCCTTGTTTTCTAACAAATCCTTAATAGGGATTCTAGTACCTCCGACTATAATCTCCGTTAAGGACTGTTAGTAAAAGGGGGAACATCCCAACCCTAAACCCTAAACCCTCAACACTAAACCCCAAACAAAAGTGGGGTGTGCACTCAGGCCGCAGAAGAACTTCGTCGCTCGGATCCTTGCGCAGCCGCTCGCTGATCGCAAGGTCCTGAGAGTGATTGAAGGGTTGTTTAGGGCCTTAGGGTTTAGGGTTTAGGGCTAGGGTTTTAGGGTTTGGGGCTTGGGGTTTAGGGTTTAGGGCTTTAGGGTTTAGGGCTTTAGGTTTTAGGGCTTCAGGGCTTTAGGTTCAGGGCTAGGGTTTAGGGTTTAGGGGTTTAGGGTTTAGGGTTGGGTTTAGGGTCTAGGAGGCCAATAAAGCCGTACATGAACCTTTCAATGGGCGCGGATTCCATGTGGCCTTACGTACCCTCATATGGGGGGTTTCCGAAATTGGGGGTACCTTCTTGGGGTCCTTATTATAAGGGAATCCTACTGTTTGGGTTTTTTTCGGGGTCCCCTACTTTCGTAAACCCCCATATCTACAAGCATGATGGAGCAGCTTTTGTGAGTGATCTCCTTGCCCTGAATAGCACCAAAATGGTCAGCCCTTCAAATTTCGGACCATCAAGAATGGCAGAAAGCCGAAGTCTGAACAGCTAAGCCCTATAGCCCTATACATGGTAGCCCGGCAACCATATTACAATCAGGGCACCCTGTTTGGGGTTGGGTACTGTCTAAAGGAAAAGTGCACCCCCAAAAAAAGGGAAAAGGGCACCAGCAAGCTACCAAGTATAAATCCTAAACGCCAGACCTTGCATACCCTAAGCCCTGCACCCTAAACCCGAAACCCTAAACCGCGCGGGCCTGTAGCAATCGGGCCGTGGCAGAGCTGAGCCCAGGCACGCCTTGACACCAGGGCCCCAGGGCTTTATGGTTTAGGGCCCTGCTGGGGTTTAGGGTCTAGGGTTTAGGGTTTGGGGTTTGGGGTGTGGGTTTAGGGCTTGAGTTTTAGGGTTTAGTGAGGGTTTTTTTGGGCCTATTTTGGTTTGCTTACTGGCTTGTAGCGTTCTTAGGGTTTAGGGACTCTTCGGCTCAGACTAGCCCAGAATGCAACGATGGTATGGAGTTTAGGATTGTCGGGTTAACGCTAAACCCGAAAGCTGCTGTGGTCTTGGGCGGCTTCTGGGTTACAAGGTTCAAAGTGTCGGGCTTCTGAGCTTGGGCTTGGGTCTCAAAGCGATCAAGTAAGAAAAACGGGTTTAGGGTTTAAGGTTTAGGGATATGATATGGGTTTAGGTTTAGGGTTAGGGTTTAGGGTTTAGGGCTTAGGGCCTGGGCCCTCGGGCTTCGGGCTTAGGGCTTAGGGCTTAGGGTTTAGGGTTTCAGGCTTAGGGATTAGGGTTTAGGTTTACGGTTTAGGGCTTAATGTTAAGGTCACCTTTATAATACGGGTGTCAATAGTGGCAACTTTTCCGGCCGGGATTTTTGCCCAAAAGTTTGTTTCATGAACAGTTTCCATTATGTTAGGCTGCCCCGAACCCTAAACCCCATTTTGAGGGGGGTCGTAATCAAAAAACGGGTGGTAATAGTGGAAACTTTTCCGGGAGAATTTCCCAAATGTGCTTCCGAGAGTACTCCTCTTTTCACTCTTTGGCTACTTACTGACAGCAATCCAGACCGAGCCCAATGTGGGGCAGCCCAGCTTCATTTTGCCGATCTCTTGAACCCGCTCCAGGCTCAGAAATCCTGATCTTCGTGGCTGACCGAAAAGCATCGATTTCTTCTTAAAATCCTTCTAAAAAACAGCTCCCGAACAAATCCGCCAAGGCTACCCCCCACGAGGCCTCGAAATCGTAATAATAAAGGGTGACATTAATAAAGTCCGGCGAACGGGGCGATGCCGGTCTGGGACTCTCTTCCATCAGCAAGCCTCTTTGGCTACTTACTGACAGCAATCCAGACCGAGCCCAATTATTACCACCCCGACCCCTTTCAAAGTTTGTTTGGACCCAGCGCCGGAACAAATCCGGGGGGGGGGGTTTATTAAAGCGACCTTAACATTAGGGTGGAGGGCTTGGGGTGGGAGGGGGGTTCAAGGGCGGTATGTAATCCAAGGTTCCCTAAGCCTCCCTACTACTCCCTAAGGCTCCCCAAGCTTTCCCAACTAAGGTTCCCCTAAGTATCTACGCCCCATGAACCCTCCTCCTTTAAGGACCCTATAAACACTCATACGCCCTGTAAACCCTCTTGGCGCTGCAAGCGCCAGCAGCCCTATAGGCCCTGAGTGAGGTGGTACTTGGCTGAGCTTTCCTGGTCCGGGCAATGAATTTAGCCACAAACCCTCTAGAATCTAGAAGCGTGCTTCTTGACCAATATAGGCCTATTCTGGAAGTATGTCTTTCATTCTAGAAACAGATCCTGAGATGCTAAGCATTCGGTGAACCCATACCAGAATAGCGCTATAGGTGGCGCCTAAACCCTAAGCCCTAAGCCCTAAACCCTAAACCCCAAACCCCAAACCCTAAACCCTAAACCCTAAACCCTAAACCAAAGAAGGGGACCTCACGTAAGCCTGGCCTGCAGGCGCCTCGATATCCATGGAGGCCTCTCAAGGCTTCGGATCAGCATGGGTTTTAGGGTCCTGGGGGTTTATATTAGGGTTTAGGTTTAGGGTTTAGGGTTTAGGGTTTAGGGTTTAGGCTTAGGGTTTAGGGTTTAGGGTTTAGGGTTTAGAGTTTAGGGTTTAGGGTTTAGGGTTTAGGGTGCCCAAGTCCTGAACCCAAAACCGTACCCTTTGAGCCTTTCAACCTGGATCCTGAAATGTTTCGCCTCTGCTTCCGGGTGCGCCACTGACTATCGGTCGATGTCGTGCAGCGTGCTTTGGCTTACTGTTGGTTAGCAGGGAATGAGGGAATGAGGTACCCTATATAATCCCTTAAATGGTGTTATATAGGGGGATATAGGGTACCTCATTCCCTCATTCCCTACTAACCCACAGTAAGATTTTTTTCTGCAAGACTGTTTTCGAGCTGCCTTCGTAAACTGGCAGTCTGAAGGACACTGTCATGTACAGGAGTTTTGCTGCGTTTGTTCAAACAAGGGGGGGTTTAGGAGCGGGGAGGTACTGACACGCGACGCGACAGCCCGGAACCATTCATGGCGCAAACCCTAAACCCTAACTGAACCCTAAACCCCGAAACCCTAAACCCCTCAACCCTAAACCCTCAACCCCTAAACCCTCAACCTCTAAACCCTAAACTCTAAACCCGAAACCCTAAACCCGAAACCCGAAACCCTATCCCCTAAACCTGAACCTAAACCCTAAACCCTAAACCCGAAACCCTAAGCCCTAAACCCTAAACCCGAATCCCTAAGCCCTAAACTCTAAACCCCTCAACCCTAAACCCTAAACCCCTAAACCCTCAACCCCTAAACCCTAAACCCTAAACTCTAAGCCCGAAACCCTAAGCCCGAAACCCTAACCCCTAAACCCAAAACCTAAACGTAAACCCTAAACCCTAAACCCGAAACCCTAAGCCCTAAACCCTAAACCCTAGACCCTGAGCTGCGCAGAGACTGACATGGCCCTGCCTCGCTTGAGGAGCCCACCATGCTACGCACGCCAGTTCGCCTTGCAGGGCAGGTGGACTCACCGCGACTGCCTTTAGGGTTTAGGGTTTAGGGTTTAGGGCTTAGGGTTGAGGGGTTTAGGGCTTAGGGTTGAGGGGTTTAGAGGTTTAGAGGCTTAGAGGTTTAGGGGTTTAGGGGTTAGGGTGTAGGACTCAGGGGTTTAGGGTTCAGAGATTTACGTTTAGGGCTTTTGGAGTAGTGGTAGGATGAGCAGGGAGGCCCACGAGGAATTCGTGCACGAGCCTGGCACCCCTCCCAAAAGCCCAAAGAACGGTTTTGGGGTTTAGGGTTTACGGTTGCGCCTGTCCACTCGCGCAAAGGCAGACTTGCTGCGGCGGCCGAAGACGCTCTTCCCTCACCAGGGAGTGCGAGAAAGTTGTGTTTCGTTCGTGATGGTGTTGGGGGGTTGGGGGAGAGGTTTTAGGGTTTAGGGTTTCGGGTCTAGGGTCTAGGGCTGAGGTTTTAGGGTTTAGAGGGCATGGAGGTTTGAATGTTCGTGCCATGGTCCATTGCTAGAACCTGGGTATCTCCCTCATGCCCCCACCCCTTTGCTGTGGTGGGAACCTGATGCGGTACCTTCACTACGAAATAAGGGACCCCTAATATCACCCCCCAAAGAATAGGGCCTCCCTTACAAGAAGGACCCCAGTAAGGCACGCCTGTTTGTCACGTCTTTGATGTCGCTCTAGCGTTCTCTAACTTATCTGCCATATACTTGGAATGGCCCGAAACCGTGGATCCTTGACCCTAAGCCAGCTTCCGTTGGGCTTTAAGGTGAGGTATTTATGGACACAACTGCTCGGGTATAGGGTTTATGGTTAAGGGTTTAGGGTGTAGGCTTTAGGGCTTAGGGGAGCTACATCAGAACTGTAGAGGGCACTAGCCAGCATGCGCCTTTCTCGGCGTCCTCATGGCTGCGGCCATATCTCTCAAAGGAGGTTTCAGTGACCTCAGGGCTTGTTCTGAGGCTAAAACACCCTAAACCCTAAACCCTAAACCCTAAACCCTGAACCCCCTGAACCCCCTGAACCCTGAACCCTAAATCCTAAACCCTAAACCCCCCAGCCCCCCAACCCCAAAAACCGTAAACCCTAATCCCATGACACCGAGGTCGTCAGAAAATTAATGACCGCATGCAATCCTCACATGTGGTGCTGATGTCTGGGGCGATCTGCTCAAGTATGCTGTAGCTGAAGGTGCCACAAGCAAGGCTTCTATAGCTTAGGGTTTAGGGTTTTAGTAGGGTTTAGGGCTATTAAGGTTTAGGGTTTTAAGGGTTTAGGGACTTTTTAGGTCTTAGGTCTTTTTTGGGGTTTAGGGTCTTTTTAGGGTTTCGGGTTTTCTTGGGTTTTGGATTTTCAGGGTTTAGGTTTGATATCAACCCCCACATTTACCCATGTAGTAGAACCTACCTCCACTCTGGTATACAGGCTAGGCTGCCCAGTAACCCAGGCTGAAAATGGCCGCCCTTTTTTTGCCTTACAGGGGCGAATAAGGGAATCTAACCCCCAAAAAGGTAATAAGGGCACTACTGGGCATCCTAGCAGGGACGGCTGGGACGTCCTACGCGCGAGAAACTGTAAGAGCAGGACTCGTTCTGGTCCTCTTGAAGCGTTACAAGAAGCCCAAACCTACTTTTCTGCTGGCTCTTATTCCAGAAGCCCTTTTGGGATGCCTTTTAGGAACCTTTTACTACTACTTGGAGGTTTCATGGGTACTTAGTAACCCCTATTAGAAGTCTACTTAGATAACCTGCTCAGAGGACGTAGGGGAGCTTTTGAGTGCAGCTGTGATTTGGGTTAGAAGCCTAAACCCTAAACCTTCAACCCTAATTAAACCCAACACCCTAAACCCTAAACCCAAACCCTAAACTCTAAACCCAAACCCTGGACCCAGTTTGAGCAAGGGCAGTTTCTCCAGGAAACCTAGTAAGAATTTACTGCCGTGCTGAAGGGGATTGATACAAGGAACCTGAGAAAGGAAAGGGGTACCCCGTGGTCCGCGGGAATACCCTAAACCCTAAACCCTAGAGCCTAAACACATTGCCGTCAGAGGGGCATCCCGGAAGGCTTCGCCGTACAAGAAGCGCGCGACGTAAAGCGTGACTGAGCTTGCAATGCCTGGAAAGAAGGTTTGGGGCTTCGGGTTGAGGATGTGTAGAGGGTTTAGGGTTTAGGGTTTCGGGTTTAGGGTTTAGTAAGGCTTGGTAGATCACATATCGAACCGTAAATATGGCGTCCTTCAAGGTTCTAGCAGCCTTGATATTCGGGCGTGTTCTGACACAATACCCATAAGCCCATGATAGAATATGAACCAGAAGCCCAACAAAAGGAGGTCATCTACCCTGTGCTCAACTCTTCTCAACGCATATTACTATATGAAGCCGACAACCTTTCAGGCTCGTTTCGTCCACAAAGGTGAGCAGTCGACACATCCACAGAACCCTTCCATTTTTTGTTGGCCTTACCTAACTTTCATGACATAGTACACTGGCCACCAACGTAGCACCCCCCCCCCCCAAAAAAAAAGAAATGGAGCTGCAACTAAGGGTCTTTCGGCAATCCCGAATTACACCCTAAACCCTATACCGCCAAACCTTATGAAGACTCAACTTGAACCTGGATCGTCTCCTGACCACTAGACCCAGGAGTAACCAGGGAATAAAAAGGGTACCCTTTTTGGTTATAAGGGGATTAGAAGGGAACCCCAACCCTGAAAAAAAAGGAAATAAGGGCCTAGTCCGGGTCCTCGTAACCCTAATCCCTAAACCCTAAACCCTAATAAACCCTACTGACAAGTTGCCCATCAGCACCACGGCTTCCACCAGCGAAGAGATGATCAGAACGCTGGAGAGCTCGCCAAATCTGCCCCCACAGCTTGCTTCAATGTTCAGTGAGCCTAGATCCTAAAGCCTAAAGCCTAAAGCCTAAACCCTAAACCCTGAACCCTAAACCCCAAACCGCAAATCCTAAACCCGAAGCCCTGAACCCCAGGCCCTAAACCCTAAACACGAAAGCCTAAAACCCTAAACCCTAAACCCTAAACCCCAAACCCTTCGCTGCTCGGGGATACCATTCGGACCCTCGACAGATCCACGCCCAACCGAACCCCTTCTCTAAGAGAGACCTTCTCTAAGATGGGGCTTAGAAACTACACAAGATTTAGGGCATGCACGTACACATATTTGGGGTCAAAGGGCTCAATGCCTTTGCATGTGGCTTGAAGGGAGGCTTAGGGTTTAGGGTTTAGGGTTTAGGGTTTAGGGTTTAGGGTTTAGGGTTTAGGGTTTAGGGTTTAGGGTTTAGGGTTTAGGGTTTAGGGGTCCTACTCAATACTGCATAACTCGAGCTCTAAACCTGAAAGATCGTCGCAACAAAAGTCTCCGCACTCCACACCTTGATGAAACCTAACCCTTTAACCCTAAACCTAAAGCTTGGGATTTTCCCGTTTATACTAACCGTACTTAATAGGGACTAAACTGGTCGGGGGGGGTACGATAATCCCTGCTAAAGACTCTTAGTATGAGGGGAACATCCCAACCCTAAACCCTAAACCCTAAACACTAAACGCGAAGCCCTAAACCCTAAACCCTAAACCCTAAACCCTAAACCCTAAATCCCAAACCTTGCATTGACCGAATGCACGGCGTGCCTTCCGGAGCCAACGAACTGGATTCGAGCCACGGTTGACAGCAAGGAACCTTGTGGGGGCTGGGTTTAGGGTTTAGGGTTTAGGGCTTAGGGCTTAGGGCTTAGGGCTTAGGGCTCAGGGTCTGGGGTTTTTGGGCTTGGGATTTAGGGCTTATACCCAGATATCCGGGAGGATCCGAAACGTAGAACCCCGAAAATGCCGTGTACTACTAGTGGGTCATTTTTAGGAACCCTTAAGAGGATCTACTTTTGGGATTTGTTCAGGGGTCTGGGGACGTGCTGCTTGCGAAAGATAGAAGTGTCTGCTTCGATTGAGTCAAGATCAGGGGCAGGCACGACTTGGTGCTTCGCTAGTTTCCTCCAATACCTTACAAGACACCCGCCCCAGAACTCCAGGAGATCTAGAATCTACATCCAACCCTACACCCTACACCCTAAACTCGAGGCCCTACACCCTAGGCCCAAAACCCCAAACCCCAAACCCAAAACCCAAGACCCAAAACCCAAAACCTTAATTAACCCGAAGCCCTAAACACTAAACCCTGAACCCTAAACCCTACACCCCAAACCTCAAACCTCAAACCCTAAACCCTAAACCCTACAGCAACCTGACCTCGAGTCAGCCAGAAGCCCCAGCCAACCCCACCAGGGGAATGGCCTTCGGTCACCGGCTCCGCGCCGACAAATCCCCAAGCCTCAGTTAGCAAGGGTTTAGGGCTTAGGGTTTAGGATTTAGGGTTTAACACTAACACCCTTAAACCCTTGCTTGAAGCCGCCATGGACCACCGGCTAAGTCTGATTGATTACAAGGGGGGGATTTCGGGCCAAAGGGACGCTCTATTGATATGCACCCACCAAAATTCTTATGAGGAAGCAGAATGCATACACCCACCAAGAGCAGTCACGTTGACTCTACCTCATCTGGGGACGGAATCTGGGAGTCTGGGGCTCCGGACCTCTTTTAGGTTTCGTCTTTTTTTCGGGCTTGGGGCTTAAGGTTCGGGCCAGGGAAGCCTCCTAAACCCACCCACACACGCACACACACCCCACCCACGCACGCACACGCATCGGGCCTGCGGTTGCAGCTCCACCTCACGGCATGAAAGGGGAATTTCCCATGGTCTGATTGGAAGGGATTGACTCAGACTTTGGGGGTCTATGGCTCCAGCGCGACTGAAGCTCCAGCAGAAACGCTAAACCCCAAACTCCCCTAAACTCGTAAACCCTACGCCCTAAGCCCAAGCCCGAAGCCCTAAACCCTAGGCCCTAAACCCTAAACCCTAAAAGCAAAACTCCTAGACCCCCAAGCCCTCAACCCTGGACTGCGGGGCTTGGCTAGGCTTCGGCAAGTTATCCAACGGACGGGCTTCGAATACCTCAAGGGTCCATGATTCATCCCTTCCCCCTCATATTAACTGCCCCTACCCCCCAATATGAAATACTCCCCTTATATGTATATTCTATGTATATTCTAGTATACAGGGGGAATTTAATATTAGGGGGTGGGGGGGGGTTAACATTAAGGGGGAGGGATTATACACTCGGGCCCCAAAGTCAACAGATAGCAGGGACTTTCCCTATTTAGGTACATGGACCTTGAGGGCCATGGTACTCCTCTGAAGGATGGGTCCCCTTTTGTTACAGGGTTCTTAAGCGAGGGTGTAGGGTTTAGAGTTTTACCCCCCACTACTCCCTAAGGCTCCCTTAGCTTCCCTAAGGTTCTCTAGGTACCTACCCCCCCGCCCCCCATGAACTCCCGAAGGACCTATACTTACCTACATATCAAAAGGGAGCCCTAATTTCGGGGCTCCCCTTTGTGGTGTAGGGACCCTGATCCCCTAAAACCCGAAAACCCCAGAGCCCTAAAAGCCTATCAAACCCTAATCCTAAAACCCTAGAACCCTGAAACCCTAAAACATCCTAAAACCCAAAAACCATGCAACCCTAAAACCCAAAAACCCCCAAACCCCCTGAAACCCTGAAACCCTACAAAAGCCCTAAAATCCTCAACCCTAAAAACCCTAAAACCCTCTACGTCATGCAACTGCACGGAAAGGCAGCCTCGACCGCACACCGGGGCTCGCTCGGCTGCCAATCCTTTGGTTTTTAGGGCTTGGCTGGTAAATGAACCCAAAACCCTAAACCATCCTAAGGTCCTAAACCCTTAACCCTTAACCCTTAACCCTAAACCCTAATTAAACCCTAAACCCTAAACCCTAAACCCTAAACCCTAAAGGGTTCAGGGCTTTTTAGGGTTGGGGTTTAAGGGTCAAGGGCACAGGGTTTTGGGTTTCGAGGGTAAAGTGTCCAGGGATTAAAGGGTAAAGGGCTAGGGCTTATGGGGTTTAGGTTTGTAGGGTTCAGGCTTTGAATGCAGGGAACCTAACCCAGCAACACAACAGACGGGCAAGACTTCAACAAGAAGCCCGTAAACTCTAGAGGCCTAAACTGGAGTGAGGGCCCGACAGTCACCTTACGTTCTATGAGATTGTAATTATTTATAGGGCAAACTGTTATTCCAAATCCCCCCTTGCAACCCTAAACCCGAAAACCCTAAGACCCTGAAACCTAAAACCCCAAAACCCTAAACCCTAACCCTAAACCCTAAACCCTAAAACCCTAAACCCTCAAACCACAGGAAAGTGTCCCAGGGAAAGCTCGTCAGGTCCCAGTAGGCCTCCGGGAATGCCTTCGCAGCAGGCTGTGAGGCGATACTGCACCCCTTCTTGCTTAGGGTTTAGGGTTTAGGGTTTAGGGTTTCGGGTTTAGGGTTTAGGGTTTAGGGTTTAGGGTTTAGGGAACCCGAAACCCTAAAGCCCCTCACATCGCCTCCCCAAGGCTTCGGAAGTTCCGCTAGACCCAAGACTAACCTAGGAACAAACGGTTTAGGGTTTAGGGTTTAGGGTTTAGGGTTTAGGGTTCGGGGTTCAGGGTTCAGGGTTTAGGGTGACCCAAGAGTAAGCTAGGAATCAGAAGGGTGCCCTTTTTTGGGTTTACAGGGGCTTAATTATAAGGGCACCCAAGCCCTAACAAAAGGGAATCAGGACCTACTCTGGGTCTATACTCTGGGTCCCAAGAGCCGCTATCTCCTCCCCTGGTAGAAGAATCCGGGGGTGGCGCTACCAAACCTCCACTCGGAGGGTCGGGGGACTTTCTAAGTAGAAAGTGAGCAGGCTTATACGTACCCTAAAAGGGACCCTAGTTGGAGTTATCCTACTTATATCTCGATTAGTTAACTACTTACTAGGTCCTCCGATCCTCCAAGCAGGGAACAAGGGATTTAGGGCTTGGGGGCCTAAGTAGGTTTTAGGGTTTGGGGCTTGGAGTTCTAGGGTTTAGGGCTAGGGCTTAGCTAAGGCCTTGTTTACAGTAAAGTTTCCAGGACTTGGGTTGAGAGCTTAAGGTTTATAGGCCGGTAGACATATAGATAGAGAGAGTGGGGGGAGGGTTTCGAATATATAAGATTTTAGACATACCCTGAACCCTAAACCCCAAATGTAGACCCTCCTACCCAAACCCTGAACCCTGAACCCTGAACCCTAAACCCTCAACCCTAAACCCTAAACCCTAAACCTTGCTGTAAGGAGCGCCTGGTAGTTCCAATACCGGAAGCGCAGGGTTAGGATGAAGCCGGTATGGCGGTAGCGAATCCTCAGAGCCGCGGAGGGGTTGGGGTTTAGGGCTTAGGGCTTAGGGCTTAGGGTTTAGGGTTTAGGGTTTAGGGTTTAGGGTTTAGGGTTTAGGGTTTAGGGCTTAGGGTTTAGGGTTTAGGGTTTAGGGTTTAGGGTTTAGGGTTTAGGGTTTGGGGCTCCGGGTTGTGGGGCTCGGGGTGGCCGGGTGTGTACGGTGCGAGCTCGGCGTGGATGTGGTCCTTAGCCTTAGACTAGGCAGGGAGACACGAACCTAAGTACCCATCCACAGAGGGTTTCGGGTCTAGGGTAGGGTTGAGGGGTTGGGGTTTTAGAGTTTAGGGTTTAGGGTTTAGGGTTTAGGGTTTAGGGTTTAGGGTTTAGGGTCCTTTACGTGCTTGGAGCTCTATCGCTCTCTTATAAGGGAGGCTTTTCAAGGCTAATTTTTGGAGCAAAGGCTCATGAGCTAACTTGTCGCACCCCAAACCACAACGCCCAAACCCCAAACCCGAAACCCTAAACCCTAAACCCTGAACCCTAAACCCTGAACCCTGCAGACAGGCTTCTTCGTGTCTGGCCTTACCGGAACGACGTTCCCCGCGTTGAAATCATCCAGGGTCACGTTGCCCGCATACCTGCAGTCACATAATGTCAACCATTCCAACGGCTCTGCCCATTCTTGAAATACTTAATCCCTGTTCCCCTAGGAAGAAAAAAGGATCCCTTTTGTTCACATAATATATAACAAAGCCCATAACCCAAAAAGTAGAAAGGATCCCTTACACTGATCTAGGAAAGATCTACATGGACTACTACAAGCAACCAACCCTGAACCAGCACTTGTGCCCAGGTGACCCGGGTCACTTGTGCCCATGTTGTTCGGGTCACTTGTGCCGCTTTCACGCACGGTGCATCGGTGGGGGGGGGGGGGTCACCTTGCATCACAACAGGCCATTTTAGCCTATGCACACAGTGGGGGGCGGGGTTAATAATGAGGTTGTTTCACGCGGTGCAGCACAGCCACATCCACTCAGACGGGGCTGGGGGTGGGGGAGGTACGGGGAGGGGGTGCGCGACTTTTGGCGTGACAAGCAGGTCATCCTGTGGCCGAGACATGCTTTCAAGCCACAACGCGGGCACAAGTGACCGGTCAGCATGCGGGTCGGCCAGAGGCCCAAAGTGTGGCCCTGCAGTGATTTCAAGACGGATGCGGGCACAAGTGACGGAGGTGAGGTGGGCTCTGTCCTGGGAAACACTTGAATTATTTGAATTATTTAAATTATTTAAATAATTCAAATAGTTCAAATAATTCAAATACTTCAAATATTTAAAATGCTTCAACTGTGTCCCTCGACACAGATTTCGGGATATTTGAATAATTCAAATACTTCAAATAATTCAAATAATTCAAATAATTCAAATGGCTCCATTTGAATTATTTGAATTATTTGAAAACCCCTAAACCCCTAAACCCCTGAACCCCTGAACCCCTGAACCCCTGAACCCGAAATTACTAAAGCCTAAACCCTAACCCTAAACCCTAAACCCTGCAAAATCACAGGTTTTCCCAAAATGGCTATCCTACTGCAGCAAGCCCTCACAGGTCTGGGAACCGCAGCTGCGAGGATTAGCTGCAAACTTGTAATCTTCCAATTGCATAAGAGACGCCCAAAATATATAAAAACCCCTATATTGCCACAAAAAGGAAGATATGTTTTAATATATGTATCTATATATATATAAATGTGTTGGTTGCAGGGTTAGGGATTAGGGTTTAGGGTTTAGGGATTGGGGCTTAGAGTAACTTGGGGAACCTCCCTCTAACTCTCCTTAAACAAGGACCTGCGCAAGAATTCCGGAAAGTCCTGACATGCAAAATGTCAGCCTCATGACTGCGCCTTATGACTCCAGCTTCTTTGTCTCTACTTCTTTGTACGAGCCCAAACCCTGAATTCCTTAAAGTCCAAAACCAAAACCCCAAAACCCAAACCCTCAACCCTATAAACCTAAGCTGCCCACCCACCCCGCCCCATCCACCCCCAAAGCCCCAAGCCTTAAACGGAACACCACCTTGGCTCCCATCAACCCTCTGAACAAAAATCCTTACGTAGGGTTTTGAGGTTTGGGGCTGGAACCGTAAACATCACGAGGGCCTGGGGTCTAGGGATTAGGGTTTAAGTAGAAACTGACGTAACCCTATAAACTATAAACCCTAAGCTTGGCCCTCAACCCAACGCTTCGGACCGGGGCGCTGAAGAAGTTCTCGGAGGGTAAAGGCCCATCCGTTGTTGTTTTCGCCCACGGCGGTATAGCCCAGCGGTGGATCCCCTCGATAGGAGCATTGGGGGATCCGGGTTTAGGGTTTAGGGTTTAGGGTTTAAGTAGATGGCTTGGGCTACAGGTTGAGGGTTCAAGTAGGGTTGCCTAAACCGTAGAGCTACGTGTCAGAGGGCAACACATACATCAGCTGCTCAGTCCGTCACACTCGCACGGAATATGTGCATGTTTATCATCTGTCCTCGCAAGCTACATGGTCACTGCAATACCTAGACGAGCTTGTGTTGTAGTGTTAACTAAATAGGGGTTATAAAAGGCCTGATGTTCCCAACCCTAAACCCTAAACCCAAAACCCTATGCTGGAAGTTATTAAGGCTCCTGAACTACTTACGCACAAAAACGGCTGAAGCGGCCAAGGCCAGAAACAAAGTTTGGCCACACTTCTAGGGTTTAGGGTTTAGGGTTTAGGGTTTAGGGTATGGGACTCAGGGTTGCTTCAAGGTATGGCATCGGAAACCCCCACATCACAGAGCTACTAGACGTTGCTCGTTGCCATCGGTTAAGCACAGCATCGTGTTTTTTAGTGCCATGCAAAACGCCCGGCCTATCTTCCTGACGATCAGGCACTCCATCATGTTGCGCCGGATGCCCGTCTGTGAAGCCGAAACGGTGTGGATAAGGAACAATGGCAAGTCCTGCAGCATGGGACACAGGAACACACTCAGGGCTCAGTGTTTAGGGTTTAGGGTTTAGGGTTTAGGCCTTTTTTGACCCCTGCAATCGAATCAAGAACAGCCAATGCTGGCTGCAGTTTGAGCAAGTCCCCCTCAAACCGAAAGCACACATGACTTGCCCTCAACCCTAAGCCCTAAACCACAACACCCCGAACATTGCCGTGTCCTCCACTCCATCCATGAAGAAATTCTCGAAGCACCTGTTGCCATTCCTCATCAGAGTCCATCACTGCATACGATTAAGTGCTGCAGGTGCGCGTTACCCTCAGTGCCAGGCTACCACTATACATATATATATATATGTATATGTATATGTATATAATGTAACATAATATAGTATAATACATATATACATATATGTAAAATATACATACATATACATATGCGCGTATATGTACATACCTACATACATACATACATACATGCATACATACATACATACATACATACATACATACATATACCTATGTATGTATGTATGTATATATATATATATATATATATATGAGGCTGGGACCTCTAGGGTTCTAGCGGCCTAGTTTTCGACCCGCAATCGGAAAAATCAAATTCTTCTGTTCATGCTTCCACTCAAAGAGACTTCCATGCATAATTTCATGTTGACGCTGAACCAAAGCAAAAGTAAGTCTCAACATCACACTCTACAAGAGAACCAACCCTACACCCGAGCTAGGAGCCGTAGGAGTCTTAAGGCCATGGGTGCCATTGGCTACAAAGCCCTGAAATCCCGAAGCCCTGAAATCCCGAAACCCTAAAACCCTAAACCCTAAACCCTAAAGCCATAAACCCTAAACCCTAAGACCTAAACCCTAAACCCTAAAACCTAAACCCTAAACCCTAAACCCTGAAGCCCAACAACATGCCTCATGCCAAGGGTCACGTCCACCGCACCCGGCTCCGCGCCTCAACTCAACAGCCCCCGCCCCAGGATACAAAGTAGATCCCTTTAAGGGTTTCTAAGAATGACCCCCTAAACCCTAAACCCTAAACCCTAAACCCTAAACCCTAAACCCTAAACCCTAAACCCTAAACCCTAAACCCTAAACCCTAAACCCTATTTGTGGGGTTCTACTTTTCGGATTCTTGGATCCCAGGCGTCTGGGAGGAGCTCGCCTTTTGAGGGTTTAGGCTTAGGGTTCCCTAGAACTCCAAACAACACGCTGCTTGTTGGTTGTGGTAAGGGTGCACCTGTTGGGGTTGGTTACTTTCAAGTTAAACCCTACACCCCCAAGCCCTTTTTGGAAGGGAACGTAGAATCCAACAAGAATAGGAAAAAGGGCGCCGCTGTGCCACCAAGACCAAATGACCCTGTAATAAGCCCAACGCCCGAGCTTTGACTCCAGGGACTAGAGGAGGGACGCTTATAAGTGACCTTAGAGGCTTGTTGGGGTCGCTACTTTAGGTAAAAAGGGCCCTAAGCCAAGATCTCCAACGTAAAGCCTAAATTACAGGAAATCGTGGCGTTGAGGGATTTAGGGATTCAGAGTTCCAGGGTTTCAGGATCAGGGTTTTAGGGTTTAGGGATTGGGGTGCTGGGCACGCCTGGCTCGCAGCCGGGAGTGTTTCGGCGAAGCTGCTGCCAAAGGGTGACCTGTGCTCAGGGCTCAAGGGTGGCTCCGCCTGGGGTTTAGGGTTTAGGGTTTAGGGTTTAGGGTTTAGGGTTTAGGGTTCAGGGGTTCGGGCGCGCTCTAAGCAGCCAATGTGACCAGCTTGTGTACCCTCAGGCAATTGCCAAACTGCTCCAAGTGTTGACTAGCTCGTGATTTACTCTCCTGTTGCATGCTAACCCAATTAGGGACATTGCGAACTAATTATCCCACAGGCCTACCGTATAGGGGTACCCCTACGAAAACCTAAGGTTTAAGGTTTAAGGGTGTTTATGCTTCACTGACAGGCGTTGATACGGGAATACCATAGGCGTTAGGTTTTTGGATGTAGTCCTTACAGACTTAGGTCTCTCCATGTTTCGCATGGCCACTCAAGCAACATGCTACCATAAAGGGTCTTCGAGTAGGGTGCAGTACCCCAAAAAAGGAAAAAGGGACCCAAGCAAAATAACTGAACATAAGGGTGACACACTTACCAACGCAACCTACGTACAACGAAAACATGATGCGAGGGGTGGGCCGGGGAGAGGACCTACTTACCATACAGGTCTCAAGATCTTCGTACATCCTTACAACTACACAGGCCATTCGAGCCCCAAAAACCCTAAACCCGAAACCCTGAACCCTAAACCCTAAACCCTAACCCTCAACCCTAAACCCTACACCCTAAACCCTTCATTCCGGTACCCACCCTGGGAGACCTGGGCTTCGGCGCCGACTTGCTTCATGATGTCCGCTCCTGCTGCTGTGGGTTTAGGGTTTAGGGTTTGGGGTTTAGGGTTTAGGGTTTAGGGCTTAGGGTTTGGGATTTAGGGTTTAGGGCTTGGGGTTTGGGATTTAGGGTTTAGGGCTTGGGGTCTTAGGGTCTGAGGGTTTTAGGGTCTCAGGGTCTCAGGGTCTTAGTGTCTTAGGCGTCTGAGGGCCTGAGGGTGTGAGGGTTTTCGGGTCTGAGGGTCTGAGGGTTGATTGAGTTGGGATTTAAGGCTGAGTTTGGTGTTTGGAGTTTAGGTTTGGTAAACACTGGTCCCTGGCTGTAGACTCCCACAACCCGGCTCAAACAGGGCTTCATGCTTCTGATTCTGCTGGGCCATGTCATAGCCCTTAAACCTCAAACCCTAAACACCTAGACCGCAGGATTTCGTTGAATTATTGGAAAGAGTCCTAAACCCTAAACCCTAAACCCTAAACCCTAAACCCTAATTGAGTCTTCTTCACCCCTTGGCATGGCGCCTGTCACACGCGGGCAGGTGTGGTTGTAAGCTTCAATGCCACCAAGCTGTGACACAACCTCGCGCAGCAAAGGTCTAAGCATCTTGGGGGGTTTAGGATTTAGGGTTTAGGGTTTAGGATTTAGGGTTTAAGGTTTAGGGTTTAGGGTTTAGGGTTTAGACTTTCGGGTCTCGGCTTAGGGTCCCAGCAGCTCAGGCAAGGTGACCCCCACCCAAGCTGAAACACCGTCCTTGGCAGTCTGTAAAACCTCGATGAAAGTCTGACAGAGGAAGCCCTATGAAAATTGATGGAATCTACAGAACCCCAAGCCCGCAAAGCCAAAAGCTCTAAACCTCCAAACCACACACCCCTAAACCCCTAAGAAACAAACAAGACCTCAAACTCTAAAGCCCCCAACCCCCCCGAAGCAGTACACCTTGAGATCCCCCGAAAATAAAAGATAATAATCCCGACGTTGCCTTTATAACTAAGAATATTTCTGCTTTTGGGGGAGTGCTTAAGCAACATGTCCTAAGCCCTGAACCCAAAACCCGAAACCCTAAAACCTAGATCCTAAAAAAGGCCTCAACCCTACATGGACTCAAGGCCGGCATTCCACATCCCCTAAACCTCATGGGTTCTTCTACTGCCCCCATGTATACTACCCCCTAGGCTCCCTCCAAAATAAAGGCGATTTAGGGATAAGTATAGAGGGGGGTAGTGGGGAAACCCATGAATACCCTGAACCCCCAAACCCTAAACCCGAAAACCTAAACCCTAAACCCGGCAAAGTAGTGGGGAAACCCATGAAAACCATAAACCCCCAAACCCTAAACCCGAAAGCCTAAACCCTAAACCCGGCAAAGGCTCAATGGGTGCTAAGTCGAAGGAGGGGTTTGCGCCGCAGTGTGGGACTGTTTGGTCCGAGTCCTGGGCTGTGTAGGGCTGATGATATGTAGGTTTAGTTTAGGCGGCAGGGTATAGGGGAAAAGGGTATTGGGTATTGGGTTTCGGGTTTAGGAAAGCTTGAGGTTTGGGGTTAAGGTCTTAGGGCCCAGGGTGTAGAGTTCAGGTTTGTTGGTTTCTGGCTCAGGGTTTAAAAGTTTAGGGTGTCGAGCGCAGCGTGTGACAAGCTAAGAGAATTGGTGCTGTACGTGCTCATGCGGTTTCGGCAGCTAGGCGTGTTGTTCTCGCACCCTGTATTTTACACGATTATATTGTTTGTCTTCAAGAATGAGGATTTGCGCCCAACGTCTGGTTGCAGTATGTTTCCAGCATTCCCTGGTTTCGCTTATCAACGGTTGATGGATTTGTACTGTAGCTGTTCCTTCGTGTAATGAACTTCCTCTCTCGGGTACGCTTGCGGCGGTTTCTATCAGTCGTACTTCTTTCTTCAGGTCGTTGTGCCATCAGTGCTGTGTTTCTCCTGCTGTGTCATACGTTTATACGAACAACAAAGCTTTACATGTTGCTTACGGCGCATGTGTCGGTGCACGTGGCTGTTTTCTTCCGTGCTGTCTGTGCATTCACATATTTGTTCACATATTTGCGTCGGCTGTTTCCAACCATCTCAATTTTGCAAATGTGATTCGCGCAATGAGCCTTGCCTTTGTTACTTCTCTCCCTCTCTCTCTCTTCCCCTCTTTTTGTCTCTTTTTCACTCTCCCTCCCTCCCTCCCGCCCGCCCGCCCGCCCTCCGTCCCTCCCTCTCTCTCTCGCCCTCTCTCTCTCTCTCCCGCCCTCTCTCTCTCTCTCTCTCTCTCTCTCGCTCTCTTTCTGTCTCTCGCTCTCTCTCTCTCTCTCTCTCACTCTCTCTCTTTTCCATATATACCTCGTTCCCTCCTTCTCACTCTCCCTGGTTTAGCGGCTATAGGCTTCAAGCTTGGTGCGCGGGCTCATAGTTTCATTCCTTCAGAAAGACGCACGTGCCCATGGCTTCCCAACAGGCACAAAGACATGTGAGCACGGTTGCCTTCGGGACCACACCCTAAAAGCGTTTATGGATCATACACCTTAACAGGAGTTCTAGCAGTATAGGGTATATGACCCCACTTTCAGGGTTCAATGTGGTCCTGAATTACAGTAGTATAGGGCATATGACCCCAAATTTAGGGTTCATGTGGTCCCCAATCTATCCCATTTCTACAGTTCGGCTACACTCTCATCGCATTCGGGGCGGCGCTAGGTGAAGTCCATGAGGTGTAGCACCAGCTGTTGAAACCCGTCGCGACTTGATCGAAGCTGACGATGCTCCAGAACAGCACCGATCGAACGGCCACATACCTTCGCAGGCTCTATAAAGCCTAAACCCTTCTAAACCCTTTTAAACCCTTGTAAACCCGTTTAAACCCTTTCAAAGCCTTTTAACCAAATTTAACCCTTCTGAACCCTTTTTAAACCTTGCAAACTCTAAACCCTAATGTCGACCCCAAACCCCGACACAAAGGCGTCATAAAACGCCTTAAAAAGCCGATCTGGGCTGTAAAGGGTCCAGTGCCCCACCCTTGGGATTTTTCGCATGTCAGTGGTCTAGGGTTAGGATGTTCCTACTTGCACTAACTGTCCTTTCTCCGGGATTCTAGTAGTCTAGTACGCTCTATTATAATCACTTCTAAGGACTGTTAGGTATTAGTCTAAGGGGGAACATCCCAAGTCCAGGGTTTAGGGTTTGCCACTGGTGGTGGTTCTGATATCGAAAATTCTTTCTACCCTCTACCCTGAAGCCCACTTGACGCTTCAGGGGCACGTTTGAACAGGTAGATAATTAAGCTTTACAATGCCGTACTTAAGAGGCGAGCTCAAAGTAAATCACACGCAGCCCTGCCTAGGACCAAGACCCTACAAACCCTACAAGGACGGGCCCCCTAGTTATAAGTAGAGTTATAGGGACCTTAAATTGGGCTCTAAGGATCCTAACTTAGGTGATAAGTCCCCTAACTATAGTTAGTATAGTAAGGGAGCCCCTCCTTGTAAACCCTGCAACACTCCGCATGAGCCCTTCCAGTCGAAGCCCCCTAACCCGAGAACGCCTGCGCAACGGTGATTAGGGTTTAAGGGTGGGTTTATCGAGAGTTCAGGGCTGTTAGGGTTTAGGGATTTTTGGGTTTAAGGGTTTCGGCCGTTTAGGATTTAAAACCTAGAGGGTTATCCGGCGTTAGAGTAGGGTGATAGGGTTTGGGTTTAGTATAGGGGTCGGACTACTTGCTAACAAGATTCCCCAAGGTCCCCATTTAAGTATACCCCTAAAACCCTTTACCTTTGATACTTTCGGCTTGTGTTGTTGTGTTCTACGTGTTTTGCGCTACGAAGAGGGGGGAGCGCTCGGCTTGCGTGGTGAAGTTTCAAGGTGGAAGCTGAAAAACCGGCATGTGCTCGGCTTAGGGCTTAGGGTTTAGGGTTTAGGTTTAGGGGCTAGTGCCTCGTGCTTAGTCCGTGATTTTCTCTTAAAAGCAAACCTATGGCTCGTCCTGATCTTGAAAAGCACACAGCGCCATTTTCGACTGCTGTGAGGAATCCTCTTTCTTGGAATTATCTACTAATATTTGCTTTGGGATGTTCCCCGCTTATACCAACAGTCTTTAAAAGGGATTCTAGTACCCCAATAAAATAACAAAAAAACCATCCCTATAATCCCCTGATAAGGAAGAGTATGTTTGTTGTTGAGGGTTCGAAAGAAAATAATCGCAAAAGACCGCAATCGCGCCCCAAGTGTGGCTGTGCTGGGATCTGCTTCTTACTTCTCCAATAACCAAGGGAAAAAGAAAGGTTGAACTTTATCATTCCCACTAAATAAGGAAACCCAAACGATTCAAAATTAAGGCTAAGTAAGGCTTTTGCCAAAGGCACACGGCGACCATGAAAGTGAAGAACACCTGCAGTAGGGTCAGCCGCCAATCCTCAGCCGGCCCGCGTTTAGGGTTTAGGGTTTAGGGGTTAGGGTTTAGGATTTAGGGTTTAGGGTGCAGGGCTTCGGGTTTAGGGTTAAGGGTGCAGGGTCGCTCATAAACTTGGTAGCCACATTATACCACAGTAAGGTTACCCTGTTTTGGGCTGGCTTCTTTCTTCCAGCTTCGGACATGAGATGTTGCAGGCGTTGAGGTTTCAGGGTCTAGGTTTCAGGGTGGGGATGATTTCGGGTGTATGTTTAGGGTCCGAACCCTGCAGGGCGTAGGGCTGAGGGCTGCAGCTGCAACTCCTGAAATCATTGGGCAGAAGCTAATACAGAGGGTACCAGAACCCTAGCATCTGATCCGCGAAAACTGCAAACCCCTAGACTTGTAGTACTCTTGGATCCAGGCATATTATTCATATTCTGCGGGGTGGGTTTAGGGTTTACGCTTTAGGGTTTAGGGTTAACAAGAAGAAAAGAAAGTGAACTAAGAAAGGGGCTATCGACACCCCGAACCTTAAGCCACGCACGTCCTGCAACTCCCAAGTGCCCTCCGAAAGGTGTAGGGCTTAGGGTTTAGGGCTTAGGGTTCAGGGTTAAGGGTTTTGGATTATGTCGGTCTTTTCCCTAAAAATATGGAAAATTTGTAGAAATAATTGAAAGACAAAAGTGACCAGAAAAACAGCAGCTTTAAAAAAGTGGCCAATGTGAAAGAAATGTAACATTGGTCCGGTGCCCGGGGCCGCGGCGGGGATGGGAAGACCGGGGAGCCAAAATTTGATCAGGCCTCCAGAAATTCGTGAAAAAAGGCGAAACATTGTGAAGAATTGTGCTTTGATTTCTACAACGCGCGTCCAAAAAATGGCTTCGCTGCGAGACATTTCTCTGCAGACTCGTCGAACTGGACCATGCTATATCTCGTAGGTCACTAGGGCACTGCCTTCAGTGGCGGCCGCGCGCGGCAGTCTTGCAGCAGCAGTGCGACGGGGTCGCTTGAATCCAGCCGTCATTTTTGCCAGCAACAGGGCATCACACTCCAGCAGCGACCATGTGAGGTCTTGTCGGAGGTCTACGTGACAAGTGCGTAGGATACTCCAGTGTCCGCCAAGTTGCCTGCCAGGGTCCAGAGGCGAAAACAAGGCCTGCTGTGGGGCAGGGTTCCATGCCGGTTCGGCTATTAGCATGAACGGCGCCATGCGACTGGTCCTCTTCCGGGCAGCTGCACTTCTCTATGTTGGAAGAAATGAAATGTTGCACTTTGCGTCTAGTTGTGGACGTGGGCACTGGATTGTATTTGTGTACGTGGAAGCATGGGGCTTTGAGCTTAGAACTTTGAGCTTCTCCTTTTTGCTCCCTGGGCTTACTTGTTGATTGTGGTCAGGGGTGACACGCTGCGGCGGTCGGGCGCCATCGGCGCCAGGACCGGCGGATTGGCAGGTATTTTCCTTCGCTGTTGGGTACTTGCCAGACCAGCGGCTCCAGGAGACGTTCTGGTGGACCTGGTGCTGGCATGGGGAATCTTGCTACTTTTTCTCGTGTTGATGAGTTTGCGGGGTCTGGATCTGCTGAGTCTTTGTTTGACAAGGTGCCGCTCCTGCCGAGCCGAGGCCTGTAGCTGGCGAACCAGCCGAGCACACCAGCAGCTTGCGACAGTCCTTGTCTTCGGGCGCGGGCGTCCACCACTGCATCGCTCCGCATGCGCTCTTGGAGAAAGTCATGCAAACCAAGCAGTCTCTGCCGGTATGCCAGCCGAGGCTGCTGAAGAACCTCGGTTTTGAAGACGACGTTGTTGGACTGCGACTCCCCCGAGAAGCGCTGATTGTTGGGATAGTGGTTGGCAGGCGACCCCACGACGATCATTGCCGCCGGTGCCGTCCTTTGTGCACAGCTAACCAAACGTGCAAACGAGGCAAGTTCTTTCGTTCTGGCCGGGCGCAGGACTCGGCGGGCGCCACAGGATGACCTTGTTCTCGCCTGTCACGGCCATTTTTATGCGAGGTGCAACGTGGTGTCTCTTCGACTGTGGGTTCAGTTGGACTTGTCCTGCCTGCGGCCCATGCAAACGGCAGCATCTTCGCCGGCCTTTTCGGTGCCTGTCTATCTTCTGCGTTCGTCGGCGTCTGCCTGTGCGATGCTGCGGTGCGGCACAACTTGATTTCGTTAGATGCAATGAAGCACTTTTTAAAGCGGCCGGCGCAAACGGCATGGGCCTCTTCCAGGGCGCGCTTTTGCGAAACATATGAAAAAGTTATGAAAAAATTGTTACATATCGTGCAAAATTCTGAAAAATTGTGAAACGAATCCGGCCCGGGGCCGCAGTGGGGATGGGGGAAGCCGGGGGGCCAAAATTTGATCAGGCCCCGAGAAAATTGGGAATAAAAATGTGAAACAATTACGAAAATATTGTGAAAACATGTGCAAATACTGTGGAACAGGGCCGGTGGTTCCTGAGTCGATTCAATTATTATTTTTTATATTTATTATATATTTTTTCGTCTTTTGGTTCATACTTGTTTTGTGTCACAGATCTTGACATATTGTTTTCAAATGTTCTGCACAAGTTTTCTCATGTGAAATTCCCTAGGATGTGTAGGACGAGATCTACTTAAGTTTAGGGTATAGGGTTTAGGGTTATAGGGTTTAGGGTTTAGGGTTATACTGTTTATAAGGTTTAAGTCTACGGTTGAGGTGTTCGGGCTTGGGGCTTGGGGCTTGGGGCTTAGGGCTTAGGAGAAACGTGCGCCAAAGCTTAACATGACTCACGCCCTCAGCCGTTGCTACTTGTCTAGAGTAACCTGGGAATAAAAAGCGGCTGCCCTTTGTTGGCTTAAAGTGGACTTTTCTAAGAGAGCCTATAAGCCCCAAGAAAAAGGGAATTACGGGCCTATACTCTTTAGTCCTCGAATCTGACTCGGCCGCAGAGTTTTAGAGTTGAGGATCCTCAATTTTCTCTAAGCCCCTACGAAGTCTCTCAGCCCTACTTGGAGGTTCATGGGTACTTATAACCCCAATTATGAGTCCACTGAGAACCTACTTTGAGGACTTAGGGGGTCTCTATATATATACAGTTATAACTGAGGTTATAAGTACCCATGAACCTCCAAGTATTGAACCCTAAACCCTACACCACCTTCAGCCTAAGTTCTCTGAATCGGGGTACGAAGTCCTACATTTTTCCAGAAGCAAGAGAAAATCAGTATACCACTGCGCGTCCTAGAGTCCGAAGCTATCTTATACCCGAGCCCTAAACCCTAAACCCCTGCGTGCGTTTGCTCTGGTGCCTTGAAGACAATCTCGTAGGGAGTGCTGAATTCGAAGGCAGATGACAAGAACTCCCAGCCTAAGCAGAACGCGACATAGCTTCTTGCGACCAATACTCCCAACCCTAACCTGTGAAACGGCCTTATTTAGGGTTTAGGATTTAGGGTTGAGGAGGGTTTAGAATGGGTATTCTGGCCGACTGGTATTCTAGAAATGTGAGGGAGTGGTATTGGTTCTGGCGGTTATGGGTAGTTGATAAGTATCTTTCAGGCTCCTGTACTACTCGATGTCCCCAACAATGCCCTAAACCCTAAACACTAAACCCTAAACCCTAAACCCTAAACCCTAAACCTCAACTTCGTTCTATTTCCTCCAGACGAAACTTTGAGCTGAGCTCTCCCCAAACTCCAAGCCCTTGGGGATACGGTTTAGGGTCTAGAGTTTATTAGGGTTTAGGGTTTAGGGTTTAGGGTTTAGGGTTTAGGTTTAGTGACTTGAGTGTTTAGGGTTTGGTGGGGCCCCCTTACTATACTAACTGTAGTTAAGGGACAACTTAGGGTCCTTATAACCTAATTTAGGGCCCTTATAACTCTACTTATAACTAGGGGGCCCCACCCTGTAGGGTCTAGAGTTTATAGGGTTTAGGTCCCTAAGCCGTAAGAGACAAGTGAGCTCGTGACATGATCGATTTTTGGGACGCTCTTGCAAGCCTGTTAAAGCTAGATGTCATTCCTGAAACTCCAATTGACAATCCTGTTCGCGCGCCTCGATCCTTCAACTTCATGATGGTTTATATTTACAGCATCTTGTGTTCCGGTTCGTATGCGACGAGAGGTCGAATAGACAAATGTTACTAACAAGCCATTGAAAAACACAGTGCTCAATAAGAAAGCCCCAAACACCTCAATTTGCGGAGCTTGGTACACGCTGAACCACTTAACCCCCTCAACCCCTCAACTCTAAACTCCCCAACACAAATCAACCCCTTAGCCAGCTACAAACCACTAAATTTAAACCCCCAACACCCCCCAAAAAAAAAAAAACACTTCAACCCATTAACTCTTAGGCCTGAAAGACAAGAATAGCCCCCTCCCACCACACCCCCCCCCCCCAGCCCCGCAAAATAAATCTCAAAAAACAGCAATAAATCAGAATAATCATTCACTAGAAATAATAATACTAATAATAGTAATACTAGTACTACTACTAATAATAGTAATCATAAAAATGAGCCCCTTAAAAAACAGCCAGGCCATGATTAAATACACCACGCAACCCTAAACCCGCAAAAAAAAAAACAACCTCAAACAAAACCCCAAACCCTACTTCCTCGAAACAAGACTCTAAACCCATAAACCATGAATCCCTAAACGCTCCAGACAGAAAAAAACAAAAAACAGCCAAACCCTAAACCCTAAACCCTAAACCCTAAACCCTAAACCCTAAACCCTAAACCCTAAACCCTAAACCCTAAACCCTAAACCCTAAACCCTAACCCTAAACCCTAAACCCTGCCCAGGCCACCCATTCTCAGCCGACTCTTTGGCTTCGACTCAGACTCCGCCATGGCGGAGCAGCGCGGCGGCGTGGCCGGAAGGGCGGGTTTAGGGTTTAGGGGTTTCGGGTTTCGGGTTTAGGGTTTCGGGTTTGGGCTTTAGGGTTTGGGGGCTTAGGGGTTTAGGTTTAGGTGTTAAGCGTTTGGGGTTTTGGGGGGGCTTGCAGTTGGATAGGGTGCATTGGGAGCGTTAGGCGGTTTGGGAGTTTAGGGGCCTCAGGGGGTACGTAGGTGATTTAAAGGATTGAGGGATTTAGGGGCTTTAGGGTGGCAGGGCTTTTTGGGAGCTTGGTGGGTTTCGGGCTCTTAGGGTTGTGGGTTAAGAGATGTTTTCGAGCATCCGAGCTCTTCGGGATTCGTGAGCTTAAGTTTGCAGGGCTCAGGGTGTAGGGGCTGTTCGGAGGGTTGAGGAGGTTTGGAGTTTATACCGGGCTTCCGGCTTGGTAGTCTTTATGGCGCATGAGGGGCTTCCACTGTCATGCTTTTACTCCTTGTAGTTGAACCTTGAAGTGGAGGGCCGCGGTGGGGGTGAAAGGTGCCGCCTTCTGACAGCCTTGAGGGTTTCGGGTTCAGGGTTTAAGGCTTGTATTTTATTGCGGGGGCGGGGGGAAGCTTGTCCAGTATGTATAGGCTCGTATTCTAGGGGTGGGACAGTTCATAATTAGCGGACAGTTCATAGCTTGCGGCTCTAGTCAGAATTATTGGGTTAGATGTGTGCAACTATACGGAAGCACCTATACTAAATTTGTGAAAAATGACCCCATTACTTTCAGGTGCTGTGGCAGTGGAAGGTTTCCGCTCTCAGTGGAACGGCCAAGCGAATGATGCCTGGGAGAAGCGCCTGGCAAAGACGTGCCGCTGAGACGGGGGGAATACAACGCTGGACAAGTTTCTATGGGGTTTGTAGCGCGCAGGCTATGATAGACTTTAGGGGATGGGAATGCGGGAGCCTGATTTGTTGAGCGACCCAGTACCAAAAAAGGGTCAACCCATCCCAATCGTTGTCACAGAGTTTCTCTTACAAATTGAAGGTTATAGGAATGACTCCACGCCAACCCTAAAGACCAACAAGTGAAACGATTTTCTGTTGGCTTGCCAGCGTGTAGTTCGACCACCTGAACCGCTTCACCCCAGGGGGTGCAGCGAAGTAGTTGGGGCAAAACCGCCACAACTGATGCGAGTGAACCACCGACGAGCTGGCCCCCCTGATGCGACACGTGCTGTTGGAAGCATCTGCATCCTGGCATGAAGAGAGAGCTCAGTTCATTTCATCAGTCCTTCCACAGTATAGGGAAACAACAAGGGTACCTTGGTGTAAGGCAAGGAGCCTGTACCCATCGGAAGCGCTTGGATCTGAGGATACTGCGGATCGAACAGCTAAACTGCTCCTCGGCCAACGACTGGTTGCAGCTTTCGACGGCGGCCGGATCAAGAGCTTGAGGCCGGATGGCAAAGAAGTCAGTATGGACACGGCGAAGTCGTGGGAGCGGGTCGCAGTGTTGGAATATGCCATCAATGGATGTGTCTGCCATTGTCTGCCGCAGCCAAGTGTCGTGCATGATCAACACCTATACTGAACTTGGAACCCTCGCAAAAATTGATAGTTTTTGTGCTGTTTCTTAGGAATTCAAGTGCCCAAAAATAAAAAAAAAAACTATTTCCAAGTATCCCTAAGACACATCCAAATTGAGGCGTATGACCCAGTCGTAGCCCTCAAACCACTTCTCGCGACGCCCCTGCGGCCCGAACGCGTCCTGCATGGCCTGGATGGCACCAGCCTGATAACCTCGATTCCTTACTGGCCCAAAACCCAAGCAAATAAAAATATTTAATTTTTTCAGAATAGACTACCTTATAAGAAGCCCAAAAGTTGAAAAAAGTTGGGTCTTGAGCCAGTGAGATTCTGAAAGTGCTTCAGCGTGGCCTTTCGGAACTTTAAGCGTCCAAGCGCCTCATTGCTCAGATTTACGGAGGTGTACAGGATGAGGTCGGCGTGTTTGAGGATGGGAAGCTGGACAGCGCGCTCCCAACAGGGAAGGTACCTTTGCTGGTCCTGGCTCCAGTGGGTGGTCATGAAGACGACAACTCGAAAAGGCAACTCGGAGGAAGCAGCTTCTGTGGTTGCCTAGACCCAGGAGTAGCCTAGGAAAAAAAAAAGTGCCCTTTTTTTGGGGGGTTTATAAAGGGGCTTGGAAGGGAACCCGAGCCCTAAAAAAGGTAATAACTAAGGACCTACTCTGGGACTCTGGGTCCGAGTCGCAGGCACGACCACGGCCGGAGCCTGCGGAGTTGCTACGTGCAGATCACCTTCGGTTGAACTTGTCTCAGGACTTCCCGTGATGTCAGTCGCCCTCCCAGGACTTGAGTCGAGAAGGGCTGTCTGCGCGGCCAGGAAAAATGCGGCCATTGCGCACGACCACAGAAGCACCCACCTAGGTTCCACAGCAGCCAGACCAAAACACCAAAACACCTGCTTGCCTCGCTTCCCTCCCCCCCCACCCACCCCAGTCCCCACACAATCAAAACAAAAAGCCCTGAACATCAAAAGATGGAAATGGATAGGCCACTGCGGAGGCAAGACACTTGGCCCGAGGCATTGTGGCCCAAGCTCCGTTGACTTCAGCCCCCCCGTATTCAGAACTCGCCGCGGGCGTTCCATGGAGGGGCGTGGGGGTGGGGCGGGCATCCGTGTCAAAAATTCAAAGTGGATGTAAAATTCTGACCAGGTACTTACAAGGCCCTAAACCCTAAACCCTATAAACCCTATAAACCCTAAACCCTATAAACCCTAAACCCTACAACCTGAACCCTAAACCCTAAACCCTACATCCTGAACCCTAAACCCTACATCCTAAACCCTAAACCCCCTAAACCCTAAACCCTAAACCCTAAACCCTAAACCCTAAACCCTAAACCCTAAACCCTAAACCCTAAACCCTAAACCCTACCAAGCCCTGAGCCCGAAACTTAAAGGCAACGTGCACCTGAAGGTTCATGGGGTCGGCTTCTGCATGACACATGGATAGTTCTCTATGTTAAGGTCCCGTTTAGGGTTTAGGGTTTAGGATTTAGGGTTCAGGGTTTAGGGCCCTATATCGTACGGCACCCTGAAAATAAGGACCCCAAAAAGGGACCCTAAAATAGAGAGCTACCGCCGTGCCTGAAGATGACATGGGGTGGGGTGACTACACGTGTAACTCAGGACTAGGGTACACAAGCCACCGACAACCTTAAACCCTAAACTCCATGGTCCCTTAATATGGACCCTTTGTAAGGGGAACCCCTTATAGACCCTATACAACCCGAGGGCCCATACTCCAGAACCCTGGAAAGGAGGTAAGGGACCACATGAAGGGAGCATGAACCTACCCTTAGATCTGCAGCCCTAAACCTAGGATGTTCCCCCTTATACTAACAGTCCTTGATAGGGATTATGATAGGGGGTTCTATAATCCCTACTAAGGACTGTCAGTATAAGGGGGAACATCCCAACCCAAAATCCTAAACCCTAAACCCTAACCCCTTGAGTATAAGAGGGAACATCCCAGCCTACAAGCTGCTAAGCCCTCAAGGGAGGGTCAGAACGGGCGCTGTCCTCTGGTGGTGCCTTCAAAAGGCTTCTGGAGCTTAGCTTTATAGGTTTAGGGTTTAGGGTTTAGGGCTTGGGGTGCAGTCAAGGCCGATCAGTGTCCGGAAGAACCTGGCCCCCAAACTAAACCCTCAAACCCTAAAACGCTGAAACCCTTAGCGCTCAACGCCAGCAGTGCTAGACCAGACAGGAGTTGGTCAAACAAAAACAGTGATGCAACGACTCAGCAGCGACCCACAAACCCTGAATAAAGCCGTCCACCCCATTCAAAACAAAGAGAAAAAACAACTCCTTCATCCTCAGATGACACCACAATACGATCCTGCCATTACTACACTACCTAGCTCTACCCCAGGTGAGGGCGCACCCCGGAAAAATCGTGCAATACAGGGCTAGGGAAAATCATGGGCGGAAGGCCCTACTCGAATGAACCCTAAGCCCTCAACCCGAACCTATACCCAAGACCCTATAAACTCCAACCCTAAACCCTAAACCCTAAACCCTAAACCCTAAACCCTAAACCCTAAACCCTAAACCCTAAACCCTAAACCCAATCAGGCCCTCAGCCCAAAACCCCCGCTGTGTTCTTGCAAGTCCTCAGGCAAAGCCTTGAGGGACGTGGGCAGCAACTGGCACCGCCATTCCTGTGGCACTTGCCGGCTTTTTTCCAGGAGCCAAGGGATAACAAGAGTTTGGGGTTTAGGGTTTAGGCCTAAACCCTAAACCCTAAACCCTAAACCCTAAACCCTAAACCCTAAACCCTAAACCCTAGACCCTAGACCCTAAACCCTAAACCCTAAACCCTAAAACCTAAAACCTAAAACCTAAAACCTAAAACCTAAAACCTAAAACCTAAAACCTAAGCTTGGGTTGCACGAAGACACCGAGGCCCCCCTTGCTTGCTTCATGGAGGAGTGGGGGGGGGGGGGGGGGGGGGGGTGTCGCCCTCAAAGCCTAAACAAGCTTATGGCCAGGATAGCACTGACAATACTGATAACTATCATTCATCGATAATATTAGACATATGCACAGGAACTACAAGAAACACAACCAAATCAGGAAATCACCACAACGAGAACACTGACGATGGACATCACAATCACAACAAGAAGACAATCATAACCATAATAAGAAACAGCTCACGGCTGAACTCCCAAGCCCTCAATCCGCCCTGTCCACAACTGACTGGCCTCAAACGCCCAGATATTTCTCGTGGGTAGAAACGATGGCTTTAGAGTTCGACGTTGCCGGGTTTTGTTTCAGGGCTTGAGGGCGGGGGGCCGGGGGGGGGGGGGGGGGGGGGGGGTGTTGAGACGTAGGGATAACGAGGGTTGAAAACTGCTAAGTTCGGAACCCCCTTTCGAATCCGTATTCAGTATTCAGTTGAAACAGATCCGGCATCGAAAACCCATGCCCCAGTTCAGGAAAGCAAATAAACCTAAAGGCGCTAACCCACAACGGAGCCTTAAACTGACATCCCAAACCCCAAAAGCCCAAAACACCCTAAACCCTGACCCTCAATCCTACATCCCGAAAATCGACAACCTCCAGCCTAACTCATGACTCAATGAAGACTAAGCCTTTTAGACCATGAAGCCAAAGCCTGGGGTTTAGGGCTTAGGGCTAACTAGGGATTGGGGTTTAGGGTTACGGGTTTTAGGGTTTAGGGCAGAATTTAAACTTCTGTGGGTGGATATGGCAACGAATACATGGAGATTAGGGGCCATCGAACTTCAATTTTATTCCAAGTCCCCCCCCCCCGCGCCCCAGAAACCCAAAACCCTAAACCCTAATTCCCCCCCCCTTCCCCCACGCACACAAATCCTCAAGCAAAAGCCCTTTGTTATGGGACGCTGCCTTGGACCCCCGAAGGTTGCGGCCAAATTAGGGATATGTTAAGGGAACCTCTTTGGGCTACATCCTTAGGAGTCCGCGTTTGACTCCCTTGATACCCTAAACCCTCAACCCCCTGACCCCCTTGACTTTGGAGCGTTTTGGCCTCCAGGTCCCGGTGGAAGCCTGAGGAGATAACCCCAAAGCTGACGATCCCCAAAATGCTGAAACCCAAAACAGCCCGAAACACCTACAGAGTGGGGCCCCCTTACTATACTAACTGTAGTTAAGGGACTTATAACCTAACTTAGGGTCCTTATAACCCAATTTAGGGCCCTTATAACTCTACTTATAACTAGGGGGCCCCACCCTGTATCCAAGCTACGTATGGGCGGAATGAGTGGGACTTGGGCTTGGACATGTCATCGGGACAGCGTGTTGGGGATTTAGCGACTTAGGGATTTACAGTAGAAGCCACAAAGTTGGAAACTCAATAGCCTCAATCCCTAAGAGTAAAGTATAGGGAATCCCATCACTATTTGTCCTTAAAAAGGTTTCCAACTTTTCGGGGTCTACTGTAAGATCTTGGGGGTTAAGGGATTTGGGGCTTAGGACTTGGGATTTAGGGGTTCAGGGTTGTGGGGACTTAGGGTTTGGCCCTAAGGGGTGCACACTTTTTCGGCCTTCAGTTCCCTCTCGTGGGGGGGATCAACCATAACGGAACAAAGATCTGCCGGCTGAGGCTGGAGCTCCAGTCGAGAGGTCGCACCTTCGAGGTTTAGGGTTTAGGGTTTAGGGTTTAGGGTTTAGGGTTTAGGGTTTAGGGTTAGGGTTTAGGGTTTAGGGTTTAGGGTTGAGGGTTGAGGGTTGAGGGTTGAGGGTTGAGGGTTTAGGGTTGAGGGTTGAGGTAGGCTTCCGCTTTAGGATGTCGCGTTTCGGTGATTCGGGGTATATGCAGGTGGGCTTAGAGTTTGGGGTTATTGAGTTGAAGCTTTGGGAGTTGGAGGGCCCAGGGCTTGCTTACCATAGGGCTTTAAACCCGACACACAAAATACATATTTTTATGAGGCATCCTAAGATCAACTTGTTGTAGCTTAGGGTTTAGGGTTTAATTCGGGTTCTCGAATTTTGAAGTACAATCGGGATTGGGGCTATTTATATCAGGGGGAGCGGATTCAAGGTCAACGCAGATGATCCCACAACCCTGCCAACTTCAGCCCCAAGACCTACAGGGTGGGGCCCCTTTACTATACTAACTGTAGTTAAGGGACTTATAACCTAACTTAGGGTCCTTATAACCCAATTTAGGGCCCTTATAACTCTACTTATAACTAGGGGGCCCCACCCTGTAGCTTACCTTGGAGACCACATGGCCCCTGAAAGCTGAATAGGTTTTGTACTTGCATAGCGTGCATGACCCCAATTTTGGGGTTCATGTGGTCCCCAAGATACGGTTGAGGGGTTCATGCGGGCTTGCAGGTAGTATAGCTGATTGACCAGCGCACTCCCAAAGGCTCCATGTACCCTTATAGTAGATACTTAGGCCTTAAGGTACCCTTATAGGAACCCCTTTAAGGCCTAGGTATCTACTCTATGGGTACATGGAGCCTTAGGGACTCTGTCACGCACAACACACACCCGGTCGAGGGCCTCAACGGCCTGCGCTGCGGCCGCAGGGAGCGGCGGTTCAGGCGCGTGTGCCGCTGGGAGCGCCGGGGATGGGCCTCAGAGGAGAGGGGTTTAGGGTTTGTCCTGTGTTTGGGGTTAGGGTTTCAAGGGTTGGTCCTCAACCCCTCAACCCTAAACTCTGCGCCAAGGAGTTGAATCCTTTTCCCTGATCCGGCTGCGAGGATGTGCAACTCCTGAATCCTGTAAACCCTAACCTAACCCGCTCTAGGCTTGGGAGTCTACGACGTGGCTCATCCAGACGAATCCCGAACAACGGCTCCAAATGGCTCTTAGCTTCGTCTTAGTCATGCCCAATAGCCCAAAAAACAAAATGATACGAAACAACTACCCACATAAAACGAGGCACAAGGCAGAAGTTACCACAAGCATCCTAGCAACGCAACTGACCATGAGTAAAGCCAAAACCCTCAGAACTCCCATTGAGGGAAAGGGATGAACATGCTTCTACCAAGCCGTCCGACGAAACTTCTTAGACTGTCGAGGTTTCAAAGGACTAAACCCTTGATGCCAATTCCTAAACCCTAACCCCCAAACTCTCAACCTAAGCCTCAAACCATCCTTTATTAGAATCAGAAGCCCTAAGCCCCAAACCGCAAATCCCAAACCCTAAATTCCCCCTCCCCCCAAAAAAAACTATATTAAAAAAAAGCTCGGGGGGCGAGAGGCAAAGGCCTGCAGGCTGTTGAGTCCACCAGTTAATCAGCAAAGTGATCCTTCGCAAGTCTTCGGGTTTCTAGGGGTGTTTAGGGCTTTTAGGGTTGTTCGGGTTTCTAGGCTTTCTGGGGTTTTTAGAGTCTTACCCTAAACCCTAAACCTAAACCCATAAGGGGCGGGGGGGGGTTTGGCCGAGCCGACTCAGGGGTCTGACTTTTAAATCCTAAGCCCGCAAAGGTCAAGGTGACTTGGCTGCTCTTAGCAGGGTAGCTATAAATTTAATTTTTAGCTGCCTTCTTAAGAAACCCAATAAACCCAAGAAGGCTAAAGATGTAAAGTTACAGCAAAGCACCACAAAGGTGAGGGTGGAGCGGGGTCCACAACTCGGGGCACGCGCCTGGGTGCTGTTAGCACCAGCGCGCGCCCCCCCTCGATTGAGACACCCTAAACCCTAAACGGGTACGATTATCATTCCTGTCGAGGGGGTATGGACCATGAACCCATTTAGGGTTCATGTCGTCCCCAAAATGTATATGTCTATACAGATATGTACATACATGCATATGCATGTACGAGACTATATAGTCAGAGGCGAGAGTAACCTGGGAATAAAGAGCCTGCCCTTGTTGGATTAAAGGGGCTCATAAGGGAACCTAAACCCCTGAAAGAAAGGAATAAGGGCCTACTCTGGGTCCTAGTATATGAACGCGTGGAACCTTGCAGAGGGTTCGGGGGTTGATAGTCGGGCTTTAGGGTAACTCCAAGACAGGGGGGATTTGGCGGCCCTAAACAGCTATAATCAAAAGCCTTTGCGGTTGGGCTTTAGGTTTTAGGGGTTTAGGCATTAGGGTTCAGCATCTCAGGTTCTACCTTTCACTAGTCAAGCAGCTTCTCACACGATAGCAAAATACCCACGCGCCCAAAGCAGCCCATAACATTAAGACAATTTTCAAGTTTAAACCTCAGACTCCATACCCTAAGCCCCTCACAACACGCCTTCAAGCGACCGCCTCAAGCTCTCTGATTTTCCCTGACTATACAGAAACCTTAAACTCCTCATTGGGCATAAAAAAAACCCTGAGACCCTAGGCCCCCCCCTGGACCTCCCTGGGTGCCTATGCCGACGAACCGCCGTATGCCCGCGAACTGCTGTGCCCATGCCCACCACGGGCGTAAGGTTTACAGGTATATATATATATAATTAGAGTATATTATATTATTGTATTATATTAAATTATATAAATAGTATATTATATAAAATTATATCAGATTATATTATATTATACTATATTATATTATATATATATATATATTTATTTATTTATTTATCTATTTAAATACATGTAGGTAAGAGTGGTTTAGGGCTTAACCCAAGATCCGCCTGTCGCCGGGCCGCCGTTCTTCGGGATGGAGCACGCAGTGCAACCGTGTGCCGGGGAAAAGCAAATACCTGTGAATGCAGCAGAGTGCTGGGTGAAGGGATGGTTTAGGGCTTAGGGTGGAGAGCTTCAGGTTGGAGGGTGTACAGGGTGGGGCCCCCTTACTATACTAACTGTAGTTAAGGGACTTATAACCTAACTTAGGGTCCTTATAACCCAATTTAGGGCCCTTATAACTCTACTTATAACTAGGGGGCCCCACCCTGTAGAATTAGAAAGGGTGCAAAGGTGTGTAGGGCTTAGGGTGGAGGGCTAGGGCTAAGGGGGGGGGTGTGAACGGGCCTGAGGGGTTGACCTGCCGGCCTCAACTTGACTTGCACGTTCGAACACCCCTTCAGCCCTAAACCCTAAACCCTAAACCCTAAACCCTAAACCCTAAACCCTAACCCTAAATTGGGCTAACCAGGACACAAGCTGCCAAGAGGCACCTGCCGGGCGATGGCCACACGGAGAGCACCTGCTTCCCCGAGCTCTAAATAATGAGAGCAAGAATCAGAATCATGATAATGGCTTCTCAACAATCTTCAGGGCAATAATGCATATTTAGCCTCTTCATGGTTTGCATTATGGGGTTCAGGGTTCCGGGTTTAAGGCGTTAGGATTTGCATTGGCCTTGAGCTTTAAATGGTTTAGAGTGTTGTTCTTGAGCGTGTCGGGGTTGGGCAGACACCTGCAAGTCCCAAAATTTTCTGAGCTCAAGGTTTGCTGGTTCCGGGCTCAAGGTGTACCGGGCTTACTAGAGGGGGTGACTCCAGGGCATTTTGTGCGAACGGTAAGATCAGATCACATAGTAGTATAACAAATAATACATCATTTGCCTGTCGCTTCCTTGCCATGGTAGCGCGCCTCGGCTCCTTCGAAAACCGCCGTGGCACCGCCGATGTCTGAAAGGTAGAGCACCGAACTCCAGTCCTTAGAGGGTTAGGGTTTAGGGTCTAGGACCTAGTGTTTTGTAGTTACATGGTTTCGGGATGAGTTCTTATCATGGGTTCCCCTACTACCCCTCTCTATACTACCCCCCGCCTAGGTTCCCCCCCATAATTAAGGCGATTTAGGGATCGTTAAGCCTACTTAAGGTCATCTAAGGGGGGAACCTAGACGGGGTAGTATAGAGGGGGGTAGTAGGGAACCCATGATACTAGGGTGTGAGCGCGTAACCCCTACAACAGGGTCCTTGAACTCCAACCCTCAAGCCTCCGAACCCCGCAGA
Source organism: Symbiodinium natans (assembly GCA_905221605.1). Taxonomy (NCBI): domain Eukaryota; class Dinophyceae; order Suessiales; family Symbiodiniaceae; genus Symbiodinium; species Symbiodinium natans. The sequence continues at coordinate 113,409 of CAJNDS010002696.1, read as the reverse complement.
AGCCATGGAGGTCAGCCCACAACTGAAATTAGGCTTCAAGATTTAGGGTTTGGGGTTTAGGGTTTAGGGTTCAGGGTTTGGGGATTAGGTTTTTGTGTTTTTAGGGTTTAGGGTGTAGGGTTTAGGGTTCCACTGATCCATTGAAAGGGTCACTGGGCAAGCAAAGCTCAGCTTGACGTCCGAAACACTTACAACCCGAAGTTGTTGCAACCACCCTCCCAGACCCCTGGGATGATCCAAGTCGACCCCCCAAATAGTACGCTACACTACTCTTGGGTCACGTTGAGGAACCCTTGAGGGGATCCCTAGATACTACTATTGGGTCATTCTTAGGAACCCTTTGAGGAATCCCTCGACTACTCTTGGGTCATGTTTCGGAACCTTTACAAGGGGATCTACTTTCTGGATCCTCCCGGGTAGGGTTGAGGGCTGAGAGCTTCGGGTCTTGAGTCTGGGGTGTAGGGCTTGGGGGGGGGGGGGGGGGGGGGGGGGGGGGGGGGGGGGGGGGGGGGGGGGGGGGGTAGGGGCTGAGCTGAGGGTTTAGGGACCCTGAACCCAAAAAGTGCCAAGGCTCAGGAAAGAGTTTGGTCGCCTCACCGTCTTTCAGGAAGATGTTGCAATCTGTATGGTACACCTCCAACTGCCGATTCTGAGTCTATTTGTGGGTAACGTTTTCGATTTAGGGCTAGGGCAGAAACTGTAGGGCCTAATATGAAAATAAGGCTTAGGGTGGAGGCGCTAAAGTTTATCTAGCCATACAATGGGGGAAGGCGACGCGTTGCAGGTATGTTCTTTTTGAGCGTGTGCGCTCACTGTGTGGTCATCTGTGAGCCCGACATTTACAACTTGGAGGTTCATGGTACTTTTCAACCCACTTATAAGCCCCCTAAGAAGGTTATAAGTGCAGTTCTAAAGTACAGTTAAAGTTAAAATTGGTTAATAAGTACCATGAACCTCCAAGAGGGCTGTTCTCTTCGAGTCCCGGAACGAGGTGATCGAGAACCGTACCGTTGGTGGCTTGGTCCAAGCACGATCCGCTGCAGCAGAAGCGCCCATGTAACCCCAACCCTTTACCCCTGGGTTTAGGGTTTTAGGGTTTAGGGTTAGGGTCTAGCCCTCAACCCCAAACCCAGACAACCCTAAACTCTATAAGCAAACTCTTGAAGCCCAAAGCATAAACCCTATAAACCCCGAAAAACCTATACCCTGACCCCAAACCCTAAACCCTAGGCTGTGAGATACGAAACCGTAAGGGTTCATGTACCTAAATATGGAATACTGGGGCCTGAAGGTACCTCCTATCTAGGGACGTTAGGGCCCAAGTACACACTAATGAGGTACATGGACGCTTAGGGAAAATCCTAAACCCTAAACCCTAAACCCTAAACCCTAAACCCCTAAGGTACATGGACCCTTAGGGAAACACACGAGGAGCTGGTGGCCTTGGGAGGATCGGTGTCGTCCACATCCTTGCGCAAGTGCTAGGGTTCGGGGCGTTTAGGGTTTAGGGTTTAGGGTTTAGGGTTTCGGGTTTAGGGTTTAGCTACTAGGCTGGGCTTTAAACCCTTTCTCAATCGGGTTTTAGGTTTGAGGGACCATGTATCTACCCTTAGAATCCAGACTTGCGCAAACCCAAGGCCGAAACGATGTGCACGTGCCATTTGTGAAGTCCAGTCATTGGCTGAGGGAGTTTAAGTCAGGCCTTTGGGGGGGTTTAGGCTGTCATCCCTGGAAGGGTTAGGGTTTAGGGTTTGGGGTTTAGGGGTAGGGTTTAGGGTTTAGGGTCTAGGGTAGGGTTAGGGTTTAGGGCTGAGAGGGCTCAAGGCATTGCGCCCAAAAGCGGCGGCCTGCCACCACCATTCCGCGCCAAGCGTGGGCCCGACGACATCGGAGATGCCTCTTGTGGCACACCCTGTCCCCTAAATCCTAGACCCCAAATCCTAAACCCTAACACACAAATCCTAGATCCTAAGCCTACGCCCCCAAATCCTAAACCCTAACCCCAGAAACCCTAAATCCTAAACCCTAAACCCCATAAACCCTATAAATCTAAAACCCAACACAAACCCTGAACCCCGATAAGTATCCAAAATCACGACTCCCTACCCCCACTTACAGAACTGCAGAATCAGGTACCTTATTCCCCCCCAAATTCGTGTGTGTATGTATGTATGTATGCATGTATGTATAGCAGTATAATATATATATATATTATGATACAAGCTTGAAACACTAAATCTTGCACCCTTAAAGGATTTCATTTCCCCATAATGACCGAGCTACCAAACGGTCATGCCCCGACTACTATAATCCTTGTAAAGGATCCCTTGCACCCGAAAACCCTAAACCTCAAAAAGGTACTCCTTGAACCCCGTGTTTAGCCCTGTCATGCATCCTTGCGACTTGCTGCGGTTTAGGGGTGTAAGGTTAGGATTTAGGTTTTTTTGCCCTCCTCCACGGTGCGGGAAAGGTACTGGGATGGCTGGCAAAGTCTGCGATCAGCGCATCCACCACGTTCTGTGGAGGCGCGTCCAGCCGGGTCTGTGCGTGGAGCAATCGGGCACTCATGGCGCGGCTCAAGGGTTACAAGCTGGGAGTTTCGCTTTGGGAGTCGGTGTCCTCTGTCGAATGTCAAGCTGACCCCTTTTCATCCAAAACCATGAGGGTTTAGGGGGGGGCTCAGGGGGGTTGCCAGCCGATTGCGATTCCCCTATCGTGATACATACTCTCGAGTCAAAACTCGGCTGAACTCCTACCCTAAACCCTAACACTAAACCCTAAACCGAAGTTTTACCAAACTCTTACCACCCGTACCCAGACCCCTAGGAGGATCCAAAAAGTGATTTCCCTGAAGTTCTGAAGGGTTCTAAGCATAACCTAGATGGGGGTTTTACTGTTTGGACTACTTTTTGGCTTTCCCAGGCGTCTGGGTAAGTATATCCTAAGCCCTAAATTTTACTAGGCTCGAAACACCTCAAACAAATCTCCACTCCTTAACACCGCGGCTTCTGGGCTCAAGAGGGTATTAACATGGGGGTGGAGGCGATCAAAAGCTGAGCCATGATTCACCTACCTAAGCCCAAAACCCTACACCCTACACCCCAAACCTGAACTCCAAACCCTAAACCCTACACCTCAAACCCCAAACCCCAAACCCACACCCCAAACCCTAAACCCTAAACCCTAAACCCTAAACCCCAAACCCGTTCGAAACAGCGACGCAGCCCGGCCCAGTACGAAGCCGTCAGCGCCCCTCCGCGGCTTCCGGGGCAGGGCACCGGCCCAGAAAGTCGCGCAGCATCTCGGCATCCGGGATTTTAAGCTGATTTTTGGGTCTAGCCTAAACCCTAAAAGCATCTCGGCATCCTGGGATTTTAGAGCTGCTTGGGGGTCTAGCCCTAAACCCTAAACCCTAAAAGCATCTCGGCATTTAGAGCTGCTTGGGGGTCTAGCCCTAAACCTAAACTATAAACCCGTCGAGTTTGGGGCTTCAGGGCTTTGAGTGCGTTTGGGGTGTTTTGGGAGGTCTTCAAGGGGTGGTTGGCGTTGAGGGCTTCCGGATATTGCGGGCTTATGGGGTTTGCGTTGGGGCTTCAGGAGTTTAGGGTTTTGGGGTTAGTGGGTTGTGCTTCCATATAGTGGTCTGGAGTTTCGGGCATTTTTTCAGGGTATTTGGGGCATTTAGGGTATACAGGGCATCTAGGGCATAGTAGAGGGTACTTTAGTGTTAGATGGCTTCCAGCACCAGGCAGGGCACATGTCCAGCTTGCGGTTCAAGTTCCTAGCGCTCACTGCCTAAAGTGGGCTTTGCCCGAAAAAGAACCCTGCGGCACTGAACCTCACGAAAAACCCTCAAATCCTAAAGACGCAACCCTAAGGCATCCTAAGCCTCCCTAAACCCTAAACCCCAAACACTAAACCCTAAACCCCTCAACCCGCCCCCCCAAGCCCCGAACCGACCACGCCCGAGGCTGCCGCGTCTACGGTGGCGGGCGGCACTACCGACTCCAACACACGCGGGCCGCCCACGGCGCGCGTCATGGGCTCGGCTTTGGGGGCTTCAGTTTAGGTTTAGGGTTTCGGGTTTAGGGTTTAGGGTTTGGGGTCTTGGGTGTTGGGGCTGTAGGCTTTAGGGCGATTTTTTGAAGGGGGTTTGGGAGCTGGGAGTCGCAGGGGTGTGAAGGCTTGAGGGGTTTCAGGCTTTTCGCGGAGTATGTTGCGCCCACTAAGGCCACCCTGTGCAATAGGGCTTGTTTTCGGGGTGGGGGGGGGGGGGGGTCGGCTTTGGGAACTTTAGTGTAGAGCTGTCGTAGCAACAGTGACGCAAGGAGTATGTCAGGGGTAGTTTTTGTAGTTACAAGGAAGACGCATCACATTGATCAACCTTCATGTAGATGCTTATAGGTCAACGAACCTTAAACCAACCCCTAAACTCTAAACCCTAAACCCTGAGCCCTAAACACAACCCTGACCCCTAATCCGAGTTTCGAGGGATAAGCCTTTCGGAGAGCCCCCTGCTCTCTGTTTGGGAGAGCTGGACGCAGCTTCGACATGTCCCTGGGGGTTGTACCTTGAGCCCTTAAGGTTGTACCTTTGGGTTCTGGACACTCTTCTTGAAGGTAGGGTTTAGGGTTTAGGGTTTAGGGTTTAAGGTTTAGGGTTTAGGGTTTCGGGTTTAGGGTTTAGGGTTTAGGGTTTAGGGGTTCTTGGGCTCTCAGGGTAGTTGTAGTAGGGGTACAACCTTGAGGGGTGCAACCTTAGGGGTGCGAGTCTTAATCCCTTGAGTCTACTTGCAGTTATGCTATGCCTGGGGCCTGAGCTCTCTACGCCTTCTTGACGCGAAACTTTGCAAAGCAGTTGCGCGCACCACGGGAAGCGCTACTTGAAGGTACACCGGGTTTAGAGCGTTTAAGGTACCTGCTATGGAGATATGTTACTTGTTTAACCCTTCTTCTAACTCTATCATGAAGTACCCATGAACCTTCAACCTGGAACCCCGAGCCCTGAGCCTTGAATCTGTCGTCCGTCTTGTACCAATGTTGGCCGGTGTGGCATCTCTCTCTTGCAGATTCTTTGAACTCAAACTAAGGTCAAGCTCAAGTGGCACACCCCCCGAGTTTAGCCCGCTTTAGCACTGCCCGGAAAACTTGAACATACTCCACCAAGACTTGAAAACCCTAAACCCTAAACCCTAAACCCTAACCCCTAAACCCTAAACCCCAAGAGAGACAGTGGGGTTTATAGAGCTTGGAGATCCGGGGGCGAAGTGGCATGCAGGGATCACTGTTCACGTCCATGTCAAACGCCCCCTCACCATCCACCCCCCCCCCCCTCCTGCCGACCCATACCTAAACCCTAAACCCTAAACTCCTCTTTAGAAACCCTGAACCCTGAACCCTGAACCCAAAACCCTGAACCCTCAACCCTAAACCCTATCTCCAATCCCCAGCCTGCTCTTTCTCTTCAGCTGCCTGCCAGGACGGGGCTATGAGGCCCTCGAATCCCCATAATCAACCCTGAAAGGAGGCCTTGTTGGGGGGTTTATAGGGTACAATAGCGTTGTAGTTAGGGTTTAGGGCTTGGGGTTGAATCTCTCTTATATGTGGCTTACTTGCTTTACCTGCTTTCCCCTCAAAAGCCCCCTGTGCGAGCAGGTAGATGGCTACATAATGAAGAGGTTCCAAACCCCCGCCTAAATATGGGGCTTAGGGACCCAGCTGTTCCCTAGTGCTCCGTATCGCTCCCTAACTACGGCCCCCCTAAATGAGGGTTTAGGGTTGAGAGTTTAGGGTTTGGGGTTTAGGTTAGGATTTGCAACATCACACGAGACACCAAGCCCGGGCAAGCGCTTCCAGATCCAGACTATCCCAAAGTGGAAGTCGAAAACCGAAGCAACCCGTCACCATGCGCACAGCGTCTTCGCCTCTCGTTCCTGCGCGGCCTTGAGCGCAGCCTGTGCTTGAGTTTAGCTTCGTCGTAGGTTGTAGGTGTAGGGTTGCATAGGGCATTTCGGGCGGCAGATAGAAAGAAAAAAAAACCGGCACACACACACACACACACACACCCCACAGGCCTACCCGAAACTCCGCACCACAAACCCACCTGCAGCATGCCCTCCTAGAAGTAGGAGCTTAAGCATTTACAGTTCGGGTATTGGGACGCAAAGATGTGGCCGAAACCAGATTCCACAGTATATCCGGAGCCCAACTCCTTCAACCAAGGCTGGATTCAGGTGGGTTTAGGGTTTAGGGTTTAGGGTTTAGGGTTTAGGGTTTAGGGTTTACCCTAAACTCAAAACCCTAAACCCTAACCCCGTTTAAAGGAGGCCTAGTACGCAGAAGCGCCTGCGACGACAGTGTGGAAGGTGCAGGGCCGAACCTAATCTCAAGACCTAAACCCTGAACCCTCAACCACAAACCTTAGAACTTGGGATGTTCACCTTTCCCCTCCTACACTAACAGTCCTTAGTAGGGATTTTTAATCCCTACTAAGGACTGTTAGTATAAGGGAACATCCTAAACCCTAAACCCTAAACCCTAAACCCTAAACCCTAAATGGGAACCCTATCCCAGCGCGCCTCCTCCCTCTTCAGAGCTTCCATCCGGCTGTCGGCGGCCTGCAGCGTCGGGCTTGGATGGCCCTTAAAACCCTCTGAAAAATATTCCTGAATCTGACTAGTTCATGGTTGGGCTAGTATTAAAAATTTAAATGTCTATTCCTTATTGGGTTTTAAGTACCCTTAAACATGTAACATGTCACCCAACTACGACGATTATGATCCTCTGAACCCAAAGAAGGGAAATTGAAAGGAACAAATGTTCCCAAGGGCCAACCTAGCTGGGGTTTAGGGTTTAGGGTTTGGGGTTTAGGGTTTAGGGTTTAGGGTCTAGGGATTAGGGTTTAAAACTTTAGGAGCTCAGGGCTCAGGCAAATGTGTGTTGGCCTCTGTTGCCTTGGGGGTTTAGGGTTTAGGGGTTTAGGGGTTTAGGGGTTTGGGGGTTTAGGGGTTTGGGGGTTTTAGAAGGACGCCCACGAAGAGGGTTTAGGGTTTAGGGTTTAGGGTTTAGGGTTTAGGGTTTAGGGTTTAGGGTTTAGGGTTTAGGGTTTAGGGTTTCGGGGAATCTAGACCCAAGAGTAGCCTGGGAATAAAAAAGGGTACCCTTTTTGGATTAAAGGGGCTTGTGGGGGGAACCTAAACCCTAAAGAAAAGGGAAGAAGGGGCTACAACCCTAACCCCTAAACCCTAAACCCTAAACCCTAAAGAAAAGGGAAGAAGGGCCTACTCTGGGTCCTGAAGTCTCCAAGAGAGCATCTGCATGATTCACGGGCTCCGCGCAAAAAGCAGAAGTCGTCCATCGCAATGGTGTGCATAATACAGGGGTCGGAGGGTTTTGTTGGGGGTTATCATAGTACAATACTGAAGGGACCATAAGGGAAGACTACTCGTAATTACTCCGACCCCTATCTTGCTTCTGTACAGTATGGGTGCCTCGTGTATGGTGCACCCTCAAATTCTGTAGCTACTAATTACACCTTCTCGTAACGCACACGAGGAGAGAATTGTGACCCGAAACCCCTCAGCCCCTAAAACTCTAAGCTAGGCTTGCGAAACGTTCCATGGGCCTTTACGAGACAAGGCGTGTGAGTAGATAGAGGCAATCTCAACCCATCTCCGTTCTGATTGCCAGAAAAGAGGAGACACATGCTCGGTGACCTCGCCCTTGACGAGACTCTCGAGTCTTCGCATGATTTCCGCATTTGAGCTCTGCTGCGCTCTGTACCGCGACATTGGGTCTAGGTTGCGGGCTCCTTAAAATTCGCCGTTTGAATTTAGTGCAAAGGGCGGCAGCTGTTTGCCCGAAATGTTGGCATGACGCATGGAGACCCTAGACCCTAGACCCTAAACCCTAAACCCTAGACCCTAAACCCTAAACCCCAAAGCCTAAACCTTTCGGGTATGGAGAATCGGGCTAAACCCTAAAGCGTGGCGCTGCCCGCTTTTAAGGCGTAGCCCCAACTTTCCAGGGCGCTCACGTTGTCGCCCGGTATTCTTACTGCACGAACACTTCCACACTCAAAGGTTGGCCCAGAAGCACACATGGCCCTATACCCTAAACCCTAAACCCTAAACCCCGAACCCTAAACGTCCCTTCTCTAAAATATGGTCCCTTTTTGGGTACCCTAAACAAAGCGGGGCCGCCTTAGAATCAGACCCAACACACACCATTTTTTGGAGAACACGTCTGAAAACATCACGTCACTTAGTAGCCCAGTAACCATAATATAGTAAGGGCACCCTTTTTGGGGGTTGGTTACTTTATAAGGGAACCCAGAACCAAAAAAAGGGTACAGGGTACCACTGGGCTGGCAAGTCAAAGGAAAGCGTACTCGGACGAACTAAGGGTTTAGGGTTTAGGGTTTAGGGTTTAGGGTTTAGGGTTTAGGGTTTAGGGTTTTCCTTTGAGATACCCCGAATACGGCCCTGATATTCCCTTAAAGGCTTGTCTAAAACGCTTCCCCAAACCCACTGGGACAACTTTAGGGGCCCAGTGCCCCATGAAAACATGCTCCGAAGAGCAACCTCCTGCTAAGCACCCTAAACCCTAAACCCTAAACCCTAAACCCTAAACCCTAAACCCTAAACCCCAAACCCTAAACCCTCAACCCTAAACCCACGGTCACTCGGAGCAGCCCTTCCGCAGCAATCCTCTTAAACCCCATAGCAATACTCCCCGAAGAACCTTAACAGCCCTTACCCTAAACCCTAAACCCTAAACCCTAAACCCTAAACCCTCGGAGACAGTATGTAGTCCTGAACCCTGTGCCCTCAACCCTGGCCCCTCAACCCGACTTCCAAAACCTTAAGCCCTAGACCCAAATAAGGGAAAACATGAAAGATCACAAGGGCCGACCCAAGAGCCCGAGAAGGGAAAATATGAAAGCCTACAGTACCGACTCTCTCGGCAGCTTCGCTGCTTCGCACTGCTTCGCACTGCTTCGCAGCCACTTTGAGTGCCGCGACCGCAACTGAAAAGTGGGGCACCAAGAGATTCTGGGGACTTTAGGGTTTAGGGTTTAGGGGTTAGGGCTGAAGGTTGATTGAATTATGTTGTGTCAGTCCCTAAACCCTAAACCCTAAACCGAACTGCACTGTCTCTTGACGCAGCCCACAGACTGCTCACGGATCTGCTAAAACACCCTAAACCCTAAACCCTAAACCCTAAACCCTAAACCCTAAACCCTAAACCCCTAAACCCTAAAGTTCAGGGCTTAGGGCGCACATCTGAATTGCTATGGGCTGTGTATGTGGGGTTTCCGAAATTAGGGGTACCTTTTTGGGGTCCTTATTTTAAGGGAATCCTACTATTTGGGGGTCTATTTAAGAGGTCCCCTTATTTTCGTAAACCCCCATGCCCATGTGAGGTATGTAGGGATTCGGGCCCCATCGAACTTCAACCCTAAACCCTTAACCCTTAACCCTAAACCCTAAGCCCCAAACCCTAAACAAGAAACCCTAAACCCTAAACCCCAGGACAATCCTCGCACAAGCCACGCAAGCGCCGATAATGCATCCTTGCATCGCGCAGAGACTCCAGTTGGACAGACACGGCTTCCGGGCTTGCGGGCTTTCCCCCTGAACCCTAAACACCTAAACCCTAACCTAAACCCCTCTTTGGGTTCGCTTTAGGGTATGTAGGGTTTAGGGGTTAAGGTACACCCAGACCCTCGTCTGTCCCTAGCCCTACACCCCATTTATAGACCTTATTGAATTGGTTCGAAGCCCTAGCTATATAGCCCTGATTCTAAACCCCCTGCATATAAACGCCCGTCGGAAACCGAAACTATGGAACCCGAATTCTAATCGATCTAAACCCCCTACATATACACGCCTCTTCTAAGCCGACATTACGGATGTCGAATTCCCAGCCTGTAAGGCTCAAGGGCCCGTAGTATGAACCCAAAACCCGAAACCCGAAACCCTAAACCCTAAACCCTAAACTCCATGAGCCCCAAAGGCCCGGAAAGACCGCTGCCATCGAAGCATCTTCGCTGGGCCACGACAGCCCGAGTCTAGCGCTGGTCAGCAGCTAAGGGTTTAGGGTTTAGGGTTTCGGGTTTCGGGTTTAGGGTTTAGGGTTTAGGGTTTAGGGTTTCGGTTTTCGGGTTTGGGGGTTTGGGGGTTTGGGGGTTTGGGGGTTTGGGGGTTTGGGGGTTCAGGGTTAGGGTTGAGGGTCTAGGATCAGGGTTCAGGGTTCAGGGCGCAGTGCCGCAATCACGAGGCACTTGTCTCTCCAAGTGGCCGTGGGCCATTCTCTCAAAGTCGAGCAGCACATGGGCAGTTCTTTAAATTATCGTCTCTTTCTGGGATCCCCTTTTAACGGGTGCCGTCTTATAATGGATACCCATTGACGGACCCTAACTTGGAGAACTACGCCACAGGATCCATGCCGACTTCCAACATCGACCTGAAAAGTCGAACAGTCAGGACTCAGTTCTGAGCCCCTATGTGGGGGTTTCCGAAATTAGGGGCACCTTATTGGGGTCCTTATTAAAACGGGGATCCTACCATTTTGGGGGGGAGACTTTCTTCGGGGTCCCTTACTTTCGCAAACGCCCCCATGTCGAGCAGCAAGTGCTCAATTCCGAGCTCCGGTGCGCCAACTTGCCAAAAGTCGGGGACGGCCAGAGCTCCTGGAGGTACCCCGAGTAGCCATATATTATAAGAAGGGCACCCCCCTTTTTTTTAGGGGGTTGGTTGCTTTTTTAAAGGGAACCTTGAAGCAACAAAACCCTAAACCCTAAACCCTAAACCCTAAACCCTAAACCCTAAACCCTAAAAAGGGTACCACTGGGCTACCAAGGCTCAATTCTGAGCTCTCGAAGGTGTTGAGCCGCAACTTGCCCTCACCTCCGCGCGCCGGACTCGAGCAGCATTCGCTCGATCTCCACCTCTACTCCCCATTAGAACCTTAATAATAAGAAGAAGAATAATAATAAGAAGAAGAATAATAATAAGAAGAATAATAATAATAGTTTTAATATCCTCTTGGGATTTATATGAACAAAAAATTTCAAAACATGATTCCCAAGGGGGATATAGCCACATGCTGGAGCTGCCTTGCCACCCAAAGAGGCGAGCGCTGCCAGCAATCCTTAGTTGCTGAGTTCAGAAGCCCCCCAAAGAAGTGTACACTTTTCAGTTCTATTAGGGGATTCTAGTATCCAAACTCGTGTACACTTTCAGATTCTAGTATCCCAAAAAGGTGCACACTTTTCAGTTCTATAGCGAATGTTTTTGTATACCAAAAAGGTGTAAAGCTCGTTCAGCTACGAAGAATCGTCCGTTTGGCCGGTGCTGACTCTGGCTTGCAGCAAGATCTGAACCTGGGCAGGCCAGCAACCCATGTTGCAACAGGGGCACCCTTTTGTGGGGAAAAAAGGGTTTAGGGTTTAGGGTTTAGGGTTTAGGGTTTAGGGTTTAGGGTTTAGGGCACCACTGGGCTAGCCCAAGGAACTACCTCCAGCCGGCCGTGTTGGCAGGCGACCCAGAGAACACTTTCGCCACGGCGATTCCGGGCATTCTTCGCGCAGCCGTGCAGGAGCAGCTCCTGAACGATCTCCACATGACCCTGCTCGGCAGCTACCTTGGTAGCCCATGAGCCATGTTGTAGTAATGCGGGTACCCTGTTTACTTTATAAGGACACCTAGAACCAAAAAGGCACCACCGCGCTACCAAGCTACCCAGCTTGCTGTAGGGGCCATAAGAATTCGAAGAGGGTCTTTTGGGGGGTTCCTAAAGTAGAATTAGAACTTGGCTGCACTTAGGAGGGTAGCTAAAAATTGAACTTTTAGCTGCCTTATTAAGAAACCCAGTAAGCCCAAGAAGGCTAAGGATCTAAAGTTACAGTAAAGCACCACAAAGAGAAAGGGACCACAGGGGAACAATACTTGTTGTTACCAAGCTGCCCAGAGAGGTGATTCCAGATTGCTGTTGGCCTTCCGGGCGTCCGATCCCCACGCCAGGAGTGTGCGCGCAATCTGGACGTGTCCCCTCCTCGAGTGGCCCTTAAAACCTCCTTGAACAAATACCTGCAACGGATCCTCTTAACCCCAATGAGGGAAATGTTAGGGTTTAAGGGTTTTTGGGGTTTAGGGTTTAGGGCTTAAGGGCTTAGAGTGAAGCGTTTGAAGACCTCCAAGGCATACCAAGGCTCTGAGAAGCCACCCACAGAGCTGTCAGCCCTTTGACCTGCCTGTCAACCTCGGCGCCCGCCTCCAGTAGAGACCGCACCACGTTCAGGTGGCCAAAAGTCCTCGGAAGGCCCCTTAAAACCCTCTGCAACATATTCCGGGTTTAGGGTTTAGGGTTTGGGGTTTAGGGCCACTGTAAAACACAATAAGGGGAAAGAACAAAATGTCCCAAGGGCCTACCGAGATACGAGGCCAACAAGAGGGGAGTCTCTCCATGCCCCTGGCAGCTGGCCTGATTCCTGGGGTGGCGGTTTTTTTTTTATATGAAACCCTAAACCCTAAACCCTAAACCCTAAACCCTAAACCCTAAACCCTAAACCCTAAACCCGTTTATGAAGGGTTGGATAAGGACTAGGTGGGGCTTCGGGCCCAGAGCTTGCTTGAAAATCAATTCCAGAGTCAACCCCAGATTCGCGTCGGCGCCGGCCTCAATCAGCAAACGAACCACGTCCAAGTCACCGCGGAATGATGATTGGAGCCTTGGGAGCCCAATAACCATATGGGGTTTTAGGGTTTAGGGTTTAGGGTTTAGGGTTTAGGAACCCTAAAATAGACCCCCGAAATAGCAGCATTCCCTTGGACAAAGGAGGACACCAACAAGGTATCCCTAATTTCGGAATCCCCCAGATTGTGATAAGGGCACCCTTTTTTTGGGTTGGTTGCTTTATAAGGGAACCTTGAATCAAAAAAAGGGCAAAAGGGTGGCCACTGGGCTACCCAGGAGCAGCGGCGTTGAAAAGGGCGTGGACGCGTCTCCTTCATGCGCCAGGTTCGGATCCTGCGGTCGCTGCAGGATCAGCTCGACCTCCGGCACCTGGCCAGCGCCGGCGGCCCTGATGAGTTCTTTCCGATCATCCAGGGATGCCTCCGAAAAGGGCAGCAAGACGAGCTGCACGTGACATGGCGCAGTCAGGTCAACGTCATCCTCCAGATCCAAGCCATGATGTAGCAGCCTCTGTCGGAACCGCGGCAATCCGCAGAGCGGCTGCAGGCGCCTCTTCCTTGGTATTTCAGGAACCATAAATCATATTAGGGTGGTTGTCAAAATGATGGTCCCTTTTTGGATCCCTCTCATATTACGGCACCTAATGTTTAGGGTACCCCCAAAAAGGGGCCATAATTTTGACAGCCACCCAGAATATCATCAGGGTACTCATTGTGGGGTTGGTTTATACTGTACTTTATAAAGCCTTGGTATTTCAGCAACCATATACATATTATCATCAGAGTACCCATTTTGGGGGTTGGTTACTTTATAAAGAAGCCCAGAAACAACAAAACGGGCAAACGGGTACCGCTGGATACCAAGCTTCAAATCCCGTACATCGCTCACCTCTTCAACCTAGTTCATGGTTGGTTGGGATAATATTTAAAATTGTAATTGTTAATTCTTCTTGGTTTAAGTACCCTTAAAAATGGAAAATGTTACCCAACTATGACAAAGCAACGGGCACAGCCATCAACTCCCGCCCTGCAAAGTTCCAGACGCGCAGCATGTCGGCCGACATGCTACCAAGGCGTCGGACTGAACATGTAGGACGTCGATTGTAGAATCAGGGGTTTAGGGTTTAGGGATTGTGTCACTGACTGCATCTTGGTGGTGGTTCACTGACATGCTCCCTATAGAGGAAGCGCATGGCGTGGCCAGAACGGTGGTGGCTGTTGGCTCAGGGAGGCTGTTGAGTAGCCATGCACGCAACAGCACTTCAGCAACAGAATAGGTGTGCGGTGTGTGGAGTATTCGGGACACACTATGGGGTCTCTCTTTTCGTACCTTAAGAACCCAAACCGTTTGAACCTAGCGTGGCTTGGGCTTCGGGTTCGGTCAGGAATAGGGCCTTTGGGTTGTAGGCACATACTCTACCCGAAATCGTCAGTCGACGAGCGCCCAAACTTGAAGCTAGATCCCCCATTCCATCTGATCATCGCATGCCTCTAGCACCGGAGACAGGTGGCGGTGCTGGTCCTCGCGCAATTGAAAGTGAGCCCCGACCGTAGCAAAAGCCAAAAGTCAGCAGTGAAACCTCGGTCTTGGCTACGCTAGGATCCGAAGTAACCCTGAGACCTCTAAACCCTTCTGTCATCCTACTCATTCCTTTCATGGGACCAGAACATCACACAGTAAACCCTACCGAAACCAAAGAGCAATCTTCCAGCGAAATTGGTTGTAGGCGCCTCCGAGCACAAGTGGATGTGGCGATGGCACGATGCCATAGCTAGCTACACTCAGGTCAGGTCTCTTGATGAAGGTCACTGTTCTTGTGGCTTCCCAGTTCCCAAAACCTTATGCTTTGCTTAGTGGGGTCTGGGAACCGAAACCAAGGATAACACTGAGTCCTTGTTAGGAACGAGGGCTTGGAGCAACGATTGCTAGGTGTAAGACCACCCTGGTTCCCAAAACCCTTGTCCCCCGGAATTTCTCAACCCTAAGTAAACCCGTAACCCTATTCTGCAGCCGCCACTCCTCCGGCCAGTGCTGCAAGGAGTCCTTGAAATGCTCAACCAGACCTGAAAGGCTCTTCTCATTTTTTCGGGTTTAGGGTTTAGGGTTTAGGGTTCAGGGTTTATGGGGCATGTGCTTCCAGCTGTGCGGTTGAAGACGGGGAAACACTTGCTCGCCCAGGAACCCAGATGATACTAAGGGTACCCTTTTTCGGGTTGGTTACTTTGCTGGGTTGCCCAGTAACCTGGGATTAAAAAGGGTGCCCTTTTTTGCTTAAAGGGGTTTATAAGGGAACCTAAACCCCCCGAAAAGGGAATAAGGGCACTACTGGGCATCCTAGTTTGTAAGGGAACGCTGAACCAAACAAAAGGGCAAAAAGACTTCTGGTAGCTTTAGGCACAAGTCCCACCCTGGAGAGCGCGGGGCTTCACTGGACCAAACCCCAGATGCGAAGCCCGGCAGAGCCTACACATCCCGCAACCACAAATCCGAGAATCTCAACACACTCTAAACCTAGCCCCTTCACACCACACCCTATACATTGCGCCAAGGCATGAGCGAAGGAGCTGCGACGTGGACTCGGCAGCCTGACGGGGGATTTAGGGTTTGGGGTTTAGGGTTTGGGTGTACAGCTTGGGGTTGAGGGGTTAAGGAGTGGGGTTTGGGTTCGGGTTTTGAGGTTTAGGGTTTCGGAATTTGGGGTTTCGGGGCTGGGGGCATGGGGCCTGTGGGATTTTATTGGAGTTTGGGGCTGTGGGGCATAGGGTTTCTGCATCGGCTTGGGGTTTGGAGTTCAGGCTTTGGGGTCTACCTAAACACTAAACCCTAAACCCTAAATAAACACCAAACCCCAAACCCTAAACCCTAACCCTAAACCCTAAACCCTAAACCCTAAACCCGGGTCTACCTGCGCCTCTCAAATTTGCACTGCTGCACATGCAAGGCATCTGAAAGGTTCGGTCGGCTTTGGGGGGTTGAGGAGGGTCTGGGCTCTTGGACTACGACGGCGGTTTAGGGTTTAGGGTTTAGGGTTTAGGGTTTAGGGTTTAGGGTTTAGGGTTTAGGGTTTAGGGTTTAGGGCGACAGCCTTGCCGGGGCAGAGCCCTCCTCAGCAGGCCTCCACACGAGCAGAGAGAGCCGCGACGAGGTCCGTCGTCTGCGGCGAAGGTGCGGAGTCAGGGTCTCGTTTTAGGGCTTCAGGGTTTAGGGTTTAGGGTTTAGGGTTTAGGGTTTAGGGCTTCAGGGACTTGAGGGTTTCGGGGCTTTCGGGAGCTTAGGGACCCTAAACCCTGAACCCCAAACCCTAAACCCTAAATTCTAACCTTCCCTAACAGAAATCTTAGGCCACAAGCCCTAGACACCCTAATCCTAAAACCCTTAACCCTTAACCAGCTTGGGCGAGTATACCCTACAGTAAACCCCAAAAAGTTGGAAACCTTTTTAAGGACAAATAGTGCTGGGATTCCCTATGCTTTATTCTTAGGGATTGAGGCTGTTGAGTTTCCAACTTTTTGCTTCTACCCTACCCAAAAGCCCATCCTGGAACCATGCATCGGTCTTAAGCCCCTAAACTTTAGAAGGGTTTAGGGGGTTTTGGGTTTAGGGTTGAGGGGTCAGGGTTTAGGGTTAACCCCCCCACCCCCCACCGGATGATAGAAGGAGCTCAAGGGAACAACCCTGAACCCTAAACCTAAACCCGACACCCCCGAACCCCAAAAACCTCAAACCCTAGACCTCGAAACCGGCGGAAGACCCGAACTCTGCCTTTCTGCGAGACGCCTCGGCTGTGGCTGCATCACCTGGTTGAGGGGCTTTTAGGGCTTAGGGTTTGGGGGGTTTTGGGTTCAGGGTTCGGGTTTCGGGTTTCGGGTTTCGGGAGCGACGGGCTCATGGGTTGAAGGGGTTCAGGCGTGGTGGCTTTCGGGTTGATGTCTTGGACATGACTAACGTGGGTTGGCATCGTGGTAGACTAATAATCACAATGAATAATGTAGTTGTAACAATCATCATCATAGTAATCATAGAAATATACTACTGCAGGAGCCTAAACAAAAACAATAGTATCATCTCGGATGCCCTGTAGAAGTACACCGATTCTGAAGTACACCTTCAACATTTTATTCCAACTAACTCGGCCCCGATGTTCGATTCCAGGTCATAGCTTGCTTTTGCTGGCACTCTCAACCAAAGATGCTGACCTGACTTTGCCCAAACCCGCAACCCCGAAAAACTGTTCAATTACCTACTACTCAAGGACCCATGTTTTTGTTAACAGCCTCAACCCAAAACCCAAAGCCTACGGCGCTTGGGGCCCCCTGCAGGCGCCCTCGTTCGACGCGCGCCGAGGTTTCTGAGAGGAGGGGGAAGCCGGGATGGGAGTCTAGTGGCTGAAGGATCACCTAAGCCCTGAACTCTAAACCCTAAACCCTAAACCCTAAACCCTAAACCCTAAACCCTAAACCCTGAAGCCTTACGCCCTGAACTCCACACTCCAAGGGAGATGGGTTTCGAGTTTTGGGGCTCCAAAAGCCAGCCAGCCCTTAAGCTGAAGCCCTAAGACGAGGGTTTAGGGTTTCGGGTTTATGGTTTAGGGTTTAGGATTTAGGGCTTTCAGTTCTGAGCCCTCCAGCTGGGATGCCTACTAAAAAGCCAAGGGGCGGGTTAGGGCTTAGGGGTTTAGGGTATTCAGCCTTATAACAGAGCATCCGTCAAAAAACCGCGCAAACAGAAGCGGCCCTAACAGCCCTTTTCAAGTCCTAAACCCTAAACCCTAAACCCTAAACCCTAAACCCCAAACCCTAAACCGGAAGGCACCTTGAGAACCTTGGTCTTCAGCTCCCGCACGCACCTGGGTGACGTCACCCCAGCGGCTTGAGGGCTTCTACCTTAAGAAGGTTTGAAATTTAGGGTTTAGGGTTTAGGGTTTAGGGTTTAGGGTTTAGGGTTTAGGGTTTAGGGTTTAGGGTTTGTACCCCAAACCCTTGAGCCCTAAACTTCTTCAGGGCTCTTTTGTAAGCTACGAAAACAAGCAGGTCTGTGGGATGGCTTGCAACCTGAGAGTCCGCGTATGCGGCTTGGCTTAGGGTTTAGGGTTTAGGGTTTAGGGTTTAGGGTTTAGGGTTTAGGGTTTAGGGGTTTAGGGGTTTAGGGGTTTAGGGGTTTAGGGGTTTAGGGGTTTAGGGGTTTAGGGGTTTAGGGGTTTAGGGGTTTAGGGTTTCGGGTTTAGGGTTTCGGTTTTTGTAGGGTTTGCTGCCCCAATTTACCTGGAGCCGGTCTTCGAATAGGAGAGGAGGAGCCCGAAGCCGTGCCCAAAGGCTTTAAAGGCGACCCCATACAACCCAAGGCCCATACTTCAGAATCCTTTACCCTAAACCCTAAACCCTAAACCCTCAAACCTTTAAAGGAGCTAAGAGAGAGTGGAGTGGAGTGGAACCTGAGCAGGACGGAGTCCGAGCAGGATGCCGATGTTGATTCACCCCGTTTAGGGTTTAGGGTTTAGGGTTTAGGGTTTAGGGTTTAGGGTTTAGTGCTTAGGGTTTAGGGTAATCAGTGCCCCGTTGGGCACGGGTTGTGGAGGGAAATCTTTGATGGGTTCAGATCCCACCGCCATGTCTTGGAACTGTGGGATGAGTTCGACGTCCTCCAAGAAGATGCCACCAAACTCGAAGATTGTGAGCCCGGAGAGCCAAGTCCTTTCATGAGGACCACATTGACTCCCGGGCTCTCTTGTTTTCTTTAAACCCTAAACCCTCAACCCTAAACCCTAAACCCTAAACCCTAAACCCCAAACCCTAAACCCCAAACCCTACACCCCAAACCCTAAACGCAGGAACTGCAGGCAGCGCCACCACGCCTGGCTGTGTCAGCAGTGCTGGTCGAAGATTGCCGAGCATCAGGCACGTGCACTTGAGTGGAAAAGGAGGTGTCGGGACCATCTTACTGGCCCAAAACCCAAGCAAATAAAAGTTGAAACTTTCAGAATAAACTACCTTATGATATTATGAGAAGCCCAAAAGTTGAAAAGTTGGGTTTTGAGCCAGTAAGCCATATTAAGGGCCCATGTAACTACCCTTAGATTCACAACTGCGCTTCTCAGGGTACGTCAGGGGCACTACTGCAAGCCTGAGCAGGAGGACACAGCTCCAGAGCTCGTAGGGTTCAGGGCACTCTCTTGCTTTCTCTCGGGCTGAGGGCCAGGGCTTAGGGTTTGGGGGTTTGGGGTTTAGGGCTTCACTGAAGAGGGAGCTTCAAAAGGGTGAGATGCCTAAGAAAACTAACTTGGGACTTTACACAAGCCCTAAACCCTAAATCCTAAACCCTAAACCCTAAACCCTGGGGATCCTAAACTCCTGAAACCCTTAGGCCGAAGCCCTAAAACCCTGAACAACCACCAACCCTAAACGCAGCTCCGAGGTTTACCCCCTAACCCTAAATCCTGAACCCTGAAACCCTAAACCCGAATCCCTAAGGCCTGCGAGCCCCCAACCATTAGAGCCCTAGACCCCAAAACCCTAAACCACGAGCCCCTGCCAGCTGGGACCTCGCATGGCGGTTTGCCACCTCGCGCTCGGCTTTGATCTGCTCCTGGACAGTTCAAAGGTGGTTTCGGGTATATTTCAGGGTTTAGGGTTTTTGGGGGCGTTGCGGGTTTAGAGTCAAGGTTCCCAAGTACGCACCCCTTAATTTTGGGTCCCTTGTTATAAAACTCTTGTATGCACTATGCATAATACGGGCCCAGACTTCGGATCCCTCTAGTAAACAAGGGCAAGGGGCCAGACTAAGGCCCCATGGTTCCGACCTCAGGTTTAGGGCTTCTATAGGGTCAGAGGGCTTCAGAGGGCTTCTATGTAGGGGTTGGGGGCTTTAAAGGGCTTACATAGGGGGGTTTCAGGGCTTTGTAGGGCTTGTAGGGCTTAGGGTTTTTTGGGCTCTTAGGGGTGTAAGGGCTTATATGTAGGGTTGAGGGCTTTATAGGGCTTACATAGGGGGTTTGAGGGCTTTATAGGGCTTCTAGGGCTCTTAGGGGTGTTTAGGGGTTTGGGTGTTAGGGCTCTGGGCTCCGAGGTACACCTTCATCTTTTGAGTCTGAAAGGGTAAGAACTCGACCCGAAGCCCTAAACCGACCTCCATGCCCAACCTTGTAAACCCTAAGCCCTAAACCCTGAACCCTGAACCCTGAACCCTAAACCCTAAACCCTAAACCCTAAACCCTAAACCCGAACCCCCCCGAACGAGCCCGAACTCTAAGCCACTGAGCCCTGCCCATGCTTCGCTTTCAAGAGCCCGAAAGGGTTTAGGGTTTAGGATTTAGGGTTAAGGCTTTGGGAAACCTGCATCCCTAAAATCTCAAACCCCAAAGACCTGAGGCCAAAGAAGCCCTAACCTAACCACATCCGGTTTAGGGCTTAGGGTTTTAGGGTTTAGGGTTTGGGGTTTAGGGTTTAGGGTTTAGGGCTTAGGGTTTAGGGTTTAGGGGTCCCTTGAACAGCAACACAGACAAAATCCCGCCACTCGCAGGGCCTGTAGCTTTTGAAGCTCCTCAAGGGACCTGGCGATCCGTGGTGGGGGTTTGAGAGGACTATCCATTAGGGTTTAGGGTCCAGGGTTTAGGGTTTAGGGTTTAGGGTTTAGCGTTTAGGGTACACGGGGAAAAAAAGGTTATGTATTCTAGGCCCAAGAGTAACCTGTGAATAAGAAAGGCACCCCTTTTGGTTCACAGAGGCGTTTAAGGGGGGCCTAAACCCTACAGAAAGGGAATAGGGGCCTACCCTGGGTCCCAGTATTTAATCCCGTCGGTTTGGGCCTTAGGGGTTCTGAACTACTCTTCTTTGAGTCTTGCGGCTTGGATCTTAAAGGCTCGAGGTGCAGGCGGTGTCCTATCTCAAGGGCCCTAAAGCCTCAGAACCTCCGAAGCCCTTCAACACCTACAGACTGAAAACGCGCTCAAAGCCCTCTTAAAACCTCAAAGCCTGAAAACCTTAAAACTTCTAGACCTACGAGGAAGCTGGGAATAACAAGGGTACCCTTTTTGGTTGAAAGGGGCTTATGTATGGGATCCTAAACCCTAAACAACAGGATAAGGGCCTACTCTGGGTCCTAGTAACCACCCTAAACCCTAAACCCTAAACCCTAGACCCTAAACCCTAAACCCTAAACCCTAAACCCTAGACCCTTTGGAACCCTTTGAGCAGGCCGAGCGAACCTGGGTAGGTCGGCCGCCAAGCCAAAAGCCTTTGCCGACTCCTGCGCCGGCCCATCCCTCAACTCCTACCACCCTTTTGGGGTTTAGGGTTTAGGGTTTAGGGTGTAGGGTGTAGGGTTTAGGATTTAGGGTTTAGGGTTGAGGGTTTAGGGTCACCCCAAGGGTTGGGGTTTTGAAATTCGGGTCTATAGGCCTTATGGGCTTTTTGGGGTTTGGGGTTTGGGGTCTGGGGTTTAGGGTTGGGGTTTTGAATCTAGGCTTTGTATGGCTTGTAGGGTTTGGGGTTTTGGGTTTTGAATGCAGGGTTCAGGGTTTTATGGGGCTCATAGGGTTTACCCTGAAGGTTAGGGTTTGGAATTTAGTTTATAGGGTTTATGGGGTTTAAGGTCTGGGTTTATAGGGGTTTGGGTTTTAGGCTTTCTGGGGTTAAGGGTTTAGGGTTGGGAGGGTTTAGGGTTGAGGGTTTATAGGGTTTGGGGTTGCAACCTTCACCAGCTAAACTCAAACTAGCGATGCTCGGGTCTGAAAAAACTCGGTTTCGCTAGTTTCTTTCTTGGTAGCACAGTAACCATCTAGGCTGCCCAGTGACCAAGGCTTAAAAAGGGTGCCCTTTTTTGCTTAAAGGGGTTTATAAGGGAACCTAAACCCACCAAAAAGGGAATAAGGGTACTACTGGGCATCCTAGCCATGTTATAGCAAGGGCACCCTTTTTGGGGTTGGGTTACCTTCCCAGGAATCCGGAACCAAAAAAGAAAAGGGCACCACTGGAGTTTACCAGATGTTTCATGTCGTTGATCGCTATGATCGTAAATTAACCCTAAACCCTAAACCCTAAGCCCTAAACCCTAAACCCTCAACCATAACAACACTAAACTCTAAACCCTAAACCCTGAACGCTAAATGTCGATTATTTGGGATTCCTGAGGAAAGCTCTGGGTGTCCGAAGCCTTAAGCCCCAGGTTTCTGGAAACCCAAGTCTGAAACCTCAGGTTTCCAGAAGACCCCCTGTCTTCCCAGCTACATGACGGTTCGGATGTAGGGTTTAGGGTTTAGGGGCTAGGGTTTAGGGTTTAGGAGTAGGGTTTAGGGCGTAGGGTTGTCCCCTTGAGTGCCTTCCATCATCCGGGCCTCTCTGACACCTCCCTGGTAACACAAGGGGGGTGGGCAACGATTCTTTGGCTGCGGAGAGCTGACCACCTTGTGCTTGGATCAAACTCGGACCCCTGAGGATGTAGCCCTAAGGGCTACCAAGTACTGACAACCCTTTTTTGCCTTTTTGGGGGTTGGTTACTTTACAATGGAACCATGAACCGAGAAAAGGGTCACGTGACCACTGGGCGACCAGGTACTGCCCTAAACCCTGAACCCTAAACCCTAAACCCTAAACCCTAAACCCCAAACTCGAAACCCGAAACCCTGCACTTCGAAGCCCTTCCTGGATCCACTCCCGGGCGGCGACCAACTTCTCACAGGACACGGGGCTCATGGGGACCTGCGCGGGTTGAGTTTGTAGGGTTTAGGGTCTAGGGTTTAGGGTTTAGGGTTTAGGGTCTATGCTACTTTGGAGTAGACCCCGGAAAAAAGTATACACCTTTTTAGGTATAAGTAGCTATAGAGGGAACCCAGAACCAGAAACAGTTTAAAAGTATAGTACTCCAAAAACCAGTTGTATGGCTTGTATGCTACACACCCCTTACAACCTTAATCAAAAATATTCTTGTTTGATATTCCCTTGACCTTATACAAATACAAGTAGAATATCCTAAGGGGGGCTATAGTATGAGAGTTTAGCATTTAGGGCCTGAGTTTTGGGTTTAGATATTCAGGGATTAGGAGGTTAGGGTTTGGGGTGGACATGCCGGCTATGGGTTCCAGTATAGGGGTTGTGAGGGTTGTGCACAGGTTTTTTGGGTTTGTGCGCATTGATTAGACCCTTAGTGAACTCTGCAGGAGACGTTCTCTGCTCCAATATGGGTTGACGACTTGACAGAGATGGGGGTGAGAGCCCTAAACCCTAAACCCTAAACCCTAAACCCTAAACCCTAAACCCTAAACCCTAAACCCTAAACCCTAAACCGGAGTCAGGTTTTGCTTCGGACATTCCCGAACCACCTCCATCGTGACCCCTAAAGTGGGGATTGATAACGAACGGCTCTGGTAGGAGTGACAACAGGGAGTTGGGACGACCTAGGGGAGGGGAGGGGGCCCAAACCCTAAACCCTAAACCCTACACCCTAAACCCTAAACCCTAAACCCCAAACCCTAAACCCGAAACCCGAAACCCTAAACCCTAAACCCTAAACCCTAAACAAACCCTAACCCCTAAACAAACCCTAAACCCTAAACAAACCCTAAACCCCAAACCCTAAACCCTGAACCCTGAACCCTGAACTCTGACCCTTGAACCCTGAACCCGAACCTAACCTAAACCACAAAGCCTTAACTCAAAGCCCTAAGCCCTGATGGGCTGGGACGTTCGGCTTGAGGGTCCCTTTCTTCTGCCAGACATCTAGGCCTTTTTGAGCATCTCCCAAATAGGGGATTGAAGGTTTAGGGTTTAGGGTTTAGGGAACTATAATCCGTTTATATCCGTTTCATAGGAACCCCCAACAAGTATAGGAATCACCCACATAGGTAACCTAATTTTGGAAACACACTTCGACACTGGGAAAGGTTCGGCAGTAGCTCCGGGCGTTGCATTTCGAAGCACACAGTGCACCTGCCTGCGACCGCACGCGCGGCAAGAAAAAATCATGCGAGGTTGCGACTTGTGCGCTAAAGGGCTTGCAGCACTGGAGTCGGTGAATGCTTGTTGTGAATGTCTGATCACCTAAACCCTAAACCCTAAACCCTAAACCCTAAACCACTTTAGCAGCTGCCTTCCCTGGCAGGTGCAAAGCATCCTGAACCCTAAACCCTAGTGACAAGAGGCTGGGGTTGAGCTCCTGCGTTTGAATGTGGGCCTCACTAGTGACGATCGGGACTTACAGGGCTCAGGGTTCAGGGTGAGCTGTTGAGTCATGAGATCGGTTGCGTTAAGGCCTTTACAAAAAATCACAGCTTGATCCAAGAGGCGCGAAGGCGAGCAGCGTGGTTCGGACGACTCCCGCGGTTCGCGTCACATTGCAAGACGAACCCCAAAGAAGCCAAGCACCTACAACCCTGCAAACCCCGAAATGCCCTCATGACCATGTTGCGTAGCTAACACAATTGCTTGGCAAACACAAGACGCAAATTAGCAAAACATGAAACACACGAACAATTACTTTTGGAACAGGCCCGAAGTGTTACTGAATGGCCTCAGCTCCCAAGCAACGGCGGCTGAATCTATAGCAACAACAGCTTTGCTTTTCTATATGTCAAATTCCCGAAGCCCTGAAAGCCCTAAACCTCAACCACATACCCCAAACCCTAAACCCTAAGGTTCTTAGGGAGGCTATTGGAATGAAGATCTCGGCCTAAGATTCGAGAGCCATATCAACTCTTCAGAGACTCCAATACAGAGGGTTTAGGGTTTAGGGTTGAGAGGTTAGGGTTTAGGGGCTAGGGTGTCCCAAAATTGGGTACCTACTTTGGGTGGGGGGGGGGGGTCCGAAAATGAGGATGCGAGAAATCTTGGAGTGTATAAGGGGTACCCCTTATCTTTGGGGCATAGCCAAATCCCATAGTTTGTGAATCTTCCGAAAACATGTGATAGGGGCGTCGACAAAAGGTTTGAGGAAGAATCTTGATGCAGGGGCATTGGAGTCTGCAAGGATTCCCATAGATGATCCAACTTCCCTACGACCCCATCCACGTCTCCCTTAAGACGCCTTGCGCGTGAGGTACCCGTAGGCCTTATTGAGAAGCGCTTTGCTTTGTTTGAGAGGGGGGGAGGGGGGGTTGAGGACCTCTTTAGCTGCACGACTCACTCTTCTAAACCCTAAACCCTAAGCCCCAAACCCCAAACCCTATACCCTAAACCGGCCCGACTTGGCGACTTCACTTTTCCATGAATCAACCTTCGCTGGACATCTCTTCCTCCTCAGTCTCCTCGGCCTCGGGTAGGAAAGGCTTCGGGTTCAAGGTTCACCTGGGCTTAGGGCTTTGCAGGGTTTCCCTCAACGATATGCTATTTGGCAGGCTAGAGTGTGGGGCTTCCTATAAACCCTAAACCCTAAACCCTAAACCCTAAACCCTAAACCCTAAACCCTAAACCCTAAACCCTAAACCCAAAAAACCCTAAACTTCCAGCTGGCGTAGCGTCAGAAGCCTGAGGCTTCATGAGCTCCAGTTTTTGCGCCCAGGCCAGAGCTTGCGATCCCCCTTGACTCAGGAATACGCCCTAAGACATAGTAGGATCTCAACGGAATCCTGAAAACTCCTTAACTTCGGAAGTTCTGAAACCTGAAACCCTAAACGTAACCCAAGCACCTTCAAAGGCCCAAGAACATCCACAGAAAACCCGAAGCCAATCCACCCTCGCTCCCTGTCCCCCACGAACCCGTAGTCCCCAACACACCAAGCTCCTAAACCCTAGCCCTAAACCCTAAACCCTAAACCCTAAACCCTAAACCCTAAACCCTAAACCCTAAACCCTCACATCCCTTCTCGGCCCTACAGCCCCCCCCTCGACTCTGCAGTGTGAGCATAGGCCGAGGCGGCGGAGCTCTCGAAGTGGTCGGTGATGACCTCCAGGCTGACTTCTGAACCCCTCCTAAAAGTTTAGCTTTTCAGGGTTTAGGGTTTAGGGTTTAGGGTTTAGGGTTTAGGGTTTAGGGTTTAGGGTTTAGGGTAGTCTCTACAAAAAATCCAAAAAGGTTAGAGACCTAAGAGCCAGCCAGAAGAAAGCCAAGTGACCTCCAGAACGTCTCGGAACTCATCGGCCTGCTAGGGTTTAGGGCTAGGGTTTAGGGCTAGGGTTTGGGGCTTAGGGGTTTGGGGTTGAGGGCTTTGGGGGTTTGGGGTTTGGGGTTTAGGGTTATGGCGTTTGGGGTTTGGGGGTTTGGGGTTTGGGGGTTTAGGGTTTAGGGGGTTTAGGGTTTGACGGTTAAGGGTTTGAGGTTTAGGGTTTGGGGTTTAGGTTTGGGGGTTTAGGGTTTTAGGGTTCAGGGTTTAGGGTTGTGTGTATACATACATATATGTATATACATATATATATATATACATATACATACTCATTCATACATAGTATACATGTATACGAAAAAAATAAAAAGCTTAGAGTGTCTGAGGCCACATGTCTCCTTTCGCCTTGCTTCGAAAAGAGTCCGAGATAATGTCGGGTCAGAGATCGCATCAAGAGCAGGCGGTTTAGGGTTCAGGGTTTAGAGTTTAGAGCTTAGGGTTTAGGCTTTAGGGCTTATAAGGCTTAGGCAGCCTAAGCTCCAGAGCCAGGAGGGAGAAATCTCATCCCTAAACCCTAAACCCTAAACCCGAAACCCTAAACCCTAAACCCTAAACCCACCAACACCGACCTCCACCCCATAGCGGCTGCGCATCGCGGCGGCCCAGGCCTCAACGAACCCTTGCATTCAAGTCGGGGGGTTTAGGGTCTAGGGTTTGGGGTTTAGGGTTTAGGGTTTAGGATTTAGGGTTTAAGGCTGAGGATATCTTTTGGGTTTTAACTTTGGGGTGTTGGGGTTTTGGACTTCGGGGTCTTACCTTGGACCCTTAAGGTCGTACCCTTGGGTTCTGGAGCCCCTTTTTAAGGATCCCTGAGGTGGGGCGTTCAGGGCGATATTAGGAGTGCATATTAAGGGGGACCTTTAGGGGGTACAACCCCAATTATGGGTGAACCTTCAGCCTTCAGCCCCGTTTACTTGGCATTATATATGGGGACTCTACAGGGCAGCGAGGTCACTAACTCCCTAAGAACCAGAAAGCAGTGTCTGGACTAGGTTGGCCATAGGGCTTTGAGGGCCCAAGAGCCTTTAGGGCCCTGTAGGGAGGTTCGAAAGAATTTCGGCAATCTTCCTAAACCCTGAACCCTCAACCCTAAACCCTTCCACAAGGTGCTTTGGTAAGCTTTGGGTCCAGTGACTAGGGTTTCGGATCCCAAAGACCCCAAGAAGCCATCTCCTTCTCGCGACTTAAGGAATACCCCAAAGACTCCAATAACTCGTCTCCTTCTTGCAACTTGAGGAATACCCGGAAAAAAAAACCTTAACCTAAACCCTAGAATCCTCTTACTTCTCCTATAACCAAGAAAAAAAGCAGTGCACCAATGGTTTAGGGTTTAGGGTTTAGGGTTGAGGATTTAAGATTTAGAACGTCCCTGTTTATGGGACTTTGTTGAAGTCCACGGCGACTCTCAACCCGGAACTCTGACTCTAGCTGTCCGTAAGCGCCCAAACTCCCAGAACAGAGTTTGGGACGAGCTCGTACCCTAAACCCTAAAACCCTGAGCTCTAAACCCTAAACTCTAAACCCCAAACCCCAAACCCTTAATCCCTAAGCCCCAAACCCTAAACCCCAAATCCCAAACCCCAAACCCTAAACCCCACACCCTAAACCCCAAACTCTAAACCCGAAACACCCTTCCTGGGACACCGGCCGAGCGTTGGTGCTGTCGAAGCGCAGTGGCCATGCAGCGCAGGGCCTTCTTCGAGGACAGCTAGTTTTAGGGCATAAAGAACTAGACCCAAAAGGATTTAGGGTTCAGGGTTCAGGGTGCAGGGTGTAGGGTTTAGGGTTTAGGGATAGGGTTTAGGGATAGTAACCCAGGAATACAAAGGGTGCCCTTTCTTGCTTTGAAGGTGCTTCTAAGGGAACCGCAGTAAGCCCTATAAAAAAGGGAAAAGGGCCTGCACTTGGTCCTAGAAAAGGTTAGGAGTCTAGGGTTGAGGTGTTGAGGGTTCGGGGTTTAGGGGTTTAGGGGTTTAGGGGTTTAGGGGTTTAGGGTTTTAGGGGTTTAGGGGTTTAGGGGTTTAGGGTTTTAGGGTTTTAGGGGTTTAGGGGTTTAGGGGTTTAGGGGTTTAGGGGTTTAGGGGTTTAGGGGGTTTGGGGCTTGGGAGCTTAGGAACTCAGGAGCTTGATTGAGGGGCTTCGGCTTTCAGAGTCTAGGGTTGAGGCTTCTCGGGTTTGGGGTTTACGAGGCACCCTGAGCCCTGAATCCTAGACCCTAAACCCCTATTGGAACCTCCACATCTCAAATCCTACACCCCTAAAGCCCTAAAGCCCCAAAAAAAACAAAAAGCATTAACCCCTACAGCCGGAACATCCTAACATCCTAAAGCCCTTAACACCCTAAACCCTGGTTTAGGTTGGGGTTTATATGGAGTTGAGGACCCCTGAAACATCTGAATCCTAAAAACCTAAGCAACCCAAATCCTTGGCACCCCTGAAGCCAAACAAGACCTGAAACCCGAAAAGCCTGAGAAGCCCTTACAGTCAAACCAAAATTCCGAATCGCGTGACCGACGTGAGCTGCCTCTTCCGAGCGAGCCCCACCGTGAAGCGATGGATGAAGAGGGTTTAGGGGTTCGGGTTTAGGCTTAGGAAGCTAGCCCTAAACCCTAAACCCCAAACCCTTAACCCTAAAGCCTAAGCCTGAACCATGCCCAGTGCTGCTCGTCTGGGCACTTCCTGCCCTCAGGCTCTACAAAGTGCCCTCAATCTCTCATAACCTCTGGGATCCTACCACAACTATGCACCCTACAAGAAATGCTCAACTAAGGTGCTCTTGGCTTAGGGTTTAGGGTTTCGTGTTTTGGGGGGGTAACAAACAACTTTAGCCTTTGGCTCAGGGTGATTTCTGGGAGGATCTTCTAAGTACAATCTCATACAGGTGCCTGTGAGTTGCTCAATAGCCAACAGCCGTAATTGCAGGGTACCAAATCGGAAAGGTGCTACGATCTGGATCCTGTCAAAAGTCTGGGTAGGGGGCTCGGGCTTATAGGGCAGTAGCTGTAAGCTTAGTAGTGTATAAAATGTGAGACATCCGGCCTGACAACGTCCTGCGCCCGCTGCAGCGTGAAGCTGTGTCAGCACGGCGGTGCACTGCGCAGTGTCGTGTTAGGGTTTGATTGACTGGACACGAACCCTAAACCCTAAACCCTAAACCCTAATCCCTAAACCCTAAACGCTATTAAAGGGCCCTTTATACCCTAAGGCCTAAGGCTCCTG
Source organism: Symbiodinium natans (assembly GCA_905221605.1). Classification (NCBI taxonomy): domain Eukaryota; class Dinophyceae; order Suessiales; family Symbiodiniaceae; genus Symbiodinium; species Symbiodinium natans. Next base: position 84,405 of record CAJNDS010002696.1, on the reverse strand, counting down.
GGCCCTCAAAAAACCCAGGGAGCGCAGACCCCAGCGCCCTCCTTAGGAGGTAGCCCTAAACCCTAAACCCTAAACCCTAAACCCTAAACCCTAAACCCTAAACCCTAAACCCTAAACCCTAAACCCTAAACCCTAAACCCTAAACCCTACCCCTGAACCCTAAACCCTAAAGCCCTAAAGCGTCCCGTAGAAGGGGGCCCTTTTCAGCCTCAGGGTAGTAGACCGCGAACCCTAAATCCTAGAGGCCAGAAGAGAGGACTATTTGGAGGTTTTGAAGTTTAGTGCGTTTAGGGCTTAGGGCTTAGGGCTTAGGGCTTAGGGCTTAGGGCTTAGGGTTTAGGGTTTAGGGTTTAGGGTTGAGTTCTGGCACGGTTTAGGGTTTAGGGTTTAGGGTTTAGGGCTGGGCTGTTGGGGGGTTTTGGGGTTGACGCGCCTGCTTTTGGAGATGAGCTACAAGGCCTCAGGGACTTAGGGCCTGTAGTGTTTAGGTTTCGGGTTTAGGGTTTAGGGCTTAGAGTTTGGAGTTTGGACGCGGCGGCGTACTGGTAGGGCTGAGGCATAAACTTTATAGGGCTTTTGTCTCCTGAATATGGTCAGGATCTGTGGGTTCATGAGATTGGGGTGCGTAGGGTTGACTCACACGACACAGAGTATTCAATGCAGGATGCCGGACTTCGACAGCAATCCGAAATCCTGAAAGGCGCGAGAAGCTAAACCCAAACCCTGAACCCAAAAACGCGAATCACCCATTTGGTCTACACATGCTCCTAGCATCCAAACCATGGATAAAGGGCTCCGAGATGGGGCTGGGGGGGGGGGGGGGGGGGGGGAGGGGAGGGGGGGAGTTAAGAAATTGAGGGGCCGAGGGTACCCTCAACAGAAAACAGGTGGGCTGTCATAATTAAGAAATCACCAAAAATGAGAGGTTTCTTATCCAGCGCTGTCACCGTACTCTAAACGCTATAAACTCTGTAAGCCCTTTCAATCCTTTAAACCCTATAAACCCGAGAAACCCTACAAAGCCTGCAAAACCTACAAACCCTACGAATCCTAATCCACAGTCCCTCCCACACACACGGTGCCTCCACTTCCTGCCCCTCTGCGCGGTCCACGCCCTCGCGCAGGTGAGGGCGTGCTCTTCTAACCTCTGAACCTAAGCCCTTTTTGGTGCCTCAAACCCTTTAACTTGAGGTCGTAGAACTAGAACGGAGACCTCCGAATCAGAAGAGACCGACCTTCTCAGGCAAACCCCGAACCCAACATGAAGAACATTGGAGCCGCCGGCCCGATTGCCACCCTCATGGGTTCCCCTACTACTTGGAGGTGCATGGTACTTAGTAACCTTTTTTTAAGTGTACCTTATAACCCAAATTATGACTATATTAGGGCACTTAAGGGGCTTATAAGTACAGTTATAATTGGTTAGTAAGTACCATGAACCTCCAAGTACCCCCCTCTTTTTTTATTACCCCACCTGCATTCCCCCCTTACTTAGCTAGCCCTAAATAGCCTGAAGTATGGGCGGAACCTAGGGGGGTAGTATAGGGGGGCGTGGAATCCCTAAACCCTAAACCCTAAACCCTAAACCCTAAACCCTAAACCCTAAACCCTAAACCCTAAACCCTAAACCCTAAACCCTAAACCCTAAACCCTAACCCTAAACCCTAAACCCTAAACCCTAAACCCTAAACCCCTAAACCCCTAAAACCCTAAACCCTAAACCCTAAACAGGGGAACCCACGGCACCCTGAGCCTGGACTGGGTCCCCGGCAAGGGTGCCATCCTTGGACACATCGGGTGCGAAGACCTGGCAGGGACCCCTAGGGTTTAGGGTTTAGGGTTTAGGGTTTAGGGTTTAGGGTTTAGGGTTTAGGGTTTAGGGTTTCGGGTTTAGGGTTTAGGGTTTAGGGACCCCTAGAAGCGACCCTTAATCTTATTCTATATAACTTCCATATCTCCTTATATAGTACCCATATACCTAAGTAGCCCCTAAATAACCCCAAAACAATTACCCCCTAAGGTCCCTAATAATATCCTTCCTTATACCCCTTCATTTCTACGGTCTTAGGCTCAAATGTCGGTCCTGTTGAGGTGCTGCAAATTTAAAAACGCTAAAGCCAGAGCAAGACCAAAGAATGCCTGGGCAGGCAACTCGAAAAATGTTGGAGGGTGCCCCCTTATGTACCCTGAAATACTAGAATCCCTTGTAAACGAACCCTTTAAATTGCCACATTTCAGCCTAAGGCATAGGGGTTCGGGAATCGAACTTCGTTTGGGGTTTAGGGAGTTTAGGGTTCAGGGGTGTGCTTTTCAGCTTTAGCAGCTCTATGACACAGTTTTGGCGATTAAAACCTATGAAGCATTCAAGCCCCCATGAGTGCCACACGCCTCACGGAGTGCCAGAACCGTCCCAAAGCCCCTCCAACCGCGTTCCACTGCCAGGTTGGTAAACTCCAAGCCCCAAATCCAAAAACCTACACACCCCGCGCCCTGAAAGGTTCAACCGAAAACCCCAAACCCTAAACCCAGCACCCGATACCCCTCTAAACCCTAGGGCCCTCAACCGAAAAGCCCCGGAACCCCCGGAACCTGTGGAAATGGCACAGGCACTGGCATCCGAGTCGGATGCCTCGGCTCGTGAGTTAGGGTTTAGGGTTTCGAGTTAGGGTTGAGGGTTGAGGGTTGAGGGTTGAGGGTTGAGGGTTGAGGGTTGAGGGTTGAGGGTTGAGGGTTGAGGGTTGAGGGTTGAGGGTTGAGGTTTGAGGGTTGAGGGTTGAGGGTTGAGGGTTGAGGGTTGAGGGTTGAGGGTTGAGGGTTGAGGGTTGAGGGTTGAGGGTTGAGGGTTGAGGGTTGAGGGTTTAAGTTTTAAGGTTCTATACTGCTCCACCCTGGTCTTTACAGGTGGATGTGCTCAGACTATGCGACGACACGATGCATAGGTTCTGGGTTCCGAGGGTTTCATTGGGTGGCATTTTCGGCCCAGCCTCGACACCGAAGACCCTACTTGATCAAACCCCAAACCTAAACCGAAACCCCAAAAAAACAACCTGAACCCAAGCAAACCCTAAACTACCCTAAACCCCCCTAAACCCTAAACCCTAAACCCTAAACCCTAAACCCTAAGCCCTAAACCCTAAACCCTAAACCCTAAACCCTGACCCCAAAACCCGAAAGCAAAGAGAGCCCAGGTGCAGGTAGCTCTGGCGGCGGGCGCGAGGCGGGAGTCTGCGTCGAAAGTAGCGGTTTGGGGTTTAGGTTTTAGGGTTTAGGGTTTAGGGTTTAGGGTTTAGGGTGGCAGTAAAACGTCTCGAGCTTTTCGGATATCTTCCGGAAGGGACCCTTATGAACTGATGGATTCCTATTATATACACTGTAAAACCACGACGTCTTCCTGATGCAGTCCATTTCGTTGCACTGACACATATATCTAAGTAGCCCATGTAGGATTGGTTGTGCCACTTGACATAGCCACCACGCATGTCTTGGCATCCTTGAACATCGGCCTCATCCATTGAATCGTGGGTTGAACGAATCGCAAGCCCGGTCGATCCTCATACCTCGTGGCAACTGTGGCGAATCCAGTGCGCCAACTTCTGCATCGATGCCTCAAGCAAGAGAGCAACTGTGGAATGAAGTGCCATCGTCAAACCCCTGTAGCGCTGCTCGCCTCCAGCCGTGAACGGCCCGTGCGGAGTCTGACCACCTTGCACCTTTCCCAAACCCAGCCACACTTCAACTGAGTCGAGTTGCCCATGCCAGCCGGCTTCTCTCACAATGCAGAGGACGCTGCCTAAAGTTGCTTTGGGGCACGTTTGATATAAGGGCCTCTCCTGTAGCCCCTTCATGTTATTCTGAAACTATAAGGGGGGGTTCTTGAAATTATGGTTGGGTTTGGGGCCAGTTTAGGGTTCAGGGTCCAGGGTTTGGGGGATCAGGGTTTACGGATAATCCAGACTCCAATTCAGATGCCCCAAAACACTACAAACTCCGCAGAGACCCGAATTACAAACCCTGTAGGCCCCTACATACCCTTAGAAGCCTATGGATGAGCCGCCAAACCCTAAACCCCCAAACCCTAAACCCTAAAGCCCTAAACCGCAAGCACACCACTTGTTGGGCAACCAAGGATACTCAGGTTTACGGTTTAGGGTTGAGGGTTGAGGGTTGAGGGTGAAGGCTTAGAGGGTCATAGGCTACATGATTCACAACATCGCAGTTTAGGCTTCGGGCTTGCTTCGGGCGTGCGGAAGTGTGAGTGCTTCGGGTTTGTTTAGGGCAGAAATGTAAAACAGTTTAGGGTTTAGGGCTCAGGATTTCAGGTTTAGGGTTTGGGGTTAGGGCAGAAATGTAAACCAGTTTAGGGTTTAGGGTTCAGGGTTCAAGGTTTAGGGTTACGGGCTTGGGGGGCCCGGAAGCATGCTGCAAGACTTCAGGGGAGCTTGGCGCCCCAACGCGCCAGAAGCCCCTGAACAAACCCGAAACCTCAAACCCTAAACGCTCAATTCTGAACTCATGATAAAACGTAAGCCCTAAACCCTAAACCCTCAACCCTGAGCCCTAAGCCCTAAGCCCTAAGCCCTAAGCCCTAAGCCCTAAACCCTAAACCCTAAACCCTAGCTCGAGCCATAAGAGCTGCCCAGAAACCTAAACCAGGAGTTCCCGAGTGCCGCGCGTCCGTGTCAGGTTTAGCAGCCGACGCCCCTCCGCCCCACGCAGAACCACCTCAGCACGTTTCGGGTTTTGGGTTTGTTTTTGTTTTTTTTTTGGGTGGTTTTGTTGGGTTTGTGTTGTTTTTTGCTTTGTTTGATGATTTTTTTTGGTTCCTCAACCACCAAAAAAACTCTCAAGTCACTAACCCGCTTTACAAGGGAACCAGAACCCCAAGAAAGGGAAAAGGGCTAGCAAGTTGAACTCTGACCCTAAATCCCATAAAAACCCTGGTAGACCTCTATAAACCTACAAACCCTAAACCCCTGACCCTAAGTCCATTGTGGTGTTCCTTCTCTTTTCATGGGTTCCCCTACTACCCCCCTCTATACTACCCCCCCCCCCCCCCCTGATTTGCCCCCCATAATTAAGGCTATTTGGGGATATTAAGCTTCATTAAGGTTTTTGAGGGGGAACCGGGGGGGGGGGGGGTTCAGGGTTCAGGGTTCAGGGTTCAGGGTTCAGGGTTCAGGGTTCAGGGTTCAGGGTTCAGGGTTCAGGGTTCAGGGTTCAGGGTTTAGGGTTTAGGGTTTAGGGTTTAGGGTTTAGGGTTTAGGGTTTAGGGTTTAGGGGGGTAGCATGGAGGGGTGTAGTAGGGAAACCCATGATTCTTGAACTCCGAGGGCGCTGACGCTAGTGTAGGGGTTCAGCGGCAAGGCGGGCATGGACGTGAGGTCGAAGAGGTGGCCCGCCTCGGCGGCGGTTTAGGGTTTAGGGTTTAGGGTTTAGGGTTTAGGGTTTAGGGTTTAGGGTTTAGGGTTTAGGGTTTAGGGTATAGGGTTTAGGGTTTAGGGGAGGCTAGTTCAGCCTTGAACTTCTGGACCCTTAAAGGCTCCTAAGCCCCAAGCTCCTAGACCTTCAGCTCCTAAACCCTGAGATCCTGAACCCTAATCTCCAAAATCCTAAGCTCCTGAACCCTAAGCTCCGAAAACCGCAAACCCCCAAACCCCCAAACCCCCAAACCCCCAAACCCCCAAACCCCAAACCCTGCCCTAAACACTATTTGGGCTTATGGTTTTGTGACTTCGGTTGGCCTTTTGAACCCTCCGAACTCTCAAAGGCCAAAGGAAGACAAGTCCAAGAGATCGTAGGGCTGCCTAGGAGGAGGTTCGATCATTTTTCGGAACCCTTAGAGGATCTGCCTGGGACCCTCTTTTTTATGGGTTATACCTACTCATGCAGGGTAGATTCATACTATACGAAAGTGTAGCCAAATGGAGCCCCAGGTAATTTATGGATCCTCCCAAGGGTCTGGGTTGAGGTACCGCTCAGGCTTTCTGCGCTACCTTGGTTCCTTGGAGATTGGGTGTGGTTTCTTCCGGAATTTTCGTTCTACTACAGAGACTCATGGAATATTCAAGGCACCCCACAAGGACCCACAATGCAGAGAACTGCCCAGTGAGCCCTGGGCCATCGCGGTCAGTGTGTCGCGGCTGCCGGGCGCTGAGCGCGGGGTCTGCGCTATGCGAAAGGAGGTGTGCTGCTAGTGTTCACGCTGTTAGTGAAAAAGAAAAACCTTGAAGCAACCCTAAACCCTATTCCCGAAAGCCCTGACACAGCCCGAAAGCCCTCACACAACCCTGAAATCTGGAGACGACGAGGGGCACAACATCGGGTGTCAGTGGTTGGGGCCTGTTTGGGCCCGTTATCAAGATTTGGGGGTAAACCCTAAACTCTATAAACCCTAAACCCTAGGTGGCTAGGGACTGTTGGGATGTTGCGATGCCAGGGTGGGGCTTGGAGAGTTTTCGGATCTTTGTCTTTGGTGTAGGTAATTATTAGCACTGGCTTACCAAAACCGTGTTAATCCAAACCTGCTTGACGATCAAAACCCTAAACCTAAACCCTGCCAGCCCTTTTGAAAATGGCGCGGCTTTGGCTTGGCTTTGTTGCAGCAGGACGGTATCGCTCATAGAAGGGTTCCCCATTTACAAGAACGGACCATCGGAAGTGTTGGTCCTTGCCGACCTCGGACCCGAGGGGGTAGGGTTTAGGGATCTTAGGGACTTAGGGACTTAGGGACTTAGGGATTCGGGCTTGGGTTTCAGGTTTAGGACAACTTGCTTAGGGATTTAGGGACTTCGGGGGACTTCGGGGGACTTCGGGGGACTTCGGGACTTAGAGACTGAAAGACTTAAAGACTTAGGGTTTAAGGGTTTAGGACAACTTGCAGAGAAGGAGCTTACCTTGGAGTGACTGGACAGATGTGCATTATGCAGTTTAGGATTTCGGGTTTCGCATGCCTCCAATGGTGCGCCGGGCAGAGGCAGAGCCTTGCAACTTAGCGTGTTTCTGGGGGATTTGATCCCCTCCCCCTAATATTTTACCACCCCGCCCCTCCCCCTGAATACTTAAGTACTCCGAGTATTTATGGTTATATTATATTAATAGTATATGTGGGAACCCCTAACTATCTGAATACTCCTATTGTGACGATATTACAGTATGGGGGGGGGGGGGTGTATTTCACATTAGGGGGTAGGGGGTTGAATATTAGGGGGAGGGGATTAGTGGTGTTGTTGAGGGATTTGGGGCTTATAGATCTTTCTTGCGTGTTGTTGCTTTCGGGTGTTTGCTGATAGGGTTTTAGGGTGTGATGAGGGCTTCCATGGCTTCGGGTCGAGGTGGGATGTGCAAAACGTGAAGAATGGCATTGGCACAGAGCAGTTGAATCATGTAGACACCTAAGCCCAAAACCCCAAACCCCAAACCCCAAAACCCTGCACCGCAATCAAGTTGTAGACAGAACCGAAGCTTCGAGACAACATTGCCAAACCGAAGGTCCTTCCAAGGCTCTCAAACCTACCTTGGAGACGCCAAAAGACCGCCAGGTTCGGCTTTAGGGTTCAGGGTTCCGGGTTAGGCTTGGGGGGATTCTCTTCTATCTGGGGGAATAACAATGGCGCCCCTAAAACAAGTTGGCCACAGATGGTGCCTGGAAGATGCCGCAAACTGGACGGTGGTTCGGAGCCTCAGTGGGGGCACGGCCGTTCACCCTGAACCCTAAACCCTAAACCCTAAACCCTGGACCCTAAACCCTAAACCCTAAACCCTAAACCCTAAACCCCAAACCCTAAACCCTAAACCCTAACCCCCTCCCACGCACCAAATTTACGTAGAGTGCCCAGCAACAAACCTATCAAAGAGCTCGGTACTACGAAGTTGATGTCTACTGACATCCTAGACACGACACCCTAAACCCGGAACCCGGAACGCTAAACCCCACACCTGACAGAAGCCTCAAGGGACAACCGATTAGTAGACGGTTTAGGGTTTAGGGTTTAGAATTTAGGGTTTAGGTTTTAGGGTTTAGCGTAGAAGAGCCCATCATGGCATACAGACAAGGACGTATGACGGGATCAGAGAAGCTTAGCCAAGCCAATCACCCTGCCTCTAAAAGTATTCCTCAACATGATCCTCTATGTAAGAATTAGGTTTAGGGTTTAGGGTTTGGAGTGTAAGGTTTTCCGGGCTGGGTTTAGGGTTTAGGGTTTAGGTTCGGGGTATAGGGCTAAGGGTTTAGGGTTTCGGGTTTAGGGCTAAGGGTTTAGGGCGAAGGGTTTAGGGTTTCGGGTTTAGGCTTTAGGGTTTATAGGGCTTAGGTTCAGGCATTTAGACTTTTTTGTTTAGTTTTGCTTGTCCAGATTTGGTGCGCTTTTGGTCGGTTTTATGTTGTTTCTGCAGTTTGCTTTGCTTTAGGCTTTGTGTTTTCAGGGGGGGGGGTCTTTTGGGGTTGAATGGTAACCATAAACCCTAAACCCTAAACCCAAACCCTAAACCCTAAACCCTAAACCCTAAACCCTAAACCCTAAAGGGTGTAGGGTTTAGGGTTTAGGGTTTAGGGCGTGTAGGGCCCTGGGGCCTAGGGGTTGCTGAGCTTTGGGGCTTTAGGCTTGTCGGGCTTTCGGCTGTTTGGTCCTTGGGGTGAGGGTTTAGGGTTTAGGGTGAGGGTTTAGGGTTTAGGGTTTGGGGTTTGGGGTTTGGGGTTTGGGGTTTGGGGTTTGGGGTTTAGGGTTTAGGGTTTAGGGTTTAGGGTTTAGGGTTTAGGGTTAAGGGTTTGGGTTTAGGGTTTAGCGTTTATCGAAGGCCCTGGCCAAAGCTGCCACGAACTCCGAGGGCCGCGGGCCGCCGCGCTGGCGGCCTCGGTGTTCTGGGGTTCATGGCTCGAGGGTTTGAGGGCCTCAGATATCCCCAAACCCTAAACCCTAAACCAAAAACCCCAAACCCTAGACTCTAAACCCTAATCCCTAAGCCCTAAACCCTAAACCCTAAACCCTAATCCCTAAACCCTAAACCCTAAACCCTAAACCCTAAACCCCTAAACCCTGCATAAGCTGACGTACCCCATAGATAGTCCCGATTCCAGGGGGCGGAGAGGGGTTGCTATTTTGGTGGGTCTTACGCTTTGCTGCGAGGACGCTGATGCTCTCTATGTCGGAAGGAAGCAATCAAGTTCAAGACAGCCTGGCCTAAACCTTACATGGGGATTAGGGTTTAGGGTTTAGGATTTAGGGTTCACAAGTTGAGTACGCTTTTGGTGCCCTGAACTCTGCGCTTCTACCATATATGCGCCCTAGGAAAAAACTTGAACTCTAAACACGAACTTATTTAGAGCATGTCCCCAAAATCTCTGAAAGGTTTGGGGTTTAGGGTTTTAGGGTTTAAACCCTAAACCCTAAACCTTAAACCCGAAACCCTATTAGAGCTGAGGGCTTAAAACCTTGAAAAGGGTATGGCCCAGGGCCTGGTAGGAGCGCAGTGTCCAGGGCGGAGGCCAGGAGGGCACTGGCCTGCGACGAGAGGAGTCTTCAATAAGGTTTTAAACTTTTAAACAGGAGGTTTAGAGTTTAGGGTTTAGGGTTTAGGGTTTAGGGTTTAGGGTTCAGGATTTAGGGTTTAGGGATTAGGGCAGGGCTTGAGGGGCTTGAGGGCTTATGGGGTTGGGGGCTGAGTACCAAAGTGCTTTCTTCACTATCAGTATGCTGCCCTAAACCCTAAACCCTAAACCCTCAACCCTAAACCCTAAACCCTAAACCCTAAACCCTAAACCCTAAACCCTAAACCCTAAACCCTAAACCCTAAACCCTATGCTGTGGTGAGGTCGACGTACAGCTTGAGGAATACCAATGGCGATCTTACAGCCCTTGCACAAGATGGCCACTCCATCCCGCTAAACTGCGCCCCTGAACCCTAAACCCTAAGCCCTAAAACCTAAAGCCTGAACCCTAAAGCCTGAACCCTAAACCCTAAACCCTAAACCCTAAACCCTAAACCCTAAACCCTAAACCCTAAACCCTAAACCCTAAGCTGCCTTGAACCCCTAAGCCCTGAAGCCCCTATGCAGGCCCTCAACACTCAGTTCAGGTTGGCCCTTTAAAATATCCTCTGAAAAATCATTCCCACACAACATCTTCTTAAACCCCACAAGGGGATATAGGGTTTAGGGTTTAGGGTGTAGGGCTTGGGGTTTAGGGTTTTTAGGGTTTTAAATATCCCAAGGGCCTACACAGACACCACCTACACTGAAGACAGCAGCCGACGCCGAAAAGAGCCTCGTAGCTGCTCTGCTTCTGGAGCCGGGGCCTTGTGGAGAGTACTTGGAGGTTCATGGTACTTAGCAACCAATAATATCTGTACTTATATTATAACCCACTTATAAGCCCCTTAAGTGCCCCAATTACTCTGGCTATAAGTACAGTGATATGTAAAGTGATAATTGGTTAATCAGCGCCATGAACCTGCGAGCAACCCTTGCAAGGTGTGTGTTCGGAGTTAAAGGTACGTTCGGGTTGCTACCTGGGAGGCTATTTACCTCAAGTTTGGTAGTTCCTACCCCTTACTTGGTAGGTATAACCCATTAAACTGTAGGTAAAGAGATTCCCACGCAAACTATGTTCCGTTTTGGGTCGGCCGGTCTGTCCCCTCGGTCTCTGTCTCTCTGTCTCTGTCTCTCTCTCTCTCTCTCCCTCTCTCTCCCTCTCTTTCTCTCTCCCTCTCTCTCCCTCTCTCTCTCTCTCTCTCTCTCTCTTGGATCGTGGAAGTCCAGAGAGGGTTTATAGGGTTTAGGGACCCAAAACCTGGGCCCAAAAGACTCTGCAGACTCCTACAATGGCAGGATCGCTTGCAGGCCCCAGTTCCCCCCATCACCGACTCCCATGGCACCAGGCCCCTTACATAAGTTAGATATTAATATAGGGGTTATAGAGGGGAATAGTATCAAGGGTCTCTTTATACCCTTCACACCTACGGAAGAAGCGCCGAGAAGGCGCACAGCGTGACCGTGGTCATGGGCCGTGGTGCCACGATCTGCACTTCAAAATATCCTGGCCCCCAACTTTGAGGGTTTGGGGTTTAGGGTTTAGGGTTTAAGGTTGGGCCATGTCTTGCCGACTGTCGTGCGGCTCCTGCCAGGTTCTTCGTCGCTGTCCATAATATTTGTGAGGTTTCTGCATGCTTTCGGTGCGCTTCGGTCAAGACCTGAGGACTTGAAGGCCCTGAAGCCGTTTTGAACTCAGCCTAAAGCCGCAACTCCGATCCGCTTGCTGTAGAATTTAGCTTGGTGTAGGGTTTAGGGTTGCGGGTGAGGGTTTAGGCCTTGCAGCAGGCCGAGACTGACTGGAAACAGCACCCACAACCCCATGACCCTAAACCACAAACGCTGCACCCTAAACCCTGATATTCGACCCCTTCCCCCCCTCGGCCCGCCCCACCCCCCCCCCCCACCCCGAACTCTCAAGTCCACATGCCCCCCCTAAACTCTAAACCCTAAACCCTAAACCCTGATGACGGCTTCACGGGATCCCGCACATCGACCGCGGCGCTGCGCTCCAGAGGGGAACCGGACAAGGCACGAAGGCCTGGGTCGGGTTCCTAGACCATTTTCAGCCCCCTAAACCCTGACCCTAAACCCTAAACCCTAAACCCTAAAAACTCGAAAACCCAAAACCTGAACCGAATACCCAGGTATATTTGCTGCTTTAATCCAACATGATACATACATACATACATACATACATACATATATGGGTGGCTGTCAATATTCCTTCTTCCAGGAACGGCGGATGCTGAAAAAATCATGGTGCCGCCTTATGACGAGAAGGAAAACGAAGATCTGGAACGATGGCTTTGGCAAGTACAAAAGTGTAGCACTAATTCTTGTTCCCTATGCAAAAACCTCGCAAAACACACTAGCGCCGTCATTTTAAGACTCAGGCATCGTCTTCGGAACTACTGGAGCTCAAGCGAGCTAGTAGTGCTTTCCTCTTCCAGGTTGGCCATGTTTCCAATCAGCTGTCTTAGTACTGCTTTATGTCTTGGATGGGCAAGTGGCCACCGCAAGCAGTTTCCCTTCATATTTGCTAGCGCGATGCTAGCGCCAACCTAGCGCATATTTCGCCGCATGACTTTAGAGTTTTGGCACGCCGGCAGTATGCATCAGGAGCAAACACAGGGTTTAGGGTGTAGGGTTCAGGGTGTGTAACCCAATGTTCCTCAGTCTTGCCTAAGCCGCAGGCCGCCTATACTACTTAAGCTTCCCGAAGCTGGATCGCTCTAAACCCTAAACCCTACACCCTAAACCCTAGAATGTTAGCCTTTGGGAAGGAACACCTAGCGCCACGCTAGCGCTATCCTAGCGCCTACATGGGGAAGAGCCTGAAACCTGCATATACGCATGGTGCCGCCTTGTGGCGAAGACATAAACCAGCAAGAGCGGAACTTCATATCGCACTTCCATCATATTTTACATACATGGTATTTTGACGTCCGCCCATATATATATATATACGTAACAGCAATGTGGGGTTTGGTGTTTACGTGTGGGGGGGCTCGTTTTTGAAGTCCTTGAGGTCGTGGGAAGCCAGCAACACTTCTCGCAACAAATCTGATTTATTCACTTCTCCAGCGCCTCAGCCTCCTCGAGCGCGGTTTAGGGTTTAGGGTTTAGGGTTTAGGGTTTAGGGTTTAGGGTTTAGGGTTTAGGGTTTAGGGTTTAGGGTTTAGGGTTTAGGGTTTAGGGTTTAGCTGCTCCTCCATGAGTGCCTTTCCTGCTCTCCGCGTCGCTGACGCTCCCTCTGCTGGCCTTTCAGGTCTTTCATCAGCTGCCTATCTACCCAATCCTTGCCGCGCGCCATGCCACAAAAAAGTACCGCCTCATCATAGCTTGGTTGAAGAGGATCTCGGGCGCCCACCAGCAGGCAGTGTTGTCAGAGGTTATCAACGGCGGCGGCTCGGAAAACATCGCTGCTTGCACCCATTACCCTAAACCCTGAAACCCTAAACTCTACATCCTAAACCCTTAAACCCTAAACCCTAAATCCTAAACCCTAAACCCTAAACCCCCCGAACCCGCAACCCTGTAGGGTTTAGGGTTCAGGGTTTAGGGTTGGGCTTCGGGTTCAGGATCCTAGCCTAAGCCCGGTTGAATCCCTAAACCACACACACACACTAAACCCTGACTTGTGAGGTGGCAGAAAGATCTCGTGGGCACAGCCCGCGAGGACCCGAGAGCCCCGACGTGAGGATCGCAATTGAGGATGCTAGCCTCGGCGCGGAAATTGCAGGGCTTTCAAAGTTCAGGGTTTCAAAACGTTTAGGGTGTGAAAAGGATTCAGGGTTCATAGGGTTCATAGGGTTCATAGGGTTCATAGGGTTCATAGGGTTCATAGGGTTCATAGGGTTCATAGGGTTCATAGGGTTCATAGGGTTCATAGGTTTTGTATGGTTTATAGGAGTTATTGGGTCTCTGAGGTTTATAGGGTTTCTAGGGTTTAGGGTTTAAACGGCGTAGAGTTTCGGAAAGCAAGACCCTAAACCCTCGCCGCTAAGCCCTCAACCATGATGATAATACAGGGGTCAGAAAAACTACTCATAGTTTTCCCTTGTGGTCCTTACATAAGTATACTATCAAAACCCCAAAACACTATTCTAATCATCAAGGCCCTAAAACCCTAAGCCCTAAACCCTAAACCCTATTCTAATTATGAAGGCCCCTATATCACGCACCTCATTGGCCTTGTGAAGCTCAGGACCGGACGAAGGAGAAAGCTGCACTGATCCAGGAGCACGCCTGCAAAATGGGTTTTGGGTTTAGCAAATAGGGCTTAGGGTCGTTTCATGGTCCCTTAGTATGGGCACTTAAACCGGGACCCCTTATATACCCTGTACAACCCAAGGGGCCAGACATCAGAACCCTGTCAAGGAGGTAGGGGACCATATTAAGGGACCAAGAAACTACCCTTAGAGGGTTTAGGGTTTTAGGATCCTACATTCCAGAACCACCTGGGAGAATGTTGCTTGGCGGGTTCGAGGGTTTCAGGGTGCTAGGGTTCTAGAGTTTACTGTAGCACTCTAGGGTTTATGGGGTTTAATTGTTGAAGCAAATGGGGTTAGCCGAAGCCCCCCCCCATCCCACCGCCTCGATTCCAAGACATGTGCTCTCCAGCACATTACAACTCCCGAAATCCTAAACCCTAAACTCGACTAAAGGAGAGACCCTTACAAGGGATCTTGGGGGTTTTGTTAGCGGTTTTTTAGGGGCTATAGGGACCATGCATGACCAGTAATAAAGTTTCGTCGCTCTTGACAAGACAAAGTTGACAGAGGACAGCGGAGTGGGAGTGCGGCATCATGGTTTTGTCCTAGCCTGGCCAGCGGAGGAATTAATCCACCGGAATAAGCTTATACTGTTTTATATTGTTCCGGAGGAGGACCCGGCGCTCTTGGAGTGCAGGAGTCTAACGGGGAGAGGGGGTCTTCTGCTGTCTTCTTGGGCTCTGTTGTGAGTGCGACGAACCTTCGGCCTGCCACAGCATGCATTCGGGGAGCACCGGTCTTGCCGAAACTTCACAAAGAAATCTTGGGGTGAGACACTGTGACGATCGAACGAGGAAGGCAAGTGTCAGGCTCTGGCCAAGCCGCCCTTCTTCACGATCTCTTGACATGCTGGGTTGCCCAGTAACCTGGGATTAAAAAGGGTGCCCTTTTTTGCTTAAAGGGGTTTATAAGGGAACCTAAAGCCCCCAAAAAAGGTAATAATTAAGGGTACTACTGAGCATCCTAGCATGTGGCTCTGACGTCTGAAGCTGCCGCCAATACGCGAGGCCACAGTCTGCGCCTGCTGCGAGGCGTGGATGCTTCGGACACGGGCGTTGAAGGCCGCTCTGCCGATCGGAGGCCTTTCTTTGCGGAGGTCCTCGCAATCCTTCGCCCGGATCTTGCGCCGCACATACGCCCACATACGCCCACATCTTCTCGACCGGGCTCAAGTCTGGAGATGAGGCGGGGATGCGCCACAGGCTCACGCCGACCTCTTGCATCGCACGCTTGCTGGCGTTGGTGTGCAAAAAGGCCTCGTTGTCGCAGAGGACGGTCCAGGGAGAGGGGGTCTTCTGCTGTCTTCTTTATGTTGAGAGTGCGACGAACTTTCGGCCTGCCGCATACATAGGGGACACTCGGGGGAATAAGATCAAGGGTCCCTCCTTATACCCCTTAATAAACCCTAAACCCTCAACCCTTAGCCCGCAACCTAAACCCTAAACCCTAAACCCTAAACCCTAAACCCTAAACCCTAAAACCTAAACCCTAAGTCCCAAACGCACCGCCCAACCACTGCTGCGATCCCCGACTGACGGCTCATGCGTACTTGTAATAAGGGTTTAGGGTTTAGGGTTTGGGGCCTAAAGTTCAGGGTTTAGGGTTTGGGGTTTAGGGCTTGGGGTTTAGGGTTTGGGGTTTAAGGGAAGTACTTGTTAAATAGCGCCCCAGGTGGGGTGCCTGTAACCCCTCCTCAACTAAGGGCACGTGAAACGCCACTTAGCACGACCTGTGAACCTTCAAGTAGGCTGGAATTCCCTAAACCCCTTAAGTTTCGTGTTCGTCAGTGACCTGCTGGGTTTGAAAATTTATGGTTTAGGGTTTAGGGTTGGGGGGTTTAGGGTTTAAGGGGTTTGTTTGATGAGCTTGTGCGCGCACCTCACCCTGAAGCAGGGGGAGAGTGTGCACCACCCCACCGTGAGTCCTAGACCCCTAACCTCCTAAGTCCTAAGACCTTACATCCTAAACCCTATAACTCTGAAACTATAATCCTCAGACCCAACAGAGCTAAAGGCTTCCTTCTTGTTGCATGGGTGCTTAGACCCTGTCAGAGGAGCCTCGAAAGGGCTTAAGGTTTAGTGTTTAGGGTCTAGGGATTAACTCGACTATGGAACTCCAAGGCAAAAGCCATATCAATGGGCTTGTGGAGAAAGGTTCTGGGGCTTCAAGGCCTTTAGCGTTCCTAAACCCTAAACCCTAAACCCTAAACCCTAAACCCTCAACCCTAAACCCTGAACCCTGAACCCTGAACCCTGAACACTGCTGCAGCCCTTTCTCGAAGCGCGCGGAGGCATCGCCGCCCGGCCTGTGAGAAGCCTGGCCTTCGTTTCAATCTGGATTGGCAGACCCCTGGTAGGGGGTTTAGGGTTTAGGGTTTAGGGTTTGGGGTTTAGGGTTCAGGGTTCAGGGTTTAGGGTTTAGGGTTTAGGGTCTAAAAGAATAGATCGCCTTAAGGGTTCCTAGAAATCACCCAATTGTAGTATAGGGTGCTATTTGGGAGTTCTATTTTTTGGATCCTCCCAGGGGCTGGGGAAGGCCACTCATCCATGGATATCCCAGACATTCTGGGAGTCGTCAACCGCCTCCTGATGATGTTGTTATAGAAGTTCAAGGATTCAGGGATCTAGGAATTTAGGGATTTAGGAATTTAGGGATTTAGGAATTTAGGAATTTAGGAATTTAGGAATTTAGGGATCTAGGAATTTAGGGATTTAGGAATTTAGGAATTTAGGGATTCAGGAGTTTAGGGAGTTATGGTTTAGGAATTTAGGCTTTTGGCGTTTGGGGAATTTAGGGATTGCAGCGAACCCGTCCATGAGGTCTCTGTCATGCCGAGGCCTAAACCCTAAACCCTAAACCCTAAACATAGAGTCTAGGGGCAGCAACCCAGCCCGCTTTGCGACAAACACCCTGCAGGAGCGTCGAAAAAACCCTAAGCCCGGAACCCACACCCCTGGAGCCTCCACCCTGAACCCTAGACCCTGAACCCTAAATCCAAAACTCTGAACCCTAAACCCTGAGCCCTATAAACCCTAAACCCCGAAAATTCCACAAACCAGTGAGCCGACACTTCAACCAAACTCGCCAGTGTTCGGTTCAGAGTTTCCTACTATTTGCTTGAGAACCCCCCCCCCCTCCGGGAAAATAAACAAAAAACATTCCCTACACGATACCCTTTCAAGGAAGAATATGGTCTGTTTTTGGGGGTGGGGTCTTAAGCGAATAGTAGCTTAGGGTTCTAGTGCGTTGAGCTCAGAAGGGCTTGGGCTCGCTGGCAGTTGCCGGCTTGAAGCCTAGACCCCTAAACTCCTAAACCCTAAACTCCGAAACCCTAAAGCCTAACCCTAAACCCTACACCCCTAAACCCTAAGCTCCTAAACTCCTTCCCCCTGACACTCCTAAACCCTTAGCCTCTGAGTGGTTTAGTTCTTGAGACTACTCGGCGGGTCGAGGGGGGTAGTTAAGAAACGATCGTCGAACCCCGCGCATGTGGCATTCCATCTCCGACCCTTGCGATCTAGCCGGGCCTGGCCGCCGTAGCTTAGGGTGTTAGGGCTTAGGGTTTAGGGTTCAGGGTTGAGGATTTTGGGCTTAGGGTTTAGGGTTTAGGGTTGAGGGTTTCCGGCTTAGGGCTTACGGTACCAAGACCCCTGGGAGGATCCCAAAAGTAGAGCCCTCAAATAGTACCCCATACTACTACTGGGTCATTTTTTTTTAGGAACCCTTCAGGGGAATCTACTTTCTGGCTCCTCCCAGGGGTCTGGGTTAGGGTTTCAGGGCTGCAGGTCTTCGAGGTCTCTAGGGCGTTTGGGGCCTTCGGCCTTCGACCTGAATCGTACCGCAGCCTACTTCAACCCTGCTTGAAACGCACTACCTGACCTACCCTGAAACCTGAAACCCTAAACCCTAAACCCTAAACCCTAAACCCTAAACCCTAAACCCTAAACCCTAAACCCTAAACCCTAAACCCTAAACCCTAAACCCTAAACTGAAACCTACCCAGACTCGAACTACACCCCTGAGCGGTGCGACATGTTTACTTTGCTTCTCCCTCTGTAATTAGGTGCAGCCGGTTCATGGAAAGCTTCGGGTGTCTGTCAACGGCGCAGGTGCGCAGAGTCGGGGAAGGTCCGCGTAACTGAGTGAAACTGACGCGCAGCGCGCAAGCAGATGTCCACTTCTTGGCAGGATGGTGCGTGTGTGTTCGCGTGCGTGTGTTCGTGAAGACCTGGGCAAGGGGAAGTGAGGTGCTCAAGGGGCAAGAACTGTATTTATTGCAGGAAGCATCAGGGTAGCCCCATTTTCGAAAAAACGCTAATAAACCCTAAACCCTAAACCCTAAACCCTAAACCCTAAACCCTAAAACCTCTCAGATGAGCCCCGTTGCTCTCAGGAATGATGCCACTCAGGATCTCGACAAGCCACCGGCCTCCCAGCAACAAAAATGCAGAGCATGACGCGTCGATGCGCCATGCAAGCATAGGGTTTAGGGTTTAGGGTTTAGGGTTTAGGGTTTAGGGTTTAGGGTTTAGGGTTTAGGGTTTAGGGTTTAGGGTTTAGGGTTTAGGGTTTAGGGTTTAGGGTTTAGGGTTTAGGGTTTAGGGTTTAGGGTTTAGGGTTTAGGGTTGACATATCCTGTGTGCACCCTGCCGGGATGAGTTAGAGCATCTCTCTTCTTCGAACCTCGTTCCTCAGTGTCACCCGAACCGCACAAGTTCAAACCAAACCCTAAACCCTAAACCCTAAACCCTAAACCCTAAACCCTAAACCCTAAACCCTAAACCCTAAACCCTGAACCCTGTGTCCTCTCATGAACCCTGGGCTTCGGTTTCTAAACCTACTGAACCCTCAAACCCAAAAACCCTTAACACTAAAACGCCCTAACCCTAAACCCTAAACCCTGAACCCTAAACCCTAAACCCTAAACCCTAAACCCTAAACCCTAAACCCTAAACCCTAAACCCTAAACCCTAAACCCTAACCCTCCAAGAGTTTCACAGATCTGGCTTCGTGCAGTCTCGGCTGACGACTCAGGGGGGTCAGGGTTCGGGTTTAGGGCACTTCTCGAAAAATGACCCAATAGCAGTAGGGTACCCTAAGCCCAAAACCTAAACCCTAAACCCTAAACCCCAAACCCTAAACCCTAAAACCCTAATACCCCAAACCCCGAACCAACTATATGGGGCTCTACTTTCTGGATCCTCCCAGGCGTCTGCGTTCAACCCCCACACCCCTGAGAATGAAACCCTTAACCCTGCGGAAATTTCAAGATAACAGAATTCCCACATACCAGTGCTTGGGGTTTAGGGTTTAGGGTTTAGGGTTTAGGGTTTAGGGTTTAGGGTTTAGGGTTTAGGGTTTAGGGTTTAGGGTTTAGGGTTTAGGGTTTAGGGTTTAGGGCTTGGGATGTGGAATTTAGGGTTTCCGGTTCGGCCTGTCAAGAAGATCTCACGCCCATCTTCCCCTGTCGTCGAGGCAACCTCCAGCGATAAGAGGTTTTCAAGCTACCCTAAACCCTAAACCCTAAACCCTAAAGCCTAAACCCTAAAGCCTAAAGCCTAAAGCCTAAAGCCTAAAGCCTAAAACCTAAAGCCTACAGCCTAAAGTCTAAAGCCTAAAGCCTAAAACCTAAAGCCTAAAGCCTAACGCCAAAAGCCTGAAGCCTAAAGCCTGAAGCCTAAAGCCTAAAGCCTAAAGCCTAAAGCCTAAAGCCTAAACCCTAAACCCTAACCCTAAACCCTAAACCCTAAACCCTAAACCCTAAACCCTAAACCCCAACCCTAAACCCTGAACCAGGGACATGTCAATTTTCCGGATGGTTTATGGCTTCGGGCTACATGGAACTTCACGTGAAGCCTCTTTGCGGACAAGCCATGCCAACCTCAGCTCTGAAGGGCTTAGGGTTTATAGGGTTGAAGGCTCTTTGTGAGGGTTTAGGGTTTAGGGTTTAGTGTTTAGGGTTTAGGGTTTAGGGTTTCGGGATATATGAGGAGTTAGAAACGAATAATCCGCCGACCCTGGCGGCGTGTTGGATGGGAAAAGGAGGTGAAAAAATTCCCTCTTTCCCTCCTTACCCCCAAAACGCGGGAGGGGGGGGGGGTTAGGGGGGGTCCCCGGGCAGCTTTCTCCATGGAGGGCCAAGCCACCCACACGGCATCAACTCACGGACCATAGGCGGTTTCGCAAGGACATAGGGGCCACCCACCCCCAACCCCCCCCCCCCACCCCCCCCCCCCCCCCCACCCCCCCCCCACCCCCCCCACCCCCCCCACCACCCCCCCACCCCCCCCCCACCCCCTCCCCCCACCCCCCCCCCCCACCCCCCCCCCCCCCTACCCCCCCCTAACCCCCCCCCTACCTTGGCATCCTTTGACCTCACGAACGCGTTTAAACCTTTCAACTATGCTCCAGCGGGGGCGGCGGCTTGAGCCGGAGGCTCTTAAAAAAAAGCAACCCCTACAGCAGGCCCCGGAAAACCCTAAACTCTGTCGACCCTGAACCCATTAAAATTAACTAAAACAAGGATAGACATGGTCCTTAGGATGGGCCATGAATTGGGGACCCCTTCTACACCCCTCATGCACCCCATAAAACCCAAGGGTCCATAACTCAGAAAGTTTGAAAGATGTAAGGGACCATGTTGCGGGACCCTAAACCCTCAACCCGAAACCTAAAACGCTGAACCCTAAATCCATACTAAGGGACCATGTAGCTACCCGTACAGATACAGCAGATCAACAGAAAGGGATCGAAGAGCCGGGAGCCATAGAGCCGAAACTCACACTCGGGAAGAGAACAGCTGGTTTAGGGGTTGAGGGTTAAAGGGTTTGGGGTTTAGGGTTTGAGGTTAGGGCCTGGAAGATCAAGATCTCGAGGACTTCGTCGCTTCAAGCAAGGCCTAAAATTGGAGCCTAAACATAGTTCAGGGTTCAGGGTGCAAGGCTTGCTTTCCAATTCAGCAGCGCATGCAAGCAGGAAGCAAGGTAGCAAGACCAATCACATTCACAGAAGCAGTAGTCGTGATAGTTGTTGTCGTGGTCCTCGTGGTGGCCATGGTGGTGATCGTGCTCAAGCGAAAAGATAGACAGCGGAAGTGACGGTAGTGGTCGCAGTGGTGGTACTGGTATCCCGAAAGGAACAGCCAATATCTATCCTCATCCAATAACATGTGGGTAGTTCTCTACATGAGGGTCCTTTGTACAGTACGGGACCCTTAACAAAAAAGAAGCCGAAAGGGACCGTGATTTAGAGAACTACCCATATGCAGCGCTAAACTATCATTATAGGTGTGAAAGAACGCCTGTACAGTTCAGTCATGTGTTCAGTCACTGTACTCTATTATGGTTAATGTGTTACAGGGCCCGTATCGAATACTTCTCGTTGGGCCCTTATAATCCTACGTTAAGATAACGACTCGCGAGCTTACAAATGTAGTTGTCTTGAAAGGCGTGAAAAAGCATACTAAAGTACAAACGAACACAGTGACCTAAACCCTAAACCCTAAACCCTAAACCCTAAACCCTAAACCCTAAACCCTAAACCCTAAACCCTAAACCCTAAACCCCTAAACCCTAAACCCTAAACCTCAAACTTCAAACCCTCAAGCCAAGGCCTCCCATTCACACCATCGGCGGCATCGTCCCCTGCGTGAGCCGTGTTTGGACTATGAGGCCTATGACTTGGGATCTTCCCTAAACCCTAAACCCTAAACCCTAAACCCTCTATACTAACAGCCCTGAATTCTAGGCTGCCCAGTAACCTAGGATGAAAAAGGGTGCCCCTTTTTTGCTTAAAGGGGGTTGATAAGGGAACCTCAACCCCCCCAAAAAAGGGAATAAGGGTACTACTGGGCATCCTAGAATAGGGACAAGAATTGGGGGTACTGCAATTTCGAAACCCTAAACCCTAAACCCTAAACCCTAAGCCGCGGTATAAGGGGGGACATCCCATCTATGATGAACATTCAGGGTGGGCTGTTCGGGGACGCGGCTCCGACGGTTTAGGGTTTAGAGTTTAGGGGCCCTCAGCCCTTTGACCCTATAGGGTATAGGGTTTAGTGTTTAGGGTTTAGGGTTCTGGAGTTGCTTAGGGTATACCTAGATGCTGCATGTTCATGCATGCTCTCTTCGGGTAGTTGCATGGTCCTCTCAGGCGGCCCTTATATACACTATTATATACCCTATGCAACCCCCTAACCCTAAACCCTAGACCCAAGGCCCCATACATCAAACCCTTTAAAGGAGGTAAGGGACCATAATAAAGGCCCATGTAACTTCCTTTACAAACACTAGGTGAGCCCCTTCAGACTACTATTTGGTTTGGGGTTTTGGGTTGCAAACCCATATTTACTGACAAATATGCCGCCAGTTGACATGGCAGCATTTGTTCTGTGTCCGCGCGTCCAAACCCTAAACCCTAAACCCCAAACCCTAAACCCTAAACCCTCAACCCTAAACCCTAAACCCTAAGGGACCGCTAAGGACCAAAATCCTCAATCTGGACTTCGGGGGGTTCACAAACTTTCGGTGGTGTGGACAGGTCCACAGGCCCTTTGAGTTGACCGAAACTAAGACCCCCAGCAACTCCCTAACAATAAGGGGTGCCCTTGTTCTTACTATTCAGTTTCAATAAAGACCCCCGAAACCAAAAAGGGAATAAGGGTACTACTGGGGAAACCTAGAAAAGCTTCCGAGCAGAGCAGCGCTTCATGACTAGTCAACTAGCTCACTAGTTGTACGCCCGAAACCCTTGAATCATAAAGGTCCCAAAGCCTCGCCCCGAAGGGGTATCCCCAAATTAAACCCAAAACCCGAATAAGCCACCCTAAACCCTGAACCCCAGACCCTAAACCCTAAACCCTAAACCCTTAACCCCAAACACTAAACCCTAAACCCTAAACCCTAGACCCTGAACAATAAACCCTAAACCTACATGGACCCAACCTGAATCCAGCTACTCGTAGCTGCACACCTTCCGAAGCCCCAAAGTTGGGTGGGGTAGCTCAGGCTGTAGCCAAGTGTGGAGGGGTTTAGGGTTTAGGGTTTAGGGTTTAGGGTTTAGGGTTTAGGGTTTAGGGTTTAGGGTTTAGGGTTTAGGGTTTAGGGTTTAGGGTTTAGGGTTTAGGGTTAGCGTGTCGGGTTCAGGGTTTGGGGTTTCGGGTTTCGGGTTTAGGGTTTGGGGTTTGGGGTTTGGTGTTTAGGGTTAAGGGTTTAGGTTTCGGGCTTAGGGTTTAGGATTTAGGGTGCAAGGTGTAGGGTTTAGGTTTCTAAGCCCCCTCAACCCTTAACCCAAAAAACACCAAACCCCAAACCCCAAACCCCAAACCCTAAACCCGAAACCCGAAACCCCAAACCCCAAACCCTAAACCCTGAACCCGACACGCTAACCCTAAACCCTAAACCCTAAAACCGAAAGCAACATGGCCTCCCGTGCCGGCTGCGCGCGCGCGCCGCGCTCGGCCGCCCTTGGGGGCTTCAGCAGCCTGCGACAGCACTTGGTAGGGTTTAGGGTTTAGGGTTTAGGGTTTAGGGTTCAGGGTTCAGGGTTCAGGGTTCAGGGTTCAGGGTTCAGGGTTCAGGGTTCAGGGTTTAGGGTTTAGGGGGCTTGGGGGGCTTGGGAGTCGTGGGGGGCTTGGGGGGCTTGGGGGGCTTGGGAAACCCGAAACCCTAAACCCTAAACCCTAAACCCAGTGAACCAAAAGCTCCTCCGCATCCTCGCCGCCGTCTGCCGCAGACAGGACTACCTCTCCTCGGCTTGGGTTTAGGGTTTAGGGTTTAGGGTTTAGGGTTTAGGGTTTAGGGTTTAGGGTTTAGGGTTTAGGGTTTAAGGTTTAGGGTTTAGGGTTTAGAGTTTAAGGTTTAGGGTTTAGGGTTCAGGGTTTAGGGTTTAGGATTTAGGGTTTAGGGTTTAGGGTTTAGGGTTTAGGGTTTAGGGTTCAAGGTTTAGGGCTTAGGGTTTAGGGCTTCGGGTTTACATTTAGGGTTTAGGGTTAGGGTTCAGGGTTTAGGGTTTAGGGTTTAGGGCTTGGGGTTTAGGGTTTAAGGTTTAGGGTTCAGGGCTTAGGGTCAGGGTTTTGGGGTTTAATTGAGGTCCTTACTATCCTACAATTTGGGGTCTAAGTAAGGGGCCCCTTATTTTCGTAAACCCTCTCCTCGGCTTGGGTGCATGTCGCTTTTTTCTTGAGCACAGGGCTTATAGGGTTTAGGGTTTAAGGTTAAGGGTTAAGGGTTTAGGGTTCAGGGGTTTTTGGTTTAAGGTTTTCTACAATGGGCATGACTGAGCTCCCGACGAACAAGATTAATTGCAGGCCATACTTTGCAAAATCAAAGGCGGCGAGACACGAAACCCTAAACCCTAAACCCTAAACCCTAAACCCTAAACCCTAAACCCTAAACCCTAAACCCTAAACCCTAAACCCTAAACACGATAAGTTGGGACCTGCAGGTCCGAGTTACAGAAAGAAGCCTCGGTCGAGGGTTTAGGGTTTAGGGCCAACGAAACTGGATAAATATGGGGAAGTCGAGATACATAGATCTAGAGATGTAGTTTAGAAGTATAGAAATACACAATGCAGCTTACGGTCAACTAGATTTTTGACGAGCCTCTGGCTTTCTTGCCCTTGCCTTTGCCGCTGCTCTCGCTGTCGGGCGTTTTGGCTTTCGGTCTCGGCAGACAGAGACGGAATCCCTAAAGACCCGAAATTTGGCCGATAAACTCCGAACCCTAAACCCTAAACCCTAAACCCTAAAACCCTAAACCCTAAAACCCTAAACCCTAAACCCCTACACCCCTAAACCCTAAACCCTAAACCTACCTCAACTGCCCTTTGCGATGCCTTTTAAACCTCTGAATAGGTGCGGGGCTCGACGGGGGGTGGGGGGGGGGTGGTTACTTATATATATATATATATGTATATGTAGATATATATATATATATATGTATATGTATATATATATGTATATATATATATATGTATATAGATATATATGTATATATATATGTTGTTAAATCTACTTATTGCTTTACGTTTATATGTAGGAGGGGCCTAGGTTGGCAGAAGGGACGTTCGGGGCTTTTAGGGTTCAGTGTTTCGGGTTCAGGGCTTGGAAGGGACTGTAGGCTTTCTGGGCTTTTGGGGTTTAGGGTTTAGGGTTTAGGTCGTTCCTCGTTGGGTGCACAGGGTTGCAGCCTTTGTCAAGAGCTCAAGGTGTGTGTGTGTGTGTGTCAAGGTCGAAGAATGAATATCTGACCTTACTTACACAAAACCCTAAACCCTAAACCTAAACCCTAAACCCTAAACCCTAAACCCTAAACCCTAAACCCTAAACTGGGCCGACCGTAGAGGCTACGCCATGAGAACATGTGGGGCATGCCTTGAGATAAGCCCTAACTCCTAAACCCCATGAGCCCACCTGTCAATCCTGAACCCAACCCAACCCAACTCCAACTCCCCCCCGCGTCTGCAGAAAACTCAGGTCAGTTCTGAATTAAGCCCCTTGTGGGTTTAGGGTATAGGGTTTAGGGTTTAGGGTTTAAAGCTTGGGGAGCCAGTGAACTTTTCACAACGGTGCCGCTAGTTTAGAACAGCCCTCACGTATGCTCGTGACGATGCCCAGGGCGCTGGCAATCGCAAGCCTGCATGTATGGCGTTGATTCAGTTGGGCTTCGGGCTGGAGGCCAAGAGGGTTGACAGGAATTTTGGATGAGAGCCGACAACAGGTAGGGGAAGCTTCGGTACTGGCCTGTCGGCCAGACGGCGGATCTTCACCGTTCAGCTCAACTCTTGATTCATCCATAAACCCCCGTAAGCCCCCCTGAACCCTGAACCCTGAACCTTGAACCCTGAACCCTGAACCCTAAACCCTAAACCCTAAACCCCACGAAGCCCACCCAAAGCTTGGAGTGTGACTCCTAAACCCACGCACACCAGAGATCGCACTCCGTGAAGCTGCGCAGCACCCTGAATGGTTTAGGGTTAGGGTTTAGGGTTTAGGGTTTAGGGTTTAGGGTTTAGGGTTTAGGGTTTAGGGTTTAGGGTTTAGGGTTTAGGGTTTAGGGTTTAGGGTTTAGGGCTTAGGGCTTAGGGCTTAAGGCTTAGGGTCTAGGGTTTAGGGTTTAGGAGTCGAAACCATAACGCCGAAACCCCTGAAGACCCGATAACAGCCCCCCAAGGAGCTGAAACAAACCATCCGACAGACCCCTGACAAGCGCTGCACGTATCTAAGCTCTGCACAGTACCTGGGACTCTGTTTTCCTACAGTTTAGTAGTAACTACCCTTACTTCGCAGGTATGACCCATCAAACTGTTGGTAAAGAGGGTCCCAAGTAGGTCCGTTTGTTTTAACCCTGCACCCTGAACCTTCAACTGGAACCTGAACAAACCCTAAACCCTAAACCCTAGACCCTAAACCCTAAACCCTAAACCCTAAACCCTAAACCCTTAAACCTTAAACCCTGAACCCTAAACCCTAAACCCTAAACCCTAAACCCTAAACCCTGTACTCAATCGTTCAACCCTGAGCTCTCAACTAGGGGATCCGAAGTATGGGTCCCCTGTTTTATAACCCTTGTTACACGTTTAGGGTTTAGGGTTTAGGGTTTAGGGTTTAGGGTTTAGGGTTTAGGGTTTAGGGTTTAGGGTTTAGGGTTTAGGGTTTAGGGCCCATAACCCATACTTCGGATCCCTTGAAATCCATTTAAACACGCGTAAAAAGGTGCCATACTAAGGGCCCATGGTTCCAACCTTAGCTAAACCCTAAACCCTACACCCTACACCCTAAACCCTAAACCCTAAACCCTAAACCCTAAACCCTAAACCCTAACCCTAAACCCTAAACCCTAAAGATCCCTTTTCAGGGTTCCTCCTTGAGTCCCTTGACTAAACCCTCAACCCTATCAACGGAAAAAAACCACCGGGTGGGGGGGCCATGGTTCCAACCTTAGATAAACCTAAACCCTAAACCCTGAACCCTAAACCCTGAACCCTAAACCCTAAACCCTAAACCCTAAACCCTGTGGGGGCCTGCAGAACCGACCTCGTCTTTGTTGCCGAAGGTCTCTTCACCTTTGATGGCGCTTCGAGAGTTTTAGGGGGGAGGGGGGGGGGGGGGGGGGGGGGGGCGGCAGGGCCTCAGGGGGTTCGGGTTTTTCAGGGTTGAGGGTTCAGGGTTGAGGGTTCAGGGTTCAGGTTTAGGGTTTAGGGTTTAGGGTTTAGGGTTTAGGGTTTAGGGTTTAGGGTTTAGGGTTTAGGGTTTAGGGTTTAGGGTTTAGGGTTTAGGGTTTAGGGTTTAGGGTTTAGGGTTTAGGGTTTAGGGTTTAGGGTTTAGGGTTTAGGGTTTAGGGTTTAGGGTTCAGGGTTTCGGGGTGAGAGGTTCAGGGCTTAGGAGTCTAGGGGTCTGAGGTTTGGGCTTTAGGGTCGGAGCTTCGGATTTAGGGCTCATTAGGGTACAGCACCGACTCGCTGGAACTAGCCTGGATCTGTAGTGTCAGTGGTTCGGGTGGGTTCTGCCGTGTACGTGAACTCCACAATCTCGATGTATTCCACCTCATCATCGTCGTCAGGGTTTAGGGCTTACAGGGTGGGGCCCCCTAGTTATAAGCAGAGTTATAAGCGCCCTAAATTGGGTTATAAGTCCCTTAACTACAGTTAGTATAGTAAGGGGGCCCCACCCTGTAGGGTTGGAATCCTAAGCCAAACTGCGAAAGGCAAAGTCCCGAACCCCATTGATGTACCCCAAAGTCTACGGCTTCATCCCTGAAAGCAGGCTTGAAAACATAGAGCCTGCTTAGGGTTTAGGGTTTAGGGTTTAGGGTTTAGGGTTTAGGGTTTAGGGTTTAGGGTTTAGGGTTTAGGGTTTAGGGTTTAGGGTTTAGGGTTTATGTTTTAGGGTTTAGGGTTTAGGGTTTAGGGTTTAGGGTTTAGGGTTTAGGGTTTAGGGTTTAGGGTTTAGGGTTTAGGGTTTAGGGTTTAGGGTTTAGGGTTTAGGGTTTAGGGTTAAATCCCTGAACCCGAACAAAACCCTGAACTACCGTTTTAAAATCTCTGAAGTATACCTTTAAGAAAGCCTTACTTAAACTACGTACGAAAAAGCAGCCTAAACCCTAAACCCTAAACCCTAAACCCTAAACCCTAAACCCTAAACCCTAAACCCTAAACCCTAAACCCTAAACCCTAAACCCTAAACCCTAAGCCCTAAGCCCTAAGCCCTAAACCCTAAGCCCTAAGCCCTAAGCCCCAAACCCATTCAGGAGAGAGGCCGCCCTTTTCTCGGTCGCCCTTCCTCCGCTGGTCCCAGCGGTTGCGGCCAGCGGAGTGCTCTGCCGGCTCCTGGTTCAGGGTTTTGGGTTCTAGGGTGTAAGGTTTAGGGTTTAGGGTTTAGGGTTTAGGGTTTAGGGTTTAGGGTTTAAGGTTCAGGGAGGGTTCGGGGTGACGGGTTTAGGGTTGAGGGCTTACGTGAGCTTTTGGGGTTCAGGCTTTAGGGCCGTTGGCTGTGCAGGGTTTAAGGTCCAGGGTAGAGGGTAAAGGGTTTAGGCTTGAGGGCTGCAGGTTGAGGGTTTCATTTAGGGCTGAGGGTTGCGCAGCCCTATTTCGCCCAAACCTTCTCCCAGAGCAGGGTTTAGGGTTTAGGGTTTAGGGTTTAGGGTTTAGGGTTTAGGGGTTAGGGTTTAGGGTTTAGGGTTTAGGGTTTAGGGTTTAGGGTTTAGGGGTTAGGGGTTAGGGTTTAGGGTTTAGAGTTCAGGGTTCAGGGTTAGAGCATGTTTGGCGCAAGTCTCGAACCGTACGCCCTGGGAGGATCCAGAAAAGTACATGGGTAGTTCTCTAAATTAAGGTTCTTTTAGGGGGGTCCTCTTAAAAAGGTGCCATACTTTTAGGGACCCAGAAAGCGGACCCGAATTTAGAGAACTACCCATATACATCCCGCTTAAGTCTCCTCTGAGCTACCACATGGTAGACAAGAGGAGAGTTTCGTCTAAACCCTAAACCCTAAACCCTAAACCCTAAACCCTAAACCCTAAACCCTAAACCCTAAACCCCAAACCCTAAACCCTAAACCCTAAACCCTAAACCCCAAACCTTAGGGCCCTTGGCCCCTCTTGACACCGGCCTTGGGTCCCTCATTGCAAAATTCAAGGTTTAGGGTTTAGGGTTTAGGGTTTAGGGTTTAGGGTTTAGGGTTTCGGGTTGAGAACCTACAAATATGTAGGGTTTGAGGCGAAAAGCGGCCGGATTCCAAATCCAGCTAGGAAGCGAATTCCGCATTCGCTTGAGCGTTTACATCGACAAATGACACAGAGAATATAAGGTTTTAGGTTCAGTTTCCGTTTTTACTTTCGTTTTTTTTTTGAAGGGGGGCAATGCGGAGAATAATGAGTTTGAGGGCTTCCTCTTCAGGAAGCTTGCCACGTGGTTTAGAGTTCGGGGTTTAGGGTTTAGGGCCTAGGGGCAGGAACCCTGTATGCCCCCCACCCTAAACAACAAAACCCTAAAGCTAAGAGAGTTTGGGGCTTAGGGTTTTCAAGGCCTCCCGCGTAGAAGGCTGAGAAGGTCGGGCGTCGCCGTTGTAGCCGTAGCCGCCATAGCCGCCGTAGCTGTAGCTGTAGCCTGCCGAGGGCCCGATAACCCCCCGAAACCTGAAGAAGCGAGACTGTGCCTAAACCCTAAACCCTAAACCCTATGCCCTAAAACCCTATACCCTAAACCCTAAACCCTAAGCCCTAAACCCGAATCCCTAACCCTAAGCCCTAAACCCGAAACCCTAAGCCTAGAGCGTTGGGGTAGGGGAAGAACTTTGAGCTCTCCTTCTCGCAGGTGGGCACTCAAGCCTGCACAGAAAAATAGCCCTAAAACCCTATCAAGAGTTCAGGGTTTAGGGTTTAGGGTTTAGGGTTTGGGGTTTAGGGTTTGGGGTGTAGAGCCCGAATGGAAGCCTAACTAGAACCGAAAGGACCCAGAATTAAACTCGAAGTAGTCCCGTGAACTTAACCCTCTGAAAGCTGAACCCTAGCTGGCAGTATTGCTATGTTGTCATATTATTTCAGAAATGTGTTAATACATTCTGATGCTATGATATTCTGATGTTGCTTTATCGTTCATGATTATAATTTCTGGATGTATTGCTACCTCATAAAAAAAGCAATAAAGGGAATATGTTGTTGTATTATCCCTGAACCCTAAACCCTAAACCCTAAACCCTAAACCCTCGACCCTAAGCGTTACATTCAATATGGGCACCTTCCGAAACTAAGGTACCCTTTGCGGGCACCCTTTGAAAAGGGATCCCAAAAAGTGATCCTATAGCCTAAGGCCTAAAGCCTAAGACCTAAAGCCTAAACTCTCTAAACCCTAAACCCCCTAAACCCTAAACCCTAAACCCTAAACCCTAAACCCTAAACCCTAAACCCTAAACCCTAAACCCTAAACCCTAAACCCTAAACCCTAAACCCTAAACCCTAAACCCTAAACCCTAAACCCTAAACCCTAGGAAATTCAGGGTCCGGCCTTCATTCCAGCTCTGCCAGTTTTGCCAGCGGCCCTTGCTGCGGCCTTGTTGTTGGGGGGCAAGGGGTGGGGGGTTTTAGGGTTTAGGGTTTAGGGTTTAGGGTTTAGGGTTTAGGGGGTAGGTTCGGGATGCTGAGGGCTTCAGGGTTTCAGGGTTGAGGGCCTTTTGCCCAGTGTTTCAGGGTTTGTGGTTTTGGGTTTAGTAAATAAGGCTTCGGGCTCACGGCTTATGCTTCTAGTGCTAGGGTTCTGAAAACCCTGAACCCCAAAAGCTGGCTGCTTCTTAGTAGGGAATGAGGGAATTAGGATCCTACATGCACCCTTTAAGGGATTATATTGGGTACCTAATTCCCTCATTCCCTTTTAAGAACGAGGGGGAAAGTTCAGGTTTAGGGTTTTATAAGGGTTCAACTGTGTAAGGGGTTTAGGGCTCAAAAGCGTAAGGGTTTAAGAGTTTGGCATGAAATGTCTGCTCCCGGGAACCCCAAAATAGACCCTGAACAGCCTTAAGGCCCAAAAACCCAACCAGGAGTTGAGAATCGCAGGACTTCATTGGCGACTTACTTCGCCATGGTTTGCATGGTCTCTTACGGCTAGCAAAAAACTAGTGCTGTACTTCCTCCTAAACCTTAGGCTAAAGATAGCCCAAACGCCTTTTATAAGAAGGTCTTTGCCCTAGAACCCTTAAAAGCTAAAAGCCCGAGCCCTAACTTAGGGATCGGAATAATTGCTAATTATTTTCCCCTAGGGTCGCTATGTAGTTATTATACTGTAATAACCCCCGCCCCCCCCCCCCCCCCCCCCAAAAAAAAAAAAAAAAAAAACTATTCTAATTGGTAAGGCCCCCTATATTTAGTAGCCCTAAACCCTAAACCGTAAACACTAAACCCTAAACCCCCAAAACCCTTTTCTAATTATTAAGGCCCCTATTATATCAAGCTGGCCTCCTCTGTACCAGTCCTCTTCCTGCGGACTGTTCCACCTCGGCGGTGGTGTTTAGGGCTTAGGGCTTAGGGCTTAGGGCTTGGGGCTTAGGGCTTAGGGCTTAGGGCTTAGGGTTTAGGGCTTCCCGGCTTCTGGGTACTTATGACCCCCTGGTTTCTAGCAGGGTATGCAGGCCCTATATATACGCCTTAAGGGATGATAGATGGCCCTCATTACCTCATTCCCTATTAAGAACCAGCCAGATGAGTAGGGGGTGGGGTTTCAGGGTTTAGGGCGTAGGGTTCAAACCCTAAACCCCAAACCCTAAACCCTAAACCCTAAACCCTAAACCCTGAACCCCGGGGTTAGGCTGGGCAGCTAACGATATCTGCTCAAGTCGAGATGTTAAAGGGTTTAGGGTTTAGGGTTTGGGGTTTAGGGTTTCGGGTTTAGGGTTTAGGGTTTCCGGTTTGGGGTTTAGGGTTGGGGCTTAGGCTTCAGGGTTCCCGTAAAGAACCATGTGTATTTAATATCCCCCTTGGCTGCATTAATTTAATACGTCAGTGATGACGCAACTTCTAGAGCAAGTATGGAGGTAGGAGGTGCGGCTGCGGGATCACTG
Organism: Symbiodinium natans; assembly: GCA_905221605.1. Lineage (NCBI taxonomy): Eukaryota > Dinophyceae > Suessiales > Symbiodiniaceae > Symbiodinium > Symbiodinium natans. The sequence continues at coordinate 52,561 of CAJNDS010002696.1, read as the reverse complement.
CCCAAGCCTAACCCTGAACCGCCTAAACACCTTGGAGTTACTTAACCCTAAACACTAAACCCTAAGCACCTTGGAGTTACTTTTTCCGAGGCACTCCGTTCGAGCCTCCCAGTCGCCATAGCTCTCCAGTTCGACGAAGATACTCTCCATCTCCTGGCTGAAGGGTTTAGGGTTTAGGGTTTAGGGTTTAGGGTTTAGGGTTTAGGGTTAGGGTTTAGGGTTTAGGGTTTGGGCTTTCGCCCAGGCCTGGGGTTAACAAAGCCCTCCAAACCCGCCCCCCTCCTCAACCATCCAAGTAAGATCAGCAAAAAAATCATGACCCCCCCCCCCCCCCCCCCCAAAAAAAAAAAAAAAACTCTTAAACCCCAAGCCCTTTAAGCCCTCAACCCTCAACTTTAAGCCCCAAGCTAGAGACGCCACCGTCGCCTCGTCCATTTGACGGAAGACCGGGTGGTACATCAAATGGGTGTCGAACAGCGCCTTTCGCTTCAGGGTATACGGAGGGACCCCTAGAAGGGTTTAGGGTTTAGGGTTTAGGGTTTAGGGTTTAGGGTTTAGGGGGGGCCCGTAGTCTTATTACCGTTTATAAACCCCTATATTATAAACCTTACATAGTCCCCATATACCTAAGTCGCACCTATAAATAACCTTTAAAGAACCCCTAAGGTCCCTGATAAGATTCCCTCTTAGTTCCTTGATTCGCCAGGGCCGTGGCGAATCTGTCGCACCCGAAGATCCAACCCAAAGCCCCCAAAGTCCCCCAAAGTCCCCCAAAATCCCCCGAAACCCTAAACCCGTAAACCCTGAAAACCATGCAAACCCTGTACACCCCATAAACCCTAAACACCCTTCTAACCCTATGAACCCTAAACCAGATGAGCCCTAAGCCCCAAAGTAAGAGTGTCCTCCGAACTGGGCAAGAATTACATGGTTCTTAAGGGGGGGGGGCTCAAGGGGCCAAACTTCCCAAAAACTCCCCGCTGCTCCCTCTGGCTCCCTAAGCTTCCCTCAGGCCCCCAAAATACCCCCCCCCCCCCCCTCCCTGAAAAATCCTAGAAGGAATTTACCTACGAGCACCCGGTACGCCACAAAGCCGAAAAAAAACCTAAGGGTTTAGGGTTTAGGGTTTAGGGTTTAGGGTTTAGGGTTTAGGGTTTAGGGTTTAGGGTTTAGGGTTTAGGGTTTATAAGTTTAGGGACCAAAACCTGAACCCAAAACCAGACAAAAGCAGAAAGGGTGAGCTTGTCAGAGGCGCACGCTTGAAATCCGCATGTCAGGGCCGGTTTCACATCAGGCGGAGCTTAAATTTTGAGAACCCAGCTGACTCAGGAGGGGGAATGCTCCGTGATTTGAGAAACTCACCTGCGACCGCAAAGGCGTCAGGTGTGCAGCAAAAGCATGCCACTGCGTTTGCGCCCTGTGCTTTATGAAATCCTTCGAACTGCGCAATGATCAGTTGAATCCTCTTGTGTGTTGATAGCGGAGTGTTGGCTGGCTGATCAAAGGCGTACACACCTTTGCTTGTCGCATCAGCGGCGCTGAGAACCACTTGAGTGGTTGCAACAAACTGGAAGAGCTCCAAAGGATGAAAGCGTGCACCCAAGACCCCCAAACCCCAAAACCCCTAAACCCAAACCCAAATCGGTCATTCATCCCTAAGCCCAAACCCCAAACCCTAAAGCCTAAACTTTGTAAACCTTAAACTCTAAACCCTAAACTCAAAAACCCTAGTTTTCTAAACTTAAAAACCCAAAACCCTGAACTTCTAAGCCCTAAACCCTTAAAGCAACTCCAAAGCCCTATAAAACCAAACCCCAAAACCCTAAACTTATAAATCCTAAACCCCAGAACCCTAAACCCTAAACCCTAAACCCCAGAACCCTAAACCCTAAACTTATCAATCCTAAACCCCAGAACCCTGAAGCCTTGAAGAAGCTCCAAAGCCCGTGAGCCCCAAACTCACAAGTTTAGGGTTAAGGGCTTGGGTTTAGGGTGTAAACCCTAAACCCTAAACCCTAAACCCTAAACCCTAAGCCCAGAACCCCTTTCACCATATCCAAGCAGCCATGGCATCCTCGACTGCCGACCGTGGGCCACACCTGGGATGAGGGTTTAGGGTTTAGGGTTTAGGTTTTAGGGTTTAGGGTTTAGGGTTTAAGGCTTCCGCCTAGCGTTTTGGAGTTTAGAGTTAAGGGTTTTGGGGTTTAGGGCTCCAGGTTTAGCGTCTTGGGGCTTAGGGTTTTAGTGCTTAGGGCTTTAGGCATTGTAGTTCCAAACTTGTACTCCAGAGGCTGTACGCCTAGCATGTATCCCCGTTACCCCTAAACCCTGAACCCTGAACCCTAAACCCTAAACCCCAGGACTTCTATAGCAAAGCCCTCCAACCAAAGGTAAGCTGCGCAAGCAATCAACCTTAGTCATGCCAGCGGCGAATGGTTTGGGGGTTAGGGTTTAGGGTTTGGGGTTTAGTGTGTTGGGCCAGTAGTGTAAACTCTGAGCCCCAAAAGCTCCAGATCCTGATTCTGGCCGTTCAAACCGTTGCAAAGCAGTAGGGCCGAATGACATTATTGGCTTGCCATGGAGGTACTCTCGTGGTCTTCAGGGTTTAGGGTTGTCCCTGAGCCGTAAACCCTAAACCCTACAACCCTAAACCCCATAGCCCTATAACCCTATAGCCCTAAAACCCTGAAACACTATAACCCTGTAACCCTATAGCCTTATAACCCTACCCCCTATAACCCTACAACCCTATAGCCCCATAACCCTATAACCCCAGACTCCTAGAACCCTAAACCCTCAAACCTCAAACCCTAACCCTACAACCCTAAACCTTAACCCTAAACCCTAAATCCTACACCCTAAGCCCTAGAACCCAAAACCATCTGAAGCTGAGGCACACCAGCAGCTGCTCTCTATCTTGGTCCACCCTCGTGTACACCAGGCCTGGTGCGAGTGCAGGTTCTGGGTTCAACCCTGCGTCTGGGGTTTAGGGCTATAGGGTTTGGGGTTTAGGGTTTAAGGTTTAGGGTTATAGGGTTTAGGGTTTAAGGGTTTAGCAGATTCATACAGTTTATCATGGGTTCCCCAACTACCACCCTCTATACTACTCCCCCCCCATAATAAAAGGCTATTTCGGGATAATTCAGCCTAATTTAGGGGGGGGGGGGGGGGAACCTGCCCATGAGTTTAGGTTGGGCTGTTCCCCCTTATACTAACAGTCTCTAGTCGGGATTAAGGACTGTTATATAAGGGGGAACATCCCAAAGTTTAGGGTTCAAGGCTTAGGGGATACATGCCCCGCCTATGTTCTCTAAAGGGCTTCAAACTTGAAACAAGGGTCCCCACAACCCAGGTGTACAACCTCAGGGGTTCTCGCTCGAGTCCCTTGAGGAGAGGGGCTTAGGCTTTTTGGGGTTTAGGGTTTCGGGTTTAGGTTTGGGTTTTTTGGGTTTGGGGTTCAAGGATTAGGGTTGTCGGGTTTAGGATTTTGGAGTTTGGGGTTAGGGAACTTTCCAACCATATCTAGGATCCTCAGTATCTCCTTAATAAGATTATTAAGCATACCCTTTTTCTTACTACTCAGTTTTCATAAGGACCCCCCAAAACACGAAGGGCATAGGGACCTAAGCCCTAAACCCTAACCCTAAACCCTAAACCCTCAATCTCTGCCCACAGGACAGGACTTCCCCAGAGAGGATTCTACAGTTTCTGACAGAGATGTAATCCTATGGGAAAAAGTCAAGGTACCACGCCCGTAGGCGTGGAAGGACATGGTCAGGTCTCTCAATGATGGCTTAGGGTTTAGGGTTTAGGGTTTAGGGTTTAGGGTTTAGGGTTTAGGGTTTAGGGTTTAGGGTTTATGGCCTTGTGATGCGTACCCCGAAATCTTAGAGGCCGCATGGTATCAGTGATCAAACTGGTGGGACCAGAATGTGGACGACGTTTAAGCCCCTAAAGCCCTAAACTCTAAACCTCAGTACAGTAGGCCGTGACTCTGCTGGACCTGCAAGGAGGCTTTTGGGGGATTCCAGGGTTAGGGATAGGGATGAGGCAGTTCAGGGACCAGGGGGGTTGGGGGGATAGTGAGGGCCCAGAGGCTAGGAACCCTAAACCCTAAACCCTAAACCCTAAACCCTAAACCCTAAACCCTAAACCGAGGCTTGATCCAATCACGTTGAGTCCATGGGCCCTTTGTCCCGCACCACCGCAAGGAACGACCCTACACCCTAAACCCTATAACCTATAACCCTAAACCCTAAACCCTACAACCCCAAACCGTAAACACTACACCCCAAAACCCAAAACCCAAACCCCAAACCCCAAACCCAAAACCCAAAACCCAAAACCCAAAACCCAAAACCCATAGGTTTCCGGGTTGAAGGGATAAGGCCGGGTTGTATCCGCACGGGCGGGCCTGCAGCTTCTTTGAAGCCTTGAATGGTTCTGCCATTCTTTCCTTGGCATGGCGGGTTTAGGGTTTAGGGGCTTAGGGGCTTAGGGGCTTAGGGCTTAGGGTTTAGGGTTTAGGGTTTAGGGTTTGGGGGTTTGGGGGTTTGGAGGTTTAGAGGTTTAGGGAATTAGAGGTTTAGGGAATTAGGGGTTTAGGGGTTTAGGGGTTTATGGTTTTAGGGGTTTAGGGGTTTAGGGGTTTAGGGGTTTAGGGGTTTAGGGGTTTAGGAATTTTGGGGTTTAGGGGTTTAGGGGTTAGGGGTTAGGGGTTAGGGGTTTAGGGGTTTAGGGGTTTAGGGGTTTAGGGGTTTAGGGGTTTAGGGTTTAGGGTTTAGGGTTTAGGGTTTAGGGTTTAGGGTTTTCACACAGGCTTAGGGTTTCGGGTTTAGGGTTTAGGGCTTGCAGGTGCGGGGTTTGGAGTTCAGGATCGGGGGTCATGGGGCTGAGGAGTTCGGAGCAGAGCCAGCCCTCAGGCCCTAACAAAGGGGCCTTATGAAGTAGAATAGGGTTTTGAGGGTTTAGGCTTTAGGGTTTAGGGTTTAGGGTTTAGGGTTTAGGGTTTAGGGTTTAGGGTTTAGGGTTTAGGGCAAAAAGTTTAGGGTTCAGGGTTTAGGGTTGAGGGTTTAGGGCTTCCGACCCCTATATTGCTTCCTTAGTACCCAAGCACTACTGCCCTCATGCCCCAAAACCCTAAAACCCCCTTGGGGCACGCTGTAATACCCTAAAGCCCCAATCACCCTAACACCAAAGTCAAGGGTTTAGGGTTTTAGGAGGGTTAGGGTGGGTTTCGGCTTTCGGCCTTAGGGTTTGGGGTTGAGGGTGAAACTCCATACTCCGCGAAACTCCCCAAGCTCCCGAAAGCTCCCTAAACTCCTTAAACCCCCGAACTCCTAAACTCCCCAAACCCGAAACCCTAAACTCCCTAAACCCTAAACTCCCTGAACCGTGAACCCTAAACTCCCTGAAGCGCGCACTCCCTAAACTCTGAACCCTGAACCCTAAACCCTAAACCCTAAACCCTAAACCCTAAACCCTAAACCCTAAACCCTAAACCCTAACCCCCCCCCCCAAAAAAAAAAAAAAAAAAAACGCCTTCCCTAAGCCCCTGAACAGGTCAGACAAGGCGCCCATTACCCAGCTAATCTGGTCTTGCTGCACTGGGATGGCCTGCGGCTGGGGTTTAGGGTTTAGGGTTTAGGGTTTAGGGTTTAGGGTTTAGGGTTTAGGGTTTAGGGTTTAGGGTTTAGGGTTTAGGGTTTAGGGTTTAGGGTTTAGGGTTTAGGGTTTAGGGTTTAGGGTTTAGGGTTTAGGGGTAGGGTTTAGGGTTTAGGGTTTAGGGTTTAGGGTTTAGGGTTTAGGGTTTAGGGTTTAGGGTTTAGGGTTTAGGGTTTAGGGTTTAGGGGCTAGGGGCTAGGGGCTAGGGGCTAGGGGCTAGGGGTGGGTTTATAGGGTTTATGGGGATTATAGGCTTTATGGGGTGTGTAGGGTTTACATGGGTTCGTGGGGTTTATAGGGTTTCTAGAACTTATAGGGCTTATAGGGTTGGTAAGGTTTCTAGGGTTGGTAGGGTTTCTAGGGTTTATGGGGTTTCTAGGTTTTGTAGGATGTATAAGGTTTTAAAGTTTATGGGATCGGGTTCAGGTATAGGCTTTAGGATAGAATTAGGGTTCAAAGTTTAGGGTTTAGGGTTTAGGGCTCAGGGGTTTTTAGGTTTAGGGCTTTAGGCTTTAGGGTTTAGGGGTTTAGGGTTAGGGGGCCAGCCATCTCTGAACCTTCCAACCTCCATCATAGCTTTATGAAACCTCCAAACGCTTCTGGCTGCCAGTTTTCATACCCTTAATGAGTCCATGACAGTACGACTAAAGCTCCCGAGTATCGTATGCGATTCCGTCAAGCGCAAGATGCCGAGACGGCCCCGAGATTTGGATGAAACCCCCCAAACATACACCACACGCACTACCTGGGACTCTCTTTACCTACAGGTTGGTGGGCTGTAACCCTAAACCCCCTAAACCCTAAACCCTAAACCCTAAACCCTAAACCCTAAACCCTAAACCCTAAACCCTAAATGTTGGGTTAATTACTACGAAACCGTAGGTACATGGAGTCCCGGGAAAACCTCAGAAGCCATCCCACAGCCTCCTCTACATATTCCACTTCCGCACGGGCTTTGGCCAAGTTCCTGGTGCTGTCAAAGGGCCGTGACGGTTTAGGGTTTAGGGTTTAGGGTTTAGGGCTTAGGTTTTAGGGTTTAGGGCTCGAGTGAGGTATCCACCCCCCCCCCCCCTCCCCCCCAAGTACAATTAGAGGGATGTCTCGAGAACTCTGGAAGCCTTAAGGGTAACAATGACCCCCCCCCATCCCCGTGAGCCCCTAAACCCTAAACACACTACACCCCGAAACCCTATTCCCTTCCACCCTAAACTCTATCACCCCAAATCCTACAGACTATCAACCTAAACCTTAAACCCTAAACCCTAAACCCTTTCAACTCCAAAGCCCTTGAAGTCTCGACTGCCAGCTCACCCTCCTACCCTTTCTCGGCGGCGTTGTTGCAATCCAGGCTGCCGAGGCGGTCGACAAGCAGCTTTTACAGCAACCCTAAACCCTAGACCCTAAACCCTAAACCCTACACCTACACCCTAAACCCTACCTACAAACCCTACCCCCTACACCCTACAAAACCCTAAGCCTAGCCGAAGGCACTTTGTGCTCTGATAGGTTCTTCCCAGCGCGCCCTAACCCTAAAACCCTAAACCCTAAACCCTAGCGCGCCAAGCCACGAGGCGCTGTTGCCCGAAGATGCGGATCGTGCGAGGCCCGCTCTGCGTCTCCGCATCCAGGACCGCACCGTGACCTGGGGTAAAAAAAAGGGTTTAGGGTTTAGAGTTTAGGGTTTAGGGTTTAGGATTTTGCCTTGGGAAAAGATAGGGACTAAGGCTAAGCGCGCGGGCGCGCGCGGCGGGGGGGAGGGGTTTTAGGTTTTAGGGCTTAGGGCTTAGGCTTAGGCTTAGGGGCTTTAGGGCTTTTAGGGTTTAGGGCTTAGGTTTAGGGTTCATCGGGTTTTATTTACAAGGTTTGCAGGGTCATAGAGTTCATAGACTTAGAAGCAGTGTGTCATACCGAAATAGCAGCAGGGGATTTGTCAGAGCACAAGTGCCTTCTGCTAAGCTTAGGGTTTAGTTTCCCCCCTTTAAATAACCGTATTAAGCTGAATTATCCCTAATTAACCTTAATTACGGAGGCAACCTAGGGGGGGGGGGGGGGTAGTAGGGGAACCCATGTTTCTTAGACTGGGATGCCGGAAGCTCCTAGTCTCTTTGTCTCTGAGCTACACTCTCTTCCCCAGAGGGTCCATTTGTAATACTGTTATAGATTTAGATACCCCAAAACCCTTTTTAGTATGGTTTTTTGATACCTACAGGGTGGGGCCCCCTAGTTATAAGTAGAGTTATAAGGGCCCTAAATTGGGTTATAAGGACCCTAAGTTAGGTTATAAGTCCCTTAACTATAGTATAGTAAGGGGGCCCCACCCTGTAATTCCATAATAGTACTACACATGGACCCCCTGAGTTCAAATCTTTTTCTCATGACGTGGCGGGACGTGGCAGGCGTAAAACCCCCCAAGAAACCCTGGGCATGGGACTTGGCCGTCCCGGAAATCATAGTAATGTAAACCCTAGGCCCTGAACCCTAAACCCTAAACCCTAAAAACCTAAAACCCTAAAACCCCAAAACCCTAAAACCCCACAAAACCCAAAAACCCAAAAACCATCAACCTCAAATCTGTTCGTGCCGACGCACGTCGAACTTGTCCTGCAGCGCCCGAATGGTCTCACCCCCCTGGCCCCAAGCCGCGCTTGTCATCGCAAATGAGCGGGCTTGGGGTTTAGGGTTTAGGGCTTAGGGCTTAGGGTTTAGGGTTTAGGGCTTAGGGTTTAGGGCTTAGGGTTGTAGGTTATAGAGTTTTGCCTCACAAATGAGCCCCGATGTTTGGCTCAAGGTTTAGGGTTTGCAGGTTGCAACGTTTAGGATCAAGGTTTGGGGTTCAGGGCTCTGCGTTTGGAAGCCAAGCCGCACTCCCACTGGTTCATCTGCGGGGGTTTCGGTATACAAGGGTTTAATTGCGGGGGTTTAGGTATATAAGGATTAATTTGGGTTGTCTCGGGCTTGTCGGGGACGTTAGTTTATTAAATAGGGATGATTTGGGAGTCGGGTTCATTCCAGGGGTTCTTCCGACTCGTTGGGGTTTTTCAGCCTTTAGAACCAGTCCGGAGGTTATGGTGGAGGCCAGGGGGGGGTAGGGTGGACTGTTGAGCTTGAATTCAGAAGCCTACATATATGTATATCTGTATATATGAAAAAGTAAGTAATTAGAGAAATCAAAACAAATGAATATGTATATATATATTTATATTTATTTATGTATTTATTTATTTTTGTGTATAGCCTAGACACTAAACCCTTAAGGGTTTAGGGTCTGGGGTTTGCTTAGGGTGTGGGCTTGAGCACCGTGAGGGCGCAGACTTGCGCAAACACAAGAGAAACGTGCAGGCCTTGGAGTTAAGGGTCTCGGGTTCAGGACCCTAAACCCTAAACTCTAAACCCTAAACCCTAAACCCTAAACCCTAAACCCTAAACCCTAAACCCTAAACCCTAAACCCTCAGCTTAGGACTTGGGGATGGATCAGCAGACAAGCCTTGCCAATAATCCGGGGGATGAAGGAGCCATCTACCTCGGCCGCACTTCTCCCAAGGTCGGCTGGGGGTTTAGGGTTTAGGGTTTGGGGTTTGGGGTTTGGGGTTAAGGGTTAAGGGTTTAGGGTTTAGGGTTTGGGGTATAGGCTTGGGATTTAGGTTTGCAATCCCAAGTCGCTGGGTGTAGGGTTTAGGGCTTTGGGCTTCGGGGGCTCAGGGGCTTTATGGGCTTTTGGTGGCTTGGGGGGTTTAGGGCTCCTCTGCAGCCTACTCTCAGCTTTCTGGCCCGGCCACACGCGGCAATAACAGCCCTGGCTCTACGGCTCCAGGGCCTTTTAAGGGTGTCAGGGGTTTAGGGTTTAGGGTTTAGGGTTTAGGGTTTAGGGTTTAGGGTAAGGGGTGAAGGTTGTCCCGTCAAAGAGTACGAGTCCAACGGCCCGCTGCCAGGGTTTAACGTTTAGGGTTTAAGGCTAGGGTTTAGGGTTTTAGGGTTTAGGGGTTAGGGCTTAGGGACTAGGGATGTTTAGGGTTTCGGGGGTTAGGGTTTAACGTTGAGTGCTCTGCTTGGAAGGTTCATGGGGCACTTGTACGCCCCAATTACAAGTCGAGGGTGTTTTTAAAACTGGAATCACCTTTTTCGGGCGGAACGGCATCGTTCTCCAGACCTAAACCCTAAACCCTAAACCCTAAACCCTAAGCCCTAAGCGCTCACCCCCACGAAGAAGTCCCTCGACCCTGGGGTTTAGGGTTTAGGGTTTCGAGTTACAGCCCGCATTACAAGTCTACTTAGAACCTACTTAGAGGACTTGGGGCGTTTACAAGTACAGTTATTATTGGGTTAAACATACCGTGAACCTCCAAGTAGCCCTAAACCCTAAACCCTAAACCCTAAACCCCAAACCCCAAATCCTAAACCCTAAGCCCTACATGAACCTTCAAGTGGTGCCAGGCTTCTTGAAACTCGCAGGAGTGCTTGAAGCCTGATCCGAAATTCGGGATGGGGCTCTGAGGGTTTGGGTTTGGGTTTAGGGTTTAGGGTTTAGGGTTTAGGTTTGGGTTTAGGGTTTAGGGTTTAGGGTTTAGGGTTTAGGGTTTAGGGTTTAGGGTTTAGGGTTTAGGGTTTAGGGTTTAGGGTTTAGGGTTTAGGGTTTAGGGTTTAGGGTTTAGGGTTTAGGGTTTAGGGTTTAGGGTTCGGAGCTGTAGGGTGTTGGCCTACACCCGGCAGCCTGTCCCAGAAGAGCCTAAACCCTAAACCCTAAACCCTAAACCCTAAACCCTAAACTTTGAACTCAAGAACGCAGCTGGTCTCTTGCTGCAATTTGGTGTTTGCCTCAGACCGTTCAGACCTTCGAGCCCAATTTAGGGTTTAGGGTTTAGGGTTTAGGGTTTAGGGTTTAGGGATCCGTACACTTTAGCCCCACACACCCACACGGTTTAGGGTTCAAATGGAGCCCCGTTGGTACCCTAAACAGCCTAAACTTGAAAGTGAATGCACGAGTCCTGAGGACTACATCGACCCCACATGCGCCCCAGAGCCTGTGCATAGCTATAGTGCCAGGGGGAAGGCTTGAGGGCATTAGGGTGTCCAACTTGCGGGCAAGAACTCGAAACGGCGTCCGCAGGCAAAGTGCGCCGAAGTCCTAAACCCTCAGCCTCAAACTTACACAGCAGATAGCTCAAAGAAAACGGGCTGCCAAGAGATCTCTGAGGCACCGAGCACAAACCCCTGAGACTCAACAAAACGTGTCTTTGGAACTCGGTTCCTGGCTTCCCTCCCGTAACCCCAGCCAAACCTTACCACCCCCTAAACCCTAAACCCTAAACCCTAAACCCGAAACCCTAAACCCGAAACCCTAAACCCTAAACCCTACACCCTACACCCTGAACCTCACCTTGCAAACCTCTGCAGCCCTCCCCCTGAACGCGGCCGCCTGAGCCCTCGATGCGATTGCGTTTGTTCTCCAAAGCCTTTCAGGTAACGGTAACAAAGTCTAGGGTTTCAGGGTTTAGCGTTTGGGGTTTAGGGTTTAGGGTTTAGGGTCTAGGATTTAGGGTTTAGGGTTTAGGGTATTAAATTGATCCTTCTCCCTTTCGGGAGGGTTGGGCTTCGGGCCGCAGAGTGCTTAATGCGATCTTCCTACAGAAGCATTGCCCTAAACCCTGAACCCTGAACCCTAAACCCTAAACCCTAAACCCCTAAACCCTAAACCCTAAACCCCAAAACCTAAGAATGCAGTTTCGCAAATCAAGGCGCGGATTCGCTAGACCAATGCAAGATGCCTCCGTGGGCACATGTCAGCCCGAAGGCACCCTGGGACCCTAAACCCTAAACCCTAAACCCTAAACCCTAAACCCTAAACCCTAAACCCTAAACCCTAAACCCCAAACCCCGAACCCGGACCCTGAACACTGAACCCCCACAACCTGAAGCCTACCTGGGACTCTCTATTTACCTACAGTATAATGGCGTTTTAGGGTTTAGGGTTTAGGGTTTAGGGTTTAGGGTTTAGGGTTTAGGGTTTAGGGTTTAGGGTTTAGGGTTTAGGGTTTAGGGTTTAGGGCCAAGAAAACCCTAAGAGCCCTCAGAGCAGCAGCTTAAGTGCCCCAGATTCCTTGAGCCGCTTCTCGCGGACATCCTGAAAGTTCTGGATCCTAGGCTCACGCGCGCGCTTGGGGTTTAGGGTTTAGGGTTTAGGGTTTAGGGTTTAGGGTTTAGGGTTTAGGGTTTAGGGTTTAGGGTTTAGGGTTTAAGGTTTAGGGTTTAGGATGTAGGGTTTGGGGTTTGGGGTTTGGGGTTTGGGGTTTGGGGTTTGGGGTTTGGGGTTTGGGGTTTGGGGTTTGGGGTTTCAGGATTCAGGATTCAGGGCTTTAGAATTGGGGTTGAGGGTTTGGGGCGTGAGGGCTGAGGGTGCTTATGAAATTTTGCGGTATGTTAGGGCCGCAGGATTGAGGGTTCAAGGTGTTGGGGTTGAAGGTTCTAGGGTGTCGGGGTTGAGGCTTTTAGGGTGTGGGGGTTCACGATTTAGGGTTTAAGGTCAGGGTTGAGGGTTCGAGCATTTTGGAGTTAAGGGTTTCAGGGTTCCGTGTTGCAGGGCTCAGGGAGGACGTGGGGTTTAGGGCTTCAAGGTTTAGGGTTTGGGGGTTCAGGGTTTAGGGTTGAGGGGCCCCGAACCCGTAATTAGGTTTAGGGTGTAATTAGGGCGTTTATGGGTTGGGGTTGCAGGGCCTGCGGTGTATAGGTTTCGGTTTAGGGCTTCGGGGCATCTAGGCTGTTCGAAGTTTCACGGTTCAGGTTTCAGGGTTTTTAGCCGGGCTTTACGTTAGGGAGTTTTGGGTTTTAGGGCCTATAGGGATTCAGGGATCCAGAGTTGCAGGTCTTGAGGCTCTCGGCTACGGTTTAGGGCTTGAGATTTTCGACTTGAGGGAGTTTATGCTATTGAAGATCGGAATGCCACTGGGCGTGCACGTTGGGGCAGTGACAAGTCAGGTTGTCGCTAAATGTGGGTCACTCCGAAAGATTGTTTGGCTAGGAAACACGCACGATTTGGTGTTCGGGTTTATAGGGTTTACGGTTTAGGGCATAGGGCTTGTAGGATTTGGGGATCACGACTGCACTGCGGCTACCACATGAACGACAGTCAAAATTCAGGTAGGCCAGCTTGAGTAAGGGGACGCGCATCAGCTTATGGCGGCGAAGCTTTTGATGTGCAAATGAGCAGACCCCTAGACCATAAAGACTCTAAACCCTAAACCCTAAACCCTAAACCCTAAACCCTAAACCCTAAACCCTAAACCCTAAACCCTAAACCCTAAACCCTAAACCCTAAACCCTAAACCCTAAACCCTAAAACCCGAAACCCAACCCCAATAATCATTGTCACCGAAGCTCGGATGACGATCGCTCAACCTGTCTTCCTAAAACTCAGATTGTCAAGGATCGATGCTAAACCCTAAACCCTAAACCCTAAACCCTAAACCCTAAACCCTAAACCCTAAACCCTAAACCCTAAACCCTAAACCCTAAACCCTAAACCCTAAACCCTAAACCCTAAACCCTAAACCCTAAACCCTAAACCCTAAGGGCAAGGGCCCCAAGCTTCAACCAAACCTGAGCCTCCTTGCCCTCCGCAATCCCAAACCCTTAACCTCCCTAAACTCCACGTCTTTAAACTCCTTAAACCCCCGGCACTTAAAGTCCCTCAACCCTAAACCCCAAAGCTCCCCAAATCCTAAACTCCCTAAAGCTCCCCAAGGCCTGAAACTACCCTAAACCCTAAACCCTAAACCCTAAACCCTAAACCCTAAACCCTAAACCCTAAACCCTAAACCCTAAACTCCCCCAAAAAACCCTGAAGCCCTAACACTACCTGAACGCTCAACCAGCCAAAGTCTCTGGGACTGGTGTTTGATATGCACCTCCAAGAGGAGCTTCGCGCGCTGGGTGGCCTCCACCCTAAACCCTAAACCCTAAACCCTAAACCCTAAACCCTAAACCCTAAACCCTAAACCCTAAACCCCAAACCCCTAAACCCCTAAACCCCTAAATCCTAAGCCCTAATCAAAACCCTCCGAGGCTTCCAGGCTTCCAGGGAGTGTTGGGCGGAGGGGGAGCTTGGGCTTTGCAGACACCATCCCGAACCCGTGAAGAGGTTTAGGGTTGGTTGGGTTTAGGGTTTAGGGCTTAGGGTGTAGGGTTTAGTTAGGGTTTAGGGTTTTTTTGTTTATCAAGGGTTTAGGGTTCATTGAGTGAGGGTTTGGGGGGTTTACAGGGTTGAGGGTTTATATGGTTGACAGGGTCTTCGGCTTAGGGTTTAGGGTTTAAGGTGAAGGTTTCGAATTCCCATTATACGGTGTTGAAGAAGCTGCTTTGGGGGGTTTAGGGTTTAGGGTTTAGGGTTTAGGGTTTAGGGTTTAGGGTTTAGGGTTTAGGGTTTAGGGTTTAGGGTTTCCTGAGGTTAGATCCTTTCTTCGGAACCCTGAACCTTAACCTTGGACCTAAACCCTACAGCGCTTCAAACCCCAGGCCCTAAACCCTAAACCTTTTCAAGCCCTCAACTTTCTACATCCGATCTTTTCAAATCCAAAACTTTTCAAGTCCTGAACTTTTCAGACCCTAAACCCTAAACCCTAAACCCCAAACCCCAAACCCCAAACCCTAAACCCTAAACCCTAAACCCTAAACCCTAACCTTAAACCCTAAACCGCAAAACCTAAATCCCAACGAAGAGGGTTCGGGGTCAGAAATGGCGGCGCTCTCATCCAGCGGCCTTCCTCTCACCCAGGAGCTTCAGCGCCATCTGTGCAGGCCTTAAAAGGCTGAGGCTTTGGGGTCTAGGGCTCAAAAAAGGTTTCAGGGTGGGTTTAGGGTTTAGGGTTTAGAGCTCAGGTTCTAGTCTAGGGCTTAAGGGCTTGGGTTACAAGAGCTTAGGGCCAGGGATTGGGATGGCTCAGGGCATGATAAGGTCGATGATAAACGCGGCCACCAAACCATAAACCCTAAACAACCCTGAACCCTAAACCCTGAACCCTGAACCCTAAACCCTAAACCTTTCTTTTTTAGAGGTCTGGGGTTGAAAGCGCAAGGTTGTTCCTGACTCAAGCCATCAACATTCCTGTGGCTCTCCTTCAGCCTCACAAGCCCTCTGACCCAGGGTTTAGGGCTTAAGGGTTAAGGTTTAAGGGTTTAGGGTTTAAGGGTTTAGGGTTTAAGGTTTAGGGGTTCGAGCCCCCCCTCCCCCAAGAACCCTGGACCCCAAGAACCCTAGACCCCAAGAACCCCAAACCCCCAAGAGCCCTACACCCCAAGAACCCTACACCCCAAGAACTCCAAACCATTGCCGCCGGGTAGCCCTAAACCCTAAACCCTAAACCCTAAACCCTAAACCCTAAACCCTAAACCCTAAACCCTAAACCCTAAACCCTAAACCCTAAACTCTTAAGCTTAAGCCTGAGTGCTCAGCTTAAGCCTTCTTACGTACAGGAGCGTACCACACCTTGACGGGAATGTAAACAAATGACCTTCTAAGTCTTACCTAGAGGTAAATGGTAATTATAGAATATAATTACAGCCATTTACAGGTATGTGCATGTCTGTATACAAATATTCTTTAATATTTCTATAGACAGTACTGTCAGTATTAATACAAGTATTATTGTTAGCCCTAAACCCAGGTCATCAAACCCGGATCAGAAAATGGACCCTCGAGTGCTCGTGGCCAGCCAAAGGCCTTGGAGCCAAAAATTACTCGGGAACAGCGCGTTTTTCTTTGTCTGGCCTTGCTAAACCGTGGTGGAAGCCAAAAATTACTCCAAAACAGTGCGTTTCTCTTTGTGTGGCTTGTCTGAAGCTCTTTCGAAGGTCTGAAAAGCTCTTTCGAAGGTCTGAAGGAGGCTGAAAGCTTTTTCGAGATCCCAAGGAGGCTCCGTGAGGGGTACCCCAGGATTCGGGAAAAATGGCTCGATTCCTAGTTAATTTTAAATAGATTTTAAATAGCGGAAATTACCCCCTGATTTTCTAAAATTCTGGCCTTCTTGTCAGTAGCCCAGGAGAAGGTGAGCTCCCCTCTGCCTTGTCAAACCCGGATCAAAAAATGGACCTTCGAGTGCTCGTGGCCAGCCAAAGGCCTTGGAACCAAAAATTACTCGGGAACAGCGCGTTTTCTTTGTCTGGCCTTGCTAAATCGTGGTTGAAGCCAAAAGTGGAGCCAAAAATTACTCCAAAACAGCGCGTTTCTCTTTGTATGGCCTCTCTGAAGCTCTTTCGAAGGTCTGAAGGAGGCTGAAAGCTTTTTCGAAGGTCCCAGGGAGGCTCCGTGGGGGGTACCCTAGGATTCGGGAAAAATGGCTCGATTCCCAATTAATTTTAAATAGATTTTATATAGCGGAAATTACCCCCTCATTTTCTAAAATTCTGGCCTTCTTGTGGGGTAGCCCAAGAAAGGGTAAGCTCCCCTCGGCCCTGTCAAACCCGGATCAAAAAATGGACCCTCGAGTGCTCGTGGCCAGCTAAAGGCCTTGGACCCAAAAATTACTCGGGAACAGCGCGTTTTTCTTTGTCTGGCCTTGCTAAATCGTGGTTGAAGCCAAAAATGAAGCCAAAAACTACTCCAAAACAGTGCGTTTCTCTTTGCGTGGCCTCTCAGAAGCTCTTTCGAAGGTCTGAAGGAGGCTGAAAGCTTTTTTGAAGGTCCCAGGGAGGCTCCGTGGGGGGCACCCCAGGATTCGGGAAAAATGGCTCGATTCCCAATTAATTTTAAATAGATTTTATATAGCGGAAATTACCCCCTCATTTTCAAAAATTCTGGCCTTGTTGGGGGTAGCCCAGGAGAGGGTAAGCCACCCTAAGCCCCAGTCAAACCCGGATCAAAAAATGGACCCTCGAGTGCTCGTGGCCAGCCAAAGGCCTTGGAGCCAAAAATTACTCGGGAACAGCGCGTTTTTCTTTGTCTGGCCTTGCTAAATCGTGGTTGAAGCCAAAAATGAAGCCCAGTCAAACCCGGATCAAAAAATGGACCCTCGAGTGCTCGTGGCCAGCCAAATGCCTGGAGCCAAAAATTACTCGGGAACAGCGCGTTTTTCCTTATCTGGCCTTGCTAAATGGCTTCTCTGAAGCCACCCTAAGCCCCAGTCAAACCCGGATCAAAAAATGGACCCTCGAGTGCTCGTGGCCAGCCAAATGCCTGGAGCCAAAAATTACTCGGGAACAGCACGTTTTTCTTTGTCTGGCCTTGCTAAATCGTGCTTGGGGCCAAAAATTACTCCAAAACAGTGCGTTTCTTTGTGTGTGGTCTCTTTAAGTGCGTTTTTCTTTGTCTGGCCTTTCTAAATCGTGCTTGGAGCCAAAAATTACTCCAAAACAAGGCGTTTTTCTGTGTGGAGTACCCCACAGGAGGGGGTAAGCCCCCCTAAGCCACCCAAAGGCCTTAGCAAGCCGACTTTCTAGTCTTACCTAGAAGTAAATGGTAATTATGGAACATAATTACAGCCATTTACTGTTTAAGTGCGTGGTCTTTTGTTTCTCACATTTTCTGTAATCTCTTTACCAGACACTATTATCAATATTAGCGACGCTTGAGAACTTAAGCGTCCTACAGATGCTTTGGGTGGCATCCTGGGGTGGGAGAAAGTAGAGCTCCATGTACATGACGGAACTCTTTTGCGCTGAAGGTTTCGGACGTCCGTCTCTCTTTCCATACACTACGCATGTTAAATCGACAAGCCCTAAACCCTAAACCCTAAACCCTAAACCATTGCCGCCGGGTAGCTGCACCAGGATCGCCACAAGACCGGCCTGGTCCTGGATGTGGCTAAAGCATCCTCACAGGCGGATTTTCAGGTTGATTCAGGATTTAGGGTTTAGGGTTTGGGGTTTGGGGTTTAGGGCTTGGGGTTTAGGGTTTAGGGTTTAGGGTTTAGGGTAAGTTTAGGGCTTAGGGTTTAGGGTTTAGGGCTCAGTGATTTATTTATAGGTTTGTTTAATCAACAAGAATATATCCAAATATAATAGCATTTAAATAGTAGGACATTTATATAACACATATTTCGAATTTACGCTGTTCGACATTGTCGTACATTCCCAAAAATTGTTCTATTTGTACTAAATTTCATCCAACATTTCAAAACATTCGAAAATTTCATCCAAAGGTTCAGAATTTTCTGATTTTTCGTAAAATGGATAAATTCCGAAATTTCATCCATTCTTAAGCCGTGCACGCAGCTCATGTTCATGCATGTGCGCAACTCCGGTCATGTACCGCCCCACGCAATTACGCAGATGCAGCATGCCTGTGGCTGATCTGCTAAAACTAGCAACGCGCTTTGCAATACCAATATTCTATGCTGTGTGCACGCGTGCCAGTGAACCACGCGCAACACCAACACAAGTTCTGTGCAATCACCATGCGTGCGAGCAACCACGACGCTTGGTCTCTCGATCGTCCATCATGCATACATCGCAGATGTCGGCAGCACGTGCGTGTGCTTGCCACGCGCGCGTGCTTGCCACGCGATACGCCCATTCCTCAGGTCAGATAGCATAGCACGGGGATTCTCATCCCAAACTCATCGTCCTCGTGTTGTCATCGAAAAGATTGCGGAACCGCGCAGGGCTTCGTCGCCTTCACAGCTGCCAACGCAGTGAAGCCTTATGGCTTTTGCGCGACCTGTGCGCGCCATCACCTCCTCGCATTAAATATTCTACCGATTTCTGCCCACCCCTACTTTGTGCACCCCTACAACTGACTCCATCACCTATTTCCAGGTGCACCATGCATGCCGTCACCTCAGCAGCTGCATCCCTGCTGCGCAGCCCTACTAAGACTTCCGTCGGACTCCAGTAATTTTCCCGGCTGGCTTCGTGAAAACCTGGAACCAGCAATTTGACTGCCCGTAGACAATTGCCCGTACCTGCTGCAAGAGCGACAGATGGGATTCGAATCAAACAATCCTCTCCAGCCTGCCTGTGCCGGGCATGGGCAAAGCGAATCATGGTAGGAATCATGCAGACGCTCGCGCCTTGGAAGCGTCATGGTACACGCCACCCACCTCGTGGATCTGAGAACCTGGCTCGTGTTTGGGCAACTTCATGACGTAGTCCAGCGAGCTGTGCAACAGCACGTCGCCGTGCCAGAGACAAGTCGTCATCTATGCACATCCGAGATACAGTGTAGACCCGGCCTGAACCTGTTTCATGTTGCGGTAACTTCGTTTCAACCGTCCGTACAGGAACTGCAACAACTCCAGGCGGCGATGATACTGCCCCTTGGGTTTCGAACTGAAAGACGCTCTTACACATCTCTTGGCAACACGATGAGCCCGGCCATAGTGCTGTGAATCGGAGGGAGCATCGTCCTGAACTCAAGCTGAGCATAAAAATTCCACAATTTAGCGCACCTACGCCCGTGTAGAACCAGTGCAACGGTAGCAAAAACACGGCATCATCTGTGCTCTTCTGCCGCGCACCCCTGCTGACCCCCTCCACTACCTATCGTTTAGAAGATCGAACTTCGGGGAGTAACTTCGGGGTCGCACGGAACACCAAGTGGCCAGAGGCGCTGCAGTGTGGAGTCCAGTGAGTCCAGCACTCTTTCGCGATTAACAACAGGTGACTGCCTTCATGCCAACATGGTCTGCTAGGGAACGCAGTCCGGGAAATTGCCTGGACCACTCGTTCTTGCGGACGCAGATCCGCGGCGGTCCCAGGGCATGTCCCAGGGCACATCGTGTGAGAGAGACGCTAGTAGGGCCTGGTCCTCGGCTGCTCGGAACGGTGCCTGCACTCCTCCTCACGCTGCGGGATCTTGGCAGTGGGTCAGGGACGAAGCTGCTGGGTCGGTGCCCGCCATGACGTTGGTCATGACTTGCGAGGCAATGGCTGGGACGGCTGGGTGCAGGGCAGCGACTGCTGCAGCCACGGGCATGTTGGCTTTGGCCTTTGTCACCAAAGGCGCCTGCTGCGGGTGAAGCAGCTCCAGCAACTTCAGAGCCTGGGCAAACAAACCGCCCGCGTCTTGGCGCAAGTGGCGTTCGCTCCACGACTTCAGGTCGTCCAGGCTAAGAACGCCAAGGGCCTGCAAGCGGCTTGCCCGGACCGACAGACACGATAGTCAGGAATTTTTTGTATGGAGCATTGGCCAGGTGAAGTTGTCGCCCCGGCTGCAACAAAGCAGGGAGCCGGGATTGCGCGACCCTCGGGCTTGTCGCTCCGCGGGAAAGCAGTTGAAGCAGGGTTGCATCGGTTTACCGGGGGGTCAAAGCGGGGGCATGGCAGTCAAAGATGTTTAACATGCACTGAACATGCAGCTGTCTGAAGGACCCACGTCTGCCATACGACTTTCCGGCAGACGTCTACTCTTTGGGCTGTATCCTCACCGAGCCTCAAGCATCGACAGCATTGCACTACAGTGCCCCAAGCTACCTCCCACTGCCCGAGCAAACAAAACACAGTGCCAGGCGGTCTGCCTGCGTTCTTTGGCGGCGCCATGCATACCTTGCTGCTGAGCAGCACGCGCCTTTCCTTCTTTCTTTCTGTGGTCCTTCCTTCCTCTCTTGATTTTTTCTCGTTTTCTGTATGTATTTCTTTCTTTCCTTCTTTCTGACGTGTCCTTCCTTCCTTCATTCCTTCCTTCCTTCGCGGAAAAGTTCACCACAAAAGGACACTGCTCCGCACTGGGGAAAGTCCCTGACCCTCGAGTGGACAGCTCACTAGCCGTATGCCGGACCTGAGCCCTATTGCTTTCTACGAACGCTTCTAGTCAAATTCTTGTTGGCTTTTTGAGCAGGCCATGTCAAAATCTTATTGGTATCTGAGCACGCTACTTAGGACTTTAATGATACAGTACAGTCTTCAATCGATACCGAGTTGTTAAGACGTTATGAGCTTCGACTACGGTCTGCTATCATCATCACAGGTGGGCAGTGCAATACTGAAGACGATCAGCAAAACTGCCCTAAACCCTAAACCCTCAACCCGAAACCCTAAACAGGGTGTTCATAAGACATGAACTTTCTTAAACAGTAGCTGCCAGGATCCCGAATGGTTTTTGCTGAAGAAATGAGTATTCAGCTTCTTTCACATGCACAAATTAGATGTATGCAAAATAGAAGCTGTTTCTGTTAAAGCCTGCTTAGCAAAGGCGTGTGCATAGCACATGTATTTCTGGGCTAGTTTGTTCTCAATCAATCCGTGTGTTTAATGTAATTCATATTAAGTAGAAATACAGGGAGCATATCCGAGCAGACAGTGTCTACAAGAGCTTTCACATATCGAGGCTGGTCCATTGGGGGGGGGGGGGGGGGGGGCGACCGTAGATACATATATACACATATATATATATAATACATATATAGAAAATTGGTTTACAGAGATATCTGTATATATATATATACACATGCAAACCATACATTCCACAGCCCAGGTTCGGATTTGGTGTTTGGGGACCTGACAGGAGCTTCATTGGGAGTGCAGCAGCGGATCTCCCATTATAATCCCTATCTATCGATATTGAAGCGGGGTTTATATTTCTGTTCTTGGTGAGTGTATAAGGCCCCTTTCTAATATTGGTGAGTGTATATATTGGGTGTCCTTTTGGGGATGCAAGAAATGATTCACGACCTCGAGTCCGCAGTACAAGAAATATGAACCCTGCTTCATATGCCCCTACGCCACGCCTATACTATAGCTCCTGTAGCCGCACGCACGAAAACCCCAAAGCCCGGTAACCCCAAACCCTAAACCCTGAAACCCATGTGGGTGTTTCCGAAACCAGAGAACTGTATTTTGGTCATTGTTACAAGGGAATCTTAGTATCTGGGGGTCTGTATTAGGGGTCCATTCCTTTCGGAAACCCCTCACCCCCCCCTCCCCCCTCCCTTTGGGTTTAGGGTTTAGGGTTTAGGGTTTAGGGATGGCCTGTGCCATCGTCGGTGGTCATCCAGCTCTGGAGCCCGTTCGGCACCGAGAAGGTCTCCTCTGGGTCATTAGGTGCTCCAAAAAACCTTGGAATGAAATGGGTTTAAGGTTTAGGGTTTAGTTTAGGGTTTAGGGTTCAGGGTTTAGGGTTTAGGGCTTAGGGTTTAGGGTTTAGGGTTACCCCCCCAGGCTAGCTAGACCTTACTCACCCTAAGCCCTTGGGCGCTGCACCTCGCTCAGGGACTCCGACGTTAGGGTCTGGGCCGTCGTGACCGGACGGAGCTTCTCCTGTGTCCAGCAAGCAGGAAATACTCTAGGGGCCTTAAGAATTAGAAGGTGTTGGGGGTTTAGGGTTTAGGGTTTAGGGTTTAGGGTTTAGGGTTTAGGGTTAAGGGTTTAGGGTTTAGGGTTTAGGGTTTAGGGTTTAGGGTTTAGGGTTTAGGGTTTAAACAGGAACTACTTTACTCGGAGCTTCATGGTACTTACTAACCAATTATAAGTGTACTTATCACCAGCCCCTTAAGTGGCCTAATACGGTTATAAGTACAGTGGTAAGTACATTTAAAATTTGTCAATAAGTGCCATGAACCTCCTTAATAATTTATGATAGGGTTTTGGGGTTATTATAGTCGAAGCACATGGGGACCCCAAGAAAATGTAAGGGCTTTATTTAGGGTTGAGGGTTGAGGGGTTTTAGGGTTTACGGGTCTTCCTAAAACTAGACCCTACATGAACCCCAAACCCTCTCAAACCAGAAATTCCTCAACCCCGAATCCCGACTAGAGCCGATGGCCCAAGACTTGGGTTTTTAGGGCTCTTAGGGCTCTGGGTGTTAAAGGCCAGGGGGCCTTGAACTTTTCGGGTCCCAGGGTTTTGGGCTTAGGGCTTCGGATTTTGACCCCAAGGAGCCATCAACTCTAAACCGTTGTCCGGTTTAGGGTTTAGGGGTTTAGGGTTTAGGGTTTAGGGTTTAGGGTCTAGGGTTTAGGGTTTAGGGTTTAGGGTTTAGGCTTTGTCCGGTTCAGACTTAAGGCTTCGGGGGTCTGAACCCGCAGACTTGCTGAAGTGAGTCGGTGGGGTCTGAGCTTAGGGCCTAAAACCTCTTGAGGGGGGACCCTGCCTTCTCGACGATCTGGTCGTTGGCCTTCTGCCCAGCAGCACTGATCGAGACCTTGCTTGGACGTAATCCTAAACCCTACACCCCAGACCCTAAACTCCAAGTGGGCGTCGTGGACAGAATCTGCTCCTATTATCTGGGCCTCAGAGGGGGCCAGGCTTGGGGCTAATGATTCATTCGGATTCATTCGGCTTACCCTAAACCCTAAACTCTAAGACACCGACATCCTTTCAGCTTCTTATACAGGCCCCTTCAAGCCAATAGCCAATGCACCAAAACCGCCACAGCATGTTGTGGGTACAAATGGTCCGGGGGCCAGTGGGGCTTGTAGGGTTTGCTGAATTTCCGGGCTCCAAGAAGCGTGAGGGTTTTGGGTTACAGGGTTTGAGGCTTTCACAGGTTTTTTTGGGTTTAGGACCTTCACGGTTGTGGGTGAAAAGGACCAGTGTACTCTATACTCATGCTGTCGAAAGATCATCCTAAACCCTAAACCCTGAACCCCAAACCCTAAACCACCTGCGCTAGCGGATTCACACATGAGCGCGCCCGAAACCCCACCAACGAAATCCCAGCAGCGACGTAGAAGTCATGCTTGATCTTGCCGACCTGGGTTTAGGGTTTAGGGTTTAGGGTTTAGGGTTTAGGGTTTAGGGTTTAGGGTTGAGGGTTTAGGGTTCACTGCCTAGGGTGCAAAAAACTTGCGCCCAACGGCACGACTGTAGGACAAAGCCTGAATCCTGAAGCTAAGAAGCCAGCCACATCCTTACATAAAATAATATATATAAATATAAATATAATTATATATATATATTATATATAAGTCAGCTATCTACAAAGATAAATCCCTCCCCCTTCAAAACTCCAGACGGGCAGCGATTCCCACCGCCCAGCAGGCAGTCAAACCCCTATAAACCCCTAAACCCCAAACTCGAAACCCTAAACTCCTAACCCTAAACCCTAACCCCTAAACCCTAAACCCTAAACTCCAAACCGGGCAGCGGTTCCCACCGCCCAGCATGCAGGTGCGTGGGGCGAGGCGTCGATGCGCATCTCCACCTGGCTGGGGGGGTTCAGGGTTTAGGGTTGAGGGGTTGAGGGGTTGAGGGGTAAGGGGTTTAGGGTCGAGGGGGTTGAGGGGGTTGAGGGGTGAAGGGGGTTTGCGGGGAGTTTAGTATGGAGGTTTCGGGGTTTCGGGGTTTTGGGGGGGGGTTTCGGAGTTTAGGGTTTACAGGTCGAGGGGTTATAGGGGTTCAGTGGATATAGGGGTTTCCGATAAAAAAGGGTTGTGTGTTTGACAGGGGTTCCTATAAGAAACAAAATCGTCCTTTGGGGAGTGTATTAGGATACCGAGTACCCCTATCTTGAGTATTCAAATACCCAGATAAGGGTTAGGGTTTCAGGGCTTTAGGCCACTAACTACTCTGATTTGTCTACATGTTGCCTAAACCCTAAACCCTAAACCCTAAACCCTAAACCCTAAACCCTAAACCCTAAACCCTAAACCCTAAACCCTAAACCCTAAACCCTAAACCCCATAAACCCTAAACCCTAAACCCTAAACCCTAAACCCTAAACCCTAAACCCTAAACCCTAAACCCTAAACCCTAAACCCTAAACCCTAAACCCTAGGCTCAGGTAATTAGCGTTGGGGGGAGGGGGGGCAGACCGGCCTCCTAAGCCCGAAGTTTCCAAACCCTCCAAGAGAATTGGGAATGCTGGGGTCCCTAAACCCTAAACCCTAAACCCTAAACCCTAAACCCTAAACCCTAAACCCTAAACCCTAAACTCTTAGAGTCCCAAGGACTGTTTAGCATCTCTCACAGAGACCCAAGGACCCGTTTAGGGTCTGACACCGAGTCCCAAGGACTGTTTAGGGTTCCGGGTGTCGCGTCGAGTTTTTTTTTGGGGTGAAGGAGTTCCAGTCTAGAAACAGCAGAGTTTAAGGGACCATAAACCCAAAACCTCAAATCAAAGCACTGGCTGTCAACTTGGATCCTACACCCCAAGCCCCAAACTTTGAATCCCTAGAGCACAAATCCTAGACCAGATAACCCCCCAAACCCCCCAAACGCCCCAAACCCCTAAACGCCCAAGCCACCCCCCAAAAAAGACACCCGAACCCCTAAACCCTAAACCCTAAACCCTAAACCCTACACCCTAAACCCTAAACCCTAAATCCTAAACCCTAAACCCTAAACCCTAACCCTAAACTCCCCAAACCCCTGAGCCTCTTCGCCGACTTTTGGGCTGAACTTCTCAAGCTCCGTGGCTCCCGGTTCTCGGTACGTAGTGGCAGTGGGGAGGGATTGGGGGTTTAGGGTTTAGGGTTTAGGGTTTAGGGCTTAGGGTGTAAACCGCGAAAGCCCCTTGAGGGGATAGGCTTTAGGCTTTCGGGTTCAGGGTTTATCTAGACACCCCAGGTACACTTTCAGATGCCCTAAATACCCCCAGCAAGGTACACTTATGCCCTTCGTAAGGGGTTGCCCCTAAACCCTAATCCCTAAACCCCACTCCCTAAACCCTATAGACCCTATAAACCCTATAAACCCTATAAACCCTACAAACCCTATAAATCCTATAAACCCTACAAACCCTATAAACCCTATAAACCCTATAAACCCTATAAACCCTATAAACCCTATAAACCCTATAAACCCTATAAACCCTATACACCCTATAAACCCTATGAACCCTATAAACCCTATAAACCTTGTAAACCCTGTAAACCCTACAAACCCTATAAACCCTGTAAACCCTGTAAACCCTAAACTCTACACCCTAAACCCTCAACCCTCAACCCTCAACCCTAAGCCTTAAGCCCGAAACCCTAAGCCCCAAACCCGAAACCCTCAACCCTAAACCCTAACCTCCAGCTTCTAAGGCCCGTTCTGGACGCCTTCCTGCGGCAGTGGCGATGGGGTTTAGGGTTTAGGGTTTGGGGTTTGGGGTTTTGGGGTTTGTTGCTTCGGGTTTGGGGTTTCGACTTGGGTTTAGGGTTTGGGGTTGAGGGCTTCGGGCTTGGGCCTTTGACTCTAAGGCGGGGCCTTGGGGCTTCACATCTTGAGGTTGAGGGGTTCACAAGGTCTAGGGGTTTAGGGGATCTAGGCTTCCAAGTCTGGGCCCTTAGTTTGGGCCCCTTGTTATATAACCCTTGTATACACAATACATAGCACGAGCCAAATACTTCGGATCCCTTCAAAGAAGGGTAAGGGACCACGCTGGTCCCGTGGTTGCAACCTTGGAAGGGATGAGGGGTTTAGGGTTTAGGGTTTAGGGTTTAGGGTTTCGGGTTTCGGGTTTCGGGTTTCGGGCTTAGGGTTGAGGGTTGAGGGTGTAGGGTTAGGGCTTGAAGGGGGTCCAGGGCTTTAAGGGCTTCTGGAAGAGTTCATGGAGTTCATGATCATAGTTCTACGCAGGGTGCTTGGGGTTTACTTACGAGTTTAGGGTTTAGGGTTTAGGGCTTAGGGCTTAGGGCTTAGGGTTTAGGGCTTAGGGTTTAGGGTGAACACATGTAGCTTAACACGTACAGCTGCCCTGCTTGCAACTTTCACCCCTACTTACAAGACCTACAAGCTAGAAGCATCCATGCAATTTCAAGCGGGATTTGGGGTTTAGGGTTTAGGGTTTAGGGTTCCAGACCCTAACCTATTAATGGTACCCGCTCAACCCTGGACCCTCAACCTTCAGCGCATTCAGAGAGGGGCTGAGGTGGGGGGGGGATGAAATTTGCTGAAGTTCAGGCACTGAGGTGCCAGCACTTTGCATCAGCAGCTTGGTTTTTGACAGTTGCTGAGGGTTAATTGGGATGTAGGGTTTGTTCCTAATGCCTCAGGGTTTAGCCCTGTCGATGTCAAAGGTTTCGGATTTGGGACCTAAAACTTTAAATCTGCAACCAAAACACACAAAAAAAAAAAAAAAAAAAAAAAAAAAAAAAAAAAACAGAAGCCCCAGAGCCCTCGCCACAGCCTGATGCCACCGATGGGATACCGATCCGCCGGCCAAATGTCATCCTCAGATGTCGGGTTGCGAGTTTTGGAAGGTTTAGGGTTTAGGGTTTAGGGTTTAGGGTTTAGGGTTTAGGGTTTAGGGTTTAGGGTTTAGGGTTTAGGGTTTAGGGTTTAGGGTTTAGGGTTTAGGGTTTAGGGTTTAGGGTTTAGGGTTTAGGAACTCTCGAGTTTAGGGTTTAGGGCTAAGCAAATTTCCCCATGCAAAGGCCTTGAACCCTAGACAATAAAAAGGGTGCTTTGCTGGAACTGTGCCATCCTGCGTGTGGATCAACCCGTTCCATTTCGAGGGCTAAACCCTAAACCCTAAACCCCTTACTTAACCCTCAAACCCTAAACTCCTAAACCCCTAAACCCAAAACCGAAACTTGGAGTTTCTCATGGCTTGGCAGTTTGCAGTTAGGGGTCTAGGTTCTAACCCTAAGCCCTAAGCCCTAGACCGCCTAAACCCTAAACCCTAAACCCTAAACCCTAAACCCGCCTAACCCTAAACCCTAAACCCTAAACCCTAAACCCTAAACCCTAAACCCTAAACCCTAAACCCTAAACCCTAAACCCTAAACATACCGAACCCCGGGCCCAGGACATACGGGTTGCAACACATGGCCTGCCTCGAAGCCGACCAGGAGCTCGTTGTTGGAGCAGACCTCGCGCACGAAGCCGCAGTACCTGCATGTCTGGGGTTTAGGGTTTAGGGTTTAGGGTTTAGGCTTGAGGCTTTAGGCTTTAGGGTTTAGGGTTTAGGGTTTAGGGTTTAGGAGAAGTTCTTGGGACTAAAGGAGGGACACTTACAAGAGACCTCAAGGGTCATTTAGAGGTTATTTGGGGGCTACTTACGAAAATAGGCACTATCTAAGGTGTGCATATACAAGGGCTACATGGGGAATAAGGTTAAAGGGCCCCTTGTAGGGGTATCTCCTTTTACCCCTGAAGAACTGAGTGTGTGTTGCCCATAAATTCGTCAACTTAAAGGAAGAAGACACAGAAGTTAAGATGGTCGCCTTATTATGATACCACCAGAACCATTGCCATAAGTATACCAGGGATATTCTCACAAGCGATGGGCGACCCAACGTACGTTCCGTTCGTGCATCACATGCCTTCACTGGAGCACGGTAGAGCCTAGCGCAGCTCAGGGAAACCTGCCGTGGAATTGGGATGCAACCCTAAACCCAACCTAAAGCACTCAACTCTCAACAACTTGGGGCTAAAAACCCAAACCCATCCCACAAAAGGGTACCCCTGTTTTAAGAAATGCCCCAAATCGACATTGCCGAAGCCCTGCAGGACTTGGGGGGTGGAGTTTAGGGTCAGAGAGGTTTTGGGTGTCGGGTTCTTGGTTTTGGGGTTTCGGGCTTGAGAGGCTTGGGCATTTAGTGTTTAGGGTATAGGGTTTTAGGGGTTTGCGGGGCTTTACGGGTTTAAGGCTTCAGGCGCTTTGGGTTGGAGGCTTGAGGGGTCTAGGTGCTGAACCCCGAGCTCACGCAAGCCAGAGCCCAGCCCCTCTTCACAAGCCTTGCAGCCTGCGACCGACAGCCCTAATCCCCGTTAATTTGGGCGTTTGGGGTTTAGGCAGGTTGCATCACTCGGATTGAACGTATCTCTGCCTGACGAAGCCGGACCCAACATTTTCCTAAACCCTAAACCCGAAACCCTAAAAACGAAACCCTAAACCCTAAACCCTAAACCCCACTGTATGAACCTCATGAACCCTATAAACCCTAACCCCTAAACCCTAAACCCTGAACCCTGAACCCTAAACCCGATAAACCCTAAACCAGCCCGGCTGCCAGATGCGCGAGCGCGTGTCTTTCTGCACCTCGACAGAACCTAGGCCTCGCAGAGGAAGCTTGTTCTGCTCACGGTTTAGGGTCTATAGGGTTTAGGGTTTAGGGTTTTGGGTTTTGGGTTTGGGTTCTGGGTTAATTAGGGTTCAGGGTTTAGGGTTTACGGTTTAGGGGTCTAGGGTTTAGGACCTCGGGAAACTTCTACATCAGCCCCGAAACTAAGCCCTATGACTTGAGGGGAATTAAGGCTTCTGCTTGGGTTCAGGGTTTAGGGTTCCGGGTTCAGGGTTTAGGTTTAGGGTTTCGGGTCTAGGCTTAAGGCCTCGGATTCTTGTTCAGGTTTCGGGCTTGGGATTTCCAGGCTAGGTTAGGGCAACCCTATATGCCTAAACCCCTAAACCTAGGATCCTACGCCCCTAAGCCCTAAACCCTAAGCCCCTGAGCACCTAAACCCTAGACCCAAAACCGCAAAACGAAAACCGTAAACCCAAACCCTCACTCAACTCAGAGTGATCATGTACATGGTGGTGAACATGCTCTCCACCATGTAACGCAAAGCTCAGATCAGAGATCCATTTACATGAAGGGCGAATGCTGTGCAAAATGACAATCAGAGATCAATGTACGTTGTCCGGGAATGCTCTCCAACGCCTTCCCTAAGCCCTCAACCCTAAACCCTAAACGCCCTAAACCCTAAACCCTAAACCGTAAAGGAAACTCAAACCACGGATCCTTTTACATGGTGGGGGAATGCTCTCCACCATCTCCTACAAAGCCCCGAGCCTCGAACCCAGGTGTCCCCTGCAACTGCCGGTTTCCTATAATCTCATCGCCCGACTTCCCTGACCCCTAAGAACCATAAACCCTAAACCCTACACCCTAAAACCCTGAATCCTAAACCCTTAGAGTTTACCTATAGGGTACCTAATTCCCTCATTCCCTATGCAGGAGCCGTAGCTTTAGGGTCTTCTGGGCGCTTTGGGAAGCTGAATATCTCCAGACGCGATCAGACATTAGGATTCAGGGTTTAGGGTTTAGGGTTTGGGGTTTAGGGTTTAGGTTTCGGGGTCCACTTGGAGGGCTGCGACATGCAGGGCTGAGGCTTTGTTGGCATAGGGGCTGAGGGAGTTCGGGAAGCAGAGCTGCTTGGTTTGCGCACCTCCACCCTAAACCCTAAACCCGAAACCCTAAACCCTAAACCCTAAACCCTAAACCCTACTCCCGCACCTCCACCAGTCATTCTGTCAAAGGCCCGAGGCCCCAAGGGGCTGCCCACCAAGGTACGCGCTCGGGTTTGAGCCAAAGGGCCACCGACGGTTCCAGGGTTCTGAGGACCCTAAACCCCAAACCCGAAACTCTTAGTATTGGTTTAGGGTTTAGGGTTTAGGGTTTAGGGTTTAGGGTTTAGGGTTTAGGGTTTAGGGTTTAGGGTTTAGGGTTTAGGGTTTAGGGTTTAGGGTTTAGGGTTTAGGGTTTAGGGTTTAGGGTTTAGGGTTTAGGGGTTTAGGGGGTTAGGGTTAGGGGTTTAGGGTTTAGGGTTTAGGGTTTAGGGGGTTTAGGGTTTTTTAGGGTTTAGGGTTTAGGGTTTAGGGTTAGGGTTTAGGGTTTAGGGCTTAGGGCTTAGGGTTTAGGGTTTAGGGTTTAGGGTTTAGGGTTTAGGGTTTAGGGTTTAGGGTTGAGGGTTGAGGGTTGAGGGTTGAGGGTTGAGGGTTGAGGGTTGAGGGTTTGGGGTTTAGGGTTTCGGGTTTAGGGACTATAAGGTATGTGCAGGGGTTCATATAGGGGATTGAGATTAAGGGTCCCTTCTAGGGGTCCCTCCTTTTTCACCTCAAATAGGGCTTTAGAGACAGGTGTCCCTTGGAGGGTCAATGGAGACCCTAGACCCTGAACAATGGTCAGTAGGGTTCAGGGTTTAGGGCTAGGGTTTCGTTAGGGTTTAGAGATTGAGGTTTAGGGTTTGGGGTTGTGGGCTTACGGTTTCAGGTTTGGGGTTTAGGGTTGAGCGCTGCCGAAGCAGGGGGCTCCTACAACGAAACCTCCTGACCAAACCCCAGAGGCACTGAACCCCACACTCCCTCTTTCCCTTTGAAATTGCACGCAAGATTCTGGGTGCAAGGTGCGCCTCAAAAGCACCAAACCCCCCCCCCCCCCCCCAAACTCCAAACCAAAAAACCGAAAACTTCAACACCGCCTTGAACCGTCTCCAAGCCACAAATCCCCAAGCCAACTAAGACCCAAACCCAAGACGCCCTACCCCCCGCAGGCGCCCTAAACCCTAAACCCTAAACCCTAAACCCTAAACCCTAAACCCTAAACCCTAAACCCTAAACCCTAAACCCTAAATAAACCCTAAACCCTAAACCCTAAACCGCCTAAACCCTAAACCCTAAACCCTAAACCCTAAAGCCTAAACCCTAACCCTAAACTCTAAACCCTAAACCCTAAACCCTAAACCCTATACCCTAACTATTCACGCACCCCAGACCTCGACGTCTAACTCCAGGGTCATGGTCGGCTCCTCCTCGGCGGTTGAGGGCTTAGGAGCGGAAGGAGGTTTAGGGTTCAGGGTTTAGGGTTTAGGGTTTAGGGTCTAGGGTCTAGGGTCTAGGGTTTAGGGTTTAGGGTTTAGGGTTTAGGGTGCAGACTTTAGGGTTCAGGGTTTAGTGTTCTATTTGGGGGGGGCTGCTTAAGTGTAGAAGGACTAGATCAAGAAACCATAGGGGTCGTAGGCTTGAGGTTCCCTTCTAGCTATAGACCCCGAATCCCAAATCCTAAACCACTACCTGAGGCCACAAGGTTCAGAGTGCAGTGGAGGATCCAAGGCTGGGCGACCCAAAACCTTTCCAGGCGAGGGCTCCAGAACCTCATCTTCCGGGACCAACAGTCTGAGGAGCGTGGAGAATTCATTGAGGCGATTCTGCAGGGGGGTGCCCGTCAAAGCGATCTTCAGGCCAGCGAGCGCCTGCACGTTGCGGTACGTCTGCGTGGCAGCGTTCTTGACCGCTCCCTGAGCAGCAATATACAAAAGCAATACTCCGCCGCCACTACCGGTAACAACCGCGTACCGATCGAACCGAGGTATCCCTAAGTCCTTGTCGCAAAGCCCTAAATGTTCCTCCCTACATCTTCTTTCCTTCATGTCATTCAAATCACAAAGAGGAGAACCTCTAGGAGATTGGCCCGAAAGTAAAAACGAACCCTATTGCCGAATTCTTGTCTCTAAATCCTAAAGAGCGGGATCCTTTAATTTTATTTCCTTATATGTACTCTCAAACCCTATTCCCCAACCCTAAAGAGACAGCCCTTACATCTAAATAGCGGTCCCCATCTCAGTCCCTGAACATTATTCCCTACGTCCTATTACCTTTGCCCTAAACAGGGGTCCGTAAATCTGAATCTTAAACCCTAAACCCTAAACCCTGAACACTTACCCCAAAAGCACCCCAAGCCCCTAAAGCACTGCACCTCCACCACGCCACACCACGAGAAGTCGGGTGCGAACCTGGCCAAGGCTAAGCCGTCTCAGAAAAGGGTTTAGGGTTCAGGGTTTGGGGATTAGGGTTGAGGGTTGAGGGTTGAAGGTTGAGGGTTGAGGGTTGAGGGTTTAGGGCTTAGGGTTTTGGGTTGAGGGTTTAGGGTCGCGCAGAGGCCTTGTACCGCCCAAGAATTTCCAATATGAGCAAGTGCCCAACCCCCCAGCCATTCAAGCAAGCAGCGGGTGGATACGAATGCCTAAAACCCCGTAAAGCGATGGGGACACTTGAAAAGCGATATCCCTAAGTTAATGGAGCGTTGTGGTGGGCCATAACCTTGAACGTTCCCAAAGCGAGCGCGGATAACTATCCCAGAACCCCAAAGGAGCTTGCTGAAAGCCAATTGGGCATACCCAGCAGCCCCCCCCCCCCCCCCCCTCCCCCGTGCGCGAGATTTTTAGCGAGCAAGTACCTTGTTCGAATACTTGTAGATACTCAGGCGCAGCCCCTCCCATTTGCAAATACTTGGCTTGTACGCCGGTTTTCAGAGACTGTGTTTGTGCGCAGCCCCCTTAATCAGAGATTTTGAGCGGCGGGGTTGGGGGGGCGCAGGCCCCCCCCATTTCCAAATATTGTTGAGGATTTTTGGGGTTTAGGGACTAGTTGGGGTTCAGGGTTGCCTCTTGAAAAGCCTAAAAACGGGGAGTGCGACAAGGAAATACTCGGGAAGCGTGCAGTTTCCGGACTCCAAATCCAGCTTCGAGTCCAGGATTTGCGCTACAGGCAGCACAAGGCCGCTCTCCGTTTCGGGCTTAGGGTTTAGGATTCCAGGGCTTAGGGCCACAAGCTTTCAAGCAAGTCGGCAAAGCTGCATCAGAAAAGGGGGCCTCAGAATAAACCCAAACAGGAGCCCCTGAACTCTAAACCCCAAACCCCAAACCTCCAAAGCAAACAACAGCTTCCTGCTCTTATTGAACTCTTGAACCCTAAGCCCCAAACAAATCATCAAATTTCTGGTGCTCTTCGCTTGGTCCCCCTATAACCATATTATTCCCCAACAGCGGGTACGCTTGGGGTTTGCAATCTGGTAAGGGAGAAGGTCGGTGACTAGATTTTGTGCACGGCTTCGCGGAAAGGTAAAGGGACGTGTGCGCGCGCCAAACTACTGTAACTTTTTGCGCCTTGGCAATTAAAAAGTAGTCTTCGGGGAGTCCACCGAGGAAGGAAAACAGCGCCAGGCAGTTTGAGCGCACTAACATGCCTGTGCAAGCAGAATGAGATCCATGTGTGCTGCCGAAAAAAGGACATGTGTATGTGCGTTTGCAGCACACAGCACGCACTAGCATGTCTGTGCAAGCAGAATGAGATCCATGTGGGCTGGCCCGCATATATGTGTGTATGCGCGAAGCAAGTTTTGGTTCCTATAGTTGTTGGCCCTTGCTTTTGCAACCGCTTTCTTGCCGTAAAGATATGCCTACCCAACAGCTGCTGTCTGTGTGGTCGTATACCACGCAGCTATTTAGCGCAAGAACAGATCCGTGCGAACGGCGAGACACCCATGTGTGCCCGCGCAGCTGCATTCGTGCACGATCTTTTCGCGAACCCTTCCGTGTGTCGCGCAAGACGCAGCACGCGGCACGGAGAGCGCAACAGCGAAGCAGCAGTATGTTGATATGCATATATTGTAAACACACACGATGTTTGTGCGAACAGAATGAGATCCATGTGTGCTCGCATCAAACGCAGCAGCCGAGTCCCTGCGACGGACAGCCGAGATTGTCTCGCCGGCGGAATCTTTTGCGTGCCAAAAGATATGTGTGTGTGTGTGTGTGCTCGCGTAGCAAGCTTTGGTTCCTATAGTTCCCCAACAGCGGGTACGCTTGGGGTTTGCAATCTGGTAAGGGAGAAGGTCGGTGACTAGATTTTGTCCACGGCTTGGTGGAAAGTTGGGGGACGCGTGCGCGCGCCAAACTACTGTAACTTTTTGCGCTTGGGCAGTTAAAAAGTAGTCTTCGGGAGCACGCGATATTTATGTGAACAGAATGAGATCCATGTGTGCTCGCATCAAACGCGGCAGTTGAGTCACAAGACCGCGACGGACAGCCGAGGTTGTCACGCCGGCGGAATCAAAAGATGTGTGTGTATGCGCGCGTAGCAAGTTTTGGTTCCTATAGTTCCCCAACAGCGAGCACGCTTGGGGTTTGTAATCTGGTGAGCCCAAGCCCTGCTCCCTCAGATGTTTGAAGATCTTTGGGGCAGCTAAACTCTGCGCACCTCTGTGCTAAACTCCGCACCTGAGGTAACGCACATTGTATTTCAGTAATCACCCCCCCCTCCCCCACTAAGCAAAACCAAACTCTGTACCAGGGTTTATACTTATCTGGCCCCACAATACTGAAATATCGGAAAAACTCAATATTTCAATATTGGGCTGGATCCAAGATCCAAGATCCAATATTCCGCAGAAAGTGTTTCAAGGTGATGCAAAAAAGCCCCTGCTCTGGTCGAGTGAGAGTTTAGGGAGGTGGCATACAAATATTCAGGCCCTCTGGAAAGAAGAGAGGACGAGGGAAAAGAAGAACCGATTACGAAAAACATAATGTTCTAGTGTAGGTTTTAGGGTTGATGGTCTAAAACCTACATATATAGATATATATGAATTTTAAAAATAAATATAAATATACTTTGGCGCTTAAGGCTGATATAAGCGTCTATTGAATGAAGGGTCAGGGCATAGCAAGACAACGGTTGCGAAAGCAAAGGCTAAAAGCAATAGTAGTGTAGGAACCAAAACTTGCTGCGCGCGCACATGCAGATATTTTATTATACGCAAAGATTCCGCCGGCGAGACAACCTCGGCTGTCCGTCGTGGTCTTGTGACTCAACTGCTGCTTTTCTGCGCGCGCACGTGGATCTCATTCTGTTCGCACAACCATCGTGTAGATATTCACATCAAAATGCTGCTACCCCTCCCCCCTCAATGCCCTTCAAAGATCCACCGTTAGACGGCACATTTCCCGTAGCATGCTATATCGTTTCTCCTTACGAGGCGTGCAGCCACCTGAAACATTCCGAAAAACAACATATAGTTTATCAGTAAAGTATCTAAACAAAGCCTTCTGGCTTACGTACCCCTTCAATTCAACGAAAAACCGCCCTAAACTTTCGCCATGGAAGAAAAACAGCACAGTTCCCGTAGCATGCTAGAGATAATTTCTGTCATTTCTTCTTACGCGGCGTACAACCACCTGAAGCGCCCTGAAAAAATGTGACCGTAAAGTATCCCAACAAAAACTTCTGGCGTACCCCTCGAACTCGAAACCCCCCCTACAATTCTGGCTTACTCCTTAATTTTTTCGCATCACCCTATTTGCTCGAATACTGCCGTAGTCTTATGTTTCGAGGCTTACCATCCTTCCTTCTCCACGATTAGTATTTGATACAATACATGTACCCTATATACATACATGAAGTGGGTACTTGTCCTACTTTCTCTTTGCGTTCTCACAGGAGGCAATCCCTGCAAACATAGACAGAACCCTACGGGAGTTAAGGTTTGGGGATTTAAGCCTCAAGCCCTTCAGGGATATGAGGTTCTACTCCTACATGCAATGCCTAAACCTTAAACCCGAAACCTGTAAACCTCTAAGGCTTAAACGCTATAGGGAGAACCCCGTGAGGAAAACCCTGAAAAAATCCTAAACCTTTAAACCTTATAGGTTTTCATGGTTTGCAAACCTAAGGTCTGGGCATGTGTGCCTTCAGCGCCTGTAGGGTTAAAACCTTGGAGCTTTTTTGGGCCCTAAAGGGTTTTAGGGTTCTAACCCGAAAGGGTTTAGGGTTAAGGTTTGAATGGCTAAACCTTAAACACCTAAGGTTTGAACTCTATGGGCTTAGTTTAACATGCTTAAACCTTAAACCCTGGGCCTTTCAACGCTAAACCTATAGGGTTCAAAGGTTAATAAGGGTTTAGGTTTAATTACCGACTTATGTTTACATACCTGAATCTGAAACCCCAAACATTCAACCCTTAACCATAAATGGTTCAAAAGTTAAGGGTCTGGGTTTACTTGCTCAACAAGAAAGGGTTTCGGGGCTTCTCTTTCGAGGGAGGGGGGGGGGGGGGTGTTCAGGGGTCCTGGCTGTGTGGAAGACCCCTGGTACCCTCCCTCTGTTTATAGCTCAGAAGCAATATATTGTGTGACAAGAGTCTGTCCAACACAGATTATGTACCAACTCATGCATATTTGGAACGCCAAAACCTTAAGCCCGGAGGTCACATGGGAATTCCAGGGTAATTTCGGATTACCAAAGCAGGCCGTTTTAATTTATACGGCAAGCGTGTAAATTTACACGGCCGGAATCCAAGATCCAAGATCTAAGCTTTTCCAGGACTCTTGTCGAGGCATCTTGGAATCCTGACTCGCGAAAACCCGACGG
The DNA here is from genome assembly GCA_905221605.1 of Symbiodinium natans. Lineage (NCBI taxonomy): Eukaryota > Dinophyceae > Suessiales > Symbiodiniaceae > Symbiodinium > Symbiodinium natans. The sequence goes on along the minus strand of CAJNDS010002696.1, from coordinate 16,184 downwards.
TGCAAATTTAAACGGTTTCGTGTGATTTTCACGGCCCGTGACTCCCAGATTTTCGTACGGAGTGTTTAAGATGGTGGGCTTAGGGTTTTCCTGCATGTAAACTTGCATGTAAAAATTCAAGTTGAATGCAGGCAGACGCCAGGAACCACGAACCAAGAACCAAGATGCTCAGGACTCTTGATTCTTGGTTCTTGGTTCCTTGGGCTTGGCTGCATTTAAAACTGCATTTTAAAAAAAAGCTAAACGCAGACCACCCCCGGGAACCAAGAACCAAGATGCTCAGGACTCTTGATTCTGGAATCTTGGTTCCTGGGGCTGGGCTGCATTCAAAACTGCATTTAAAAATTTAAGTTAAATGCAGACCACCCCCAGGAACCCAGAACCAAGAATCAAGAGTCCTGAGCATCTTGGTTCTTGCTTGGTGTAAATGCGGTTTAAATTCGCGGGGCTTCGGTCAAGTAAATAAAGGTAATGGTGCCACGTGTCGTTTATTATCATGTTTTTGGCTATTAAAAGATAGAGAGAAGTAAAGTAGCACATCAACGACACGGCAACAGCACATCAACAGAGGGAATAGAGGGAAAAAAGGGTGGATCTTTGGGGGGGATACCATATATATATATATAAACATATAAACGCGAAGCCTTAAATTTTACAACAGAGGAGGCTGCGGGAGCCTGTTTGTTAGAATGAGTTTGTTGCGCTGTTTGCTTTCTCGTTTTTGTTGGATCGTGATGGCCGATGTTAAAACATCGAAACAGACAAGGCCGCTTTCCAAAAGAATGTGGACTCTTGGTCCCTGGTTGTTGCCGCCCCGCTTCCCCCAATATTGAAGTCTTGAATCCCTTTCAAAATTGGGCTGGATCCAAGGTATGACGTCCAAAGATTTCGCAAAACAATCTTGGATCCAGCCAGGACACTCCCCCCAATATTGAAGTATTGAAACCCTTTCAATATTCCAAGGTTGGGCCCAGCCTGCGCTCTGGATCCAAGATGGCCTGAAAAAAATTGTGAAATCTTGAATCTTGGATCCAGCCCAATATTTAAATATTGAGTTTTTAACATGTTTCAATATTGCGCCCAACCTAGGCCGTGGAACCAGATTAGTAAACAACAACTAAGGAGCTGTAATTGAGTGTTCATTCAAGTGTTTAGTACAGAGTTCAGGCTTTGCTTTTTTTTGGTTTTTTTTTGGGGGGGGGAATACAATGCGCTAGCTAAGGTACAGTGGTGGTACAGAGTTTAAATTTTGCTTCTTGGATGATTACCGAAGTTGCAAAGCGTTAGCTAAGGTACAGTGTAGTGCAAAGTTTTGGTTTTGCCTGTTGGGGGGTGATTGCTTGAGGTACACGTATCAGCGCAGAGTTTGGTTTGGTTTGCTTGTCGGAGGATGAGAACTGAAATACAATCTGTTAGCTAAGGTACAGTGTTTAGTTCAGAGTTCAAGTTAAGCTGCTTGCTTATCAGCTTATCAGGGGGAGGTGGGGGCGGGGGGGGGGGGGCTGATTATAGTTATTCAATATGTGTTAGTTTCAAAGGGCTTAGGTTTTGCTCATTGGGGGATGATTGCTTGAGGTAAAGTTTTAAGTACAAAGCTTAGTTTTTGCTTATTGGGGGATGTTTACTGAAATACAGCCGGTGTTTTCACAGCTTCGAGCAAAACATCCCGAACACAAGCCGAAGAGACATAGCACAGAAGAAGAGCAAGGTGGATCAGAACATCCCAGAAAGAGTGAAAGGATATCTGCTCACCTGTGAGAAAAGTTGCTGTGTGCTGCTTCTTTGGGTTGGCCTTCTTACTCTGCTCGGAAGCCATGCCATGACTACGGTGACAATCTTTTAAAACAACTTGAGCCAGTATGCGCATGGAAAGCCTGCGTGCACGGAAAGACAGCATTCATGCTGCACTTGTTGCACAGGTAATTGGCAGTGTCGGGCACTTCCTCCCTCCCTCCATCCCTGTGTCACGAAGCAACATTTAGATTTACTTCCTTCCATTTGCCCCACAATAAGAAGAATAAGCGTTTATATTATAGACAATAAGCGTTTATGCTTTATACAATAAGCGTTTATGTTAAAGCCCTTTGTTAATTTTTAAGAGAGTATTGGAAGATCAATGTGATCTGTCGACGACATACGGGCTCTCCCGTTTCAACGCCAGGCAATTTGAATGCGCGTGCGTGGCTTAGCCGCATTTTGATATGAATATATACACGATATGTGTGCAAACAGAATGAAATCCACGAGCGCGCAGGAAACGTAGCAGTTGTGTCACAAGACCGCGACGGACAGCCGAGGTTGTATGGCCGGCGGAATCTTTGCGCGCAAAAAGATATCTGTATGTGCGCACGCAGCAAGTTTTGGTTCCTACATTACTATTGCTTTTAGCCCTGGCTTTTGCCAACGCTTTCTTGCCGTAAAGATGTGCCTGTCCAACACCTGGACATTGCTTCAATCTTGCGAGGTTTCCTTTTCGAATCCGTTTGCAAAAACGACTACATGCCGGCTGATGATATCCCACGCTGTTGGGGTCTGTTGCTGCTGAGATAATATTAAGGGCACTTATCTTTGGGGTTGGTTGCTTGAGAAGGGAACCTTGAACCCAAAAACAAGGAAGGGTACCCCTGGGCTACCAAGTTCGGTAGCCCTAAGCCCTAGGCCCTAAGCCCTAAACCCTAAACCCTAAACCCTAAACCCTAACCCCTAACCCCTAAACCCTAAATCCTAAACCCTAAACCCTAAACCTAAACCCTAAACCCTAAACCCTAAACCCTAAACCCTAAACCCTAAACCCGCTCTTCGGTAGCGTGGATCCAGCCTGCCGTGGGGTAGCTGGCTGCCTTGTGCGCTCTCTGGCAGGGCCTGAGCTCGGAGGCTGGAAACTGTCAGGGTTTAGGGTTTAGGGTTTAGGGTTTAGGGTTTAGGGTTTAGGGTTTAGGGTTTAGGGTGTAGGGTTTAGGGTTTAGGGTTCAGGGTTTAGGGTTTAGGGTTTCTTGTTTAGGGTTTAGGGTTTAGGGTTTAGGGTTTAGGGTTTAGGGTTTAGGGTTTAGGGTTTAGGGTTTAGGGTAGGTAACCGAATACTCCCGAATGCTCTCTACTACTCCCTAGGGTGTCCTGAGCTTCCCGCAGGTTCCCTCTGCCTACCCCCATGAACCCCCCTCCCTTAAGAACCCTATACAACTGGCACAAGGGTATTTTTTGCGGTAGGGGGTTCAGGGTTGGGGTTCAGGATTGAGGGTTTGGGGTTTAGGGTTTTGGGCCAGTTTTGGGTTCAGGGATAAGGCGTAGTCCGACAAAAACAGACGAAAGCACCGCGATCTAAACAACTGAAAGCTGCGTTCCTGGCAGGAGGGCTCTGAGAGGGTGCTTGTATGTAGGAGCTAAAATCAAGTAGAGCAACTCTGTTCAAAAAGCTATTTACGGCACCAGCAGCTCTACTTTCAACCCCCCCATAGAGCAAGTAAACCCTAAACCCTAAACCCTAAGCCCTGATCCCTAAACCCTAAACCCCAAACCCGAAACCCTAAACCCTAAACCCTAAACCCTAAACTGAGAGCCCTGCAGCGAGCACAAACTTCCCAGATTTGGGCCTGGAGCATCTGGGAGTGTAGGCTGAAGATCGAGAGCTTGGGATGTTCCCGCTTATACTGACAGACCTTCTAGTGATTCTAGTGCCCCCTATTTCAACAATCCCCATTAGGACTGTTGGTATACGGGGGGAACATCCCAATCGGAGGCTTAGGAATTTCGGGGTCCAGGCCTTAAGGTCAGTCCCTGCAGCACAGCTGCAGATTGCTTTCCCCAGCCTAAACCCTAAGCCCTCTCCCTAAACCCTAAACCCTAAACCCTAAACCCTAAACCCTAAACCCTAAACCCTAAACCCTCTACCCGAAGCTCCAGGCCCTTCACCCTGAACTCTAAACCCTGAGCAGCCCAAGGAGATGCCCTTAAAGGGCCCTAGAGATGACACACTAGTAGTATAGTCTACTTGGAGGTTCATGGTACTTATTAACCAATCATAACTGTACTTATAACCCACTTATAAGCCCCTTAAGTGCCCTAATATGGTTATAAGTACAGTTATAAGTACAGTTATAGTTGGTTAGTAAGTACCTTGAACCTCCAAGTAGGGTACCATTTGGAGGGGCTCTACTTTTTGGATCCTCCCAGGGGTCTGGGGAAGGTGTTTGTTTAAGTTCGATCAGCGAACATCCGCAGACACTGCTTCAAAAAGACATGCCTACCATTTGCTGAAGAACCCACCAGGGCAATATTTAGGGTTTAGGGCTTAGGGTTTAGGGTTTAGGGTTTAGGGTTTTGTATGTTGGGGTTCTTTAGCAAATAGTATCATAGTAGATGCTGAAACAGCATCCTATAGGTGTGGCCAACCCCGAAGCCTTAAGAATCGACATCAGAAACCAAAGAAACCCTGACCCCGAAAACCGAAAGTAGATCCAGAAGCTCTAAAACCCAACCCCAGAGACCCTCAACCCCGAGACTTATAAGCCCTAAGCCCAAGAAAGCCCAAACTCAACGCTCAGAAGCCCTCGCAGATCCGAAGGTGACCCAACCTTTGCAGTTAACCCTGAATCCTGAACCCTAAACCCTATACCCTGAAACCAAAACCCCTAAACCCTAAACCCTAAACCCTAAGCCCTAAACCCTAAACCCTAAACCCTAATTGAGCCCTAAACGGGCCAGGATGGCAGCTCTTCCCTTCCCCATCGCAGCACCACGTCCGCGATGCCGCCGAAGCCGTCGTGCATGTCATAGATGACCTGACCCAAGAACTTAGCTGTCTACAGCCTTTCCGAAGGGTAAGGTTTATTAGGGTTTAGGGTTTAGGGCTCAGGGTTTAGGGTTTAGGGTTTAGGGTGCGGAGCTGCAGTTTGTATTGTGGAAAAGAGTTGGTGTTGAAGGTTAAAGGGTCAATGAACCCGGAACCATTTTGGCTCAAGACTCAATGAGTAGCTTCGTAAAAAGTGTGCCCTTGGTTTGGGGTTTGGTTTGTTTGGTTGGTTGGTCTGGGGGTAAATCCAGGGCTTCGGTTGGGGTTGACTGTCTTGTTCCTTGTCCCCCTTCGGTTGCCCCCGTAGGTTATGAGCCCAAATTAGCCTTCCTGCGGTATAGGTAAAGTTTTTTCGTTTGTTTAACGCCATGGACATGATGCGGCGTCGCTCTGAGCCTGGACTGTCGCCCACGGCCAATGAAGCCGAAGGAAATCGTGGTGATGGGGGTGAAGAACGACAACAAGGGGTACAAGCGCTGACAGATGGTAGGGAGGTTGCAATGATACAACCAACGTCTCAGGTGGAAAATGAAGTGGTTCCGGTTCCAGCAGCAAATCCTTTCTGGAGCGAGCGGGCTCAAGAAGAAATGAGACTGAGGCAATCAAGGCCGGCAAGTCTTCCTGCGAGCGGAGGGGATAGAAGTGGTGAAAATACGAGGAGGCCACCGTCGCTGCAAGATCTTCTGGGTCAGGAACCTGCACCTGTTGAGAGACCATCGTCAGGCTTAATGGGCCAGATGGAACGAGGTACTATTGGTGGAGCGCAAGTAGAGGAAGAGCTCATTCCTGATGTGAGTGGTGAAGAACAAAGTGAAGATATGGCAGTGGTAAAGCGTGCGCTTAAGGAGTTGCTTGTGCAAACAAAGGAGCTGGGGAACAGGTTGCATCGGGTGGAGGAGAAAAGCTATACCTCTGCTGCATCTGGGTCAGCTTCGCGAGCACGGAGCACTGGAGTGGTGGACGCAAATGCTGCATATCCTTTGGGAATGACTCCAGAGAAACAGTACCCGCCAGGACAAGTTTTCTACACTGATGGTATGGGTGGTTTTTGGACTGTGTTGCCTGATGGGACATGGCTGCCTATTGAGGGCTACGACCTGCCAAAGGGTTGTGATCTTCAATCCTTGCCTGGGTCCAGGAAGGGGGATGCTCAAGTGGAGGAGGAAAAAGAAGTGCCAATGATGCATGTAACTGAAGGGAAGAAACCCTCCAGATTGCCTCCATTGAATTACCCCACGGGAGGTCCTGCAAGTGGTGGATATGCAAGTGGACCACCTGGTTTAACACATGTTCCGATTACTTCCTTGCCGTCAGGTGCTGATGGTTCTGCCGCACCTATGGGGAACCAGCCCGGTTTTGTTTCAGCTCGGGAAACTTCGACGCAGGAGAACTCAGCAGGATCGGGTGGATATACAATGGTGGATGATGTTCCGTATCGGTGGAAAATGGTCGCTGGGAAGTTGGAATTAGAAAAGGTTCCGCTCACAGCTGTTACGCCTGGTATAGGACATGGACTGCCTCAAGGGCCTGGTAGTAGGGTCAGCTTACCTCCTGGAGCAGTGGTGCCACGTGGTACGCCAACCATTGGTGATAGTTCTGGAACTGAACGTCCGGAGGCTCTTGGGAAGCATGTGATGAGCCTTCCTACTTTGGCAGACTACACACCAAGCAATCCGACGGCACTAGGGGATTGGATCGCAATGATCGAACCAATGTTGTCTTCGCTGACAGATACTTCTTCACTTCACGGGCCTCTTGCGTAGTCAAGTCCGACGAGCCCAACTATCTACGCGTAGAGTCTGGCAACGATCTCCGCATTGCGGGCAGTCAGCTATTGGACTGAAGATTGTCATTATCAGCACTGCTACGTGCCTCACGGACACGGTGGCCTAAGAGTGGCTACCCCCGAGTGGGGACCACCTCAAAAGGCACCCCGACCCCATATGTGATCGAGTGTGACCTGAGCGCTACTCCCCTGACTGTCAGACTGGCGTCGCCAGTCACCTAAGCCAACCCTCTCATGACTCCACTGCGAGGCGGGGACCCGAAAGTTGGCCCTGCGCCCAGAGCCTCCAAACAGAAGTGGACGAAGCCCAGGGTCTGATGAAGAGGACTGTGCGGCTGCAAGGCTAGGACCAGAACGAACTTGCCGCCCTTCTTCGCCTTGAACCAAGAGCACTCCTGAATCTCGGGCTGCATGAGCTGCGGTGTTTGGTACTCCTTGATGAGCAACTTGAGGATCTCCTGCTGCATCGATATGTTGGGCATTTTGGCGAGCTCCAAGATACGGTTGCGTCGAGCCAGCTCCGACTGCTCGGCCGCCCCTGCTTTGGAAAGGTCGCACTCGGCCAACTTGAGAAGAAGAGCTCCAGCTAGCGTGGTCCGCCTGTGCCCATCCGGATGGGCCTTGCCCTTGCCCGGATGGCGTGAGTCGTAAGTCTGATGAGCCGCCTGCATGGCAGGTACCAGTACTGACTCCGTCTCGTTCAGGAACCATGCGGGGGCACGACCTTCCAGGTTGCGGAGACGGGCATCCAGACTGAGCATGGCCGAGTTGTGAGGGCCGTCCTCGCCCTGCTCGCGGCGACGACGTCGGGGAGCCGGCTCTCCCGTCTGAAGCCACATGGCGCTTGGAGCACACTGCTAGAAAATGCCGCTTCGCAGAGCCAACTGTTGCAAATGAGCGGCTGCAAATCGGACAGCGACATGTAGTGATGTGAGCTGTGTCCGCCCTTCTGGCCTTGTGAGCACTAACTTGATGCATGTTCAGGGCACGCTTTGTCAAAAACTGGGCAGGGCATGTGTCACATGGGAAAGAATACCCAGTCGTGTCCACAGCAAAGCCTTCAGGGCCTTCAACGGTGCTTGTGTCAGGATGCGGCTGGCACTCTGCTCGGAGGGGACGTCGATAAGAAAGCACGTGCGCAAAGTCGTTTTTTACGCCGACGAAGTGGGAAAGCCACTCACCAATGAACCCCGTGAAACCCGGCAGCGCCAGACATAGATCTCGATGCAACTGACGCAAAGCAGGCACCGCCGCAGGCAGAGGTACACCATGCTCATCCAGCTCAGTACGCAATGGTTCCCAGGAGAAATGCCCAAACAGTGATGTGAGGTACATGACATGGTGAGCGGGCTTTGCAACGACCTTTTGAAACCATAGAAGCCGACGTTGGCGCAACGTGGACTCGATGGTAGGGAGGTCCGCCTTTTTTCGCAAGCTGTGACTGGGAACCGATTGGTGGTCAGGCGAGCCAGCCACTGCTCCCCAGCCCGCACGCCCAAAGATGCGCCTCATCAGGAGATCACGAGCAACTTCCAGGCGATCAAGATCTGTCTGTGTGAGCACATAGGGCTCCAGGCCAGCTAGACCTGCAGAACTAACCACAGCCTTGAAGACAATTCGCTTCATCCGGAAGGGAACCCGACTGCTACTCCACAATCCATGGAAGGCATAGAAACCTGTACGCATGGCAGCAATGTGCTTGGTGACATCATCGCCATGTGTGCCATTGGTCTGTAGCCAAGCTCCTAGATGCCTGGCACAGCTGGGCATGGAGCCAGCGGTGAGGTCTTCAAGTTGCTGTGCTCGATTCTCCTGAGCCTTAGCACCCTTGCCACACCATTTCATGAGCAAAACCTCTTTGGAAGGCTCCAAACTACCCCCAATGTCTGCAAGGCGGGCATTGAGAATTGACGAGTTGACAGCTAGTTGGGCAGCAAGTTCCTCGACTGTGTCGGCAATCATAAGCTCTGCTACGTCGTCCACGTAGGTGGTGACAGACATATCCATTGCGAGGTTGAGACCAAACATGTGGATTTCCATGACCATACGGCGGGCATCATGCGCAGCACGGTAGGCTTCAACGGCCCCATTGTATGTCTTGCAGAAAACCCTGACTCCACTGCGGTCTCCCTGGCGGGTGCCTTTTTTGATGTGATAGGTGCCATGGCCATCCAGAACCATATGAGAATTGCGATGCGTAACTAGCTGCAGCTGGGCTTGAGGAAGGGGAAGATCCTGCTGTAAAGGATGTTGCTGAAAGCACCCTTGGCGTCGCGCAAAACCAAGTGATGAGACCTCCGAGCCCTTCTGCAACGATATCTCAGATTGACTAAGATGGCAATAGGTTCTTCTCGTCGTCTGCCAGGAACGCACCCAAAAGCCCAGTCAGGAATGGACCCTCTGTCATGAGCTTCAAAGCTCGCTGCCAAGTACGAACGACCAAAAGGGTCAACTCCATTGACTGGGCGTTTGCCTGCACACTTGGCCTTGCCATTCCCTTTGTCCACGGGCCATAATGGCGACACGCACCATTGGAGTGGCGGTGTGCGGGTACTGGCAACGACTGCAGCAATCGACGAGTGAATCAATCTGACCGTCTTGGGACAAAAAGCATAGATCAGCTTCCAGATTTCAACCGGCATGGACCCTTCGACAGTGGTTCGACCATTCTTGGCCCGCGTAAGAACACGCTTGACCTGCAACGAGCCGTATCCACTCGCGGAGCATCAAAGGTGTCCTTCATGTATGTGTCCCACTCAGCCGTGGAAATAGGGGTGGCATCTGGGGGGCGAAAGAAACGTCTTCGAGGACCAAGGCCCGTGCGGGCAATCCGGCGCGCCAGAGTCCAAACTTGCTTGAAGTCCTGGTGTTCAAAAGCTTCTTCCAGAGACGTGGTGAGATTCAGAAGAGCAACTCTGCGGTCAGCAGCCACCGCTTTTCGCACATTCCGCTGCAGTCGAGACAAAAGCGTGACCACACTCCACCCTCGCAGTAGCAATTGTAGCGAAGCTGCCGAAGCCATAACGGGCTTTTGGACACCAATTAGCTCATGGAGCTCGCTGCGCTGCTGAATGAGCCTCCAAGTTTCAACAGACAGATATGGAGCCCGTGGCCCTTCATGAGCGCAAAAGTGCGCCTGGACCTTTGACCATACGTCAGTGGAGCTGGCATATGCAGCCGCACGCGCTAAAGAATCTTGGTGAGCAGACGCCCAGCCTTCGAACTCCTGCACAGCTACCTTCCGGAAAGACGGGTCGTCCAAGGCGCGGCGTAGGAGGCGGTAGTGCCATCGCGTGCGCGCTGGTCCCTGCTTGCGCGAGAAGTGGAGCTTGTAGCGGAGCACAAAACGTAGAGGAGCATGATCTTGCATCTCAATAGAACGTCCCGGCTTGAGGGCCAAACCCGCATGTCCATCTATTTCAACTGAAGATACAGAGGCAAACTGACTGGCTGAAATCAGGACGTAGTCAGGTCGACTGGTTTCACCCCGAGGACCCCAGTATGTTTGACCGTGCCAATCGTCAAAACCAACTGCATGTGATTTCCATGTGTTGATTGCCATCAAATGTCTTGACTCACACAAGGTTTGCATAAGGCAGCTGTTCTCTGTGGAGACAGAAGCTGCGTGCAAAGGTCCAATGCCTGAAGATTCGGAAGGAATCACGTCTCCATTGAAATCCCCAAAATAGATCTCTGTACATCGGACAGGTAGCCGCGCAACAGACTGATGCAGGACCTGTTGGAAAGCATCTCTGCCCTCGGCAGAATCGCGTTCCTGTGGAGCGTAAACTACCCCAAAGAACAAATCGCTGCCCATGCCTTCTTTACGAGTCTGCACCCGTAGCCCACCAAACCTCCCTGCTGTAGCATGCGTAGGATCAAAGCGCTGACGAATATGCAAAGCAGAAAAAGTGTGAAGGTTCAAAGCAATAAGAACTCCGGCGCACTTGTTGGTGTGAGCACCACCAGTGTAGCCCCATGAAACCACATGGAAATGATTCTCCCAAACCCATTCTGATCGCAAAGCGGCCTCAAGCTCTGCTCTCGCCACGCCATTCTTGGGTGGGGCTTTAACACGGAAGCGAGTGCCCTGCAGCGCAATGACATCAGCATGCCAGAACCTATGCAAAACAGCCGACAGGCGTTCTCCATGCGCAGAACAAATATTGTATGATACACATTTCAACTGCTTGGCAGGGAAACATCTACGGGGAGGTGCTTTAGGAGGTAGTTGCGTCTGACCAGCCCACCAAACACGTTGCATTTCCAGACGCCTCCAAACCTGCTCAGTCAATTGGGAATCAAAGGTCTGAGCCAGCTGCTGATAAGATGTTATCTTACGTCCCTTCCAATAGCATACGCCACTCATGAAAAACCTGCGAATCTGATGTTTCGCCGTGCATTTACCACGACGCTGCCAGTATCCATCCAGGTACATGGTGTTAGTGGCTTCGACTCTTCCAGAAGGAACTGCTATGAATGAAAAGTCTTCAGGTGGGGGCACCACCACCCCACCAACGGTCGCCTCAGCATGTTCTGACATTGCCTCAGACAAGCCCGGCGGACTTCCGACCGCCGCTGGGTGATGCATGTGCGATTCGTGCGCTTGGGAAATAAAGGCAGGCGCTTCAGCCCGCAAACGGACTGAAGCATGCTCCTCTGAGCATATCATGGCGAAGAGTACTACCGCCCACATCTTGCCCTACGCACTTTGAACCCAGGAGGCTTGCTGACAGATACAGGAAGAGTGTGGTGGCAACGCGTCTATTCAAAGGCGTATCAGGCGTATGCCAAATGGTTGAGCGTTTCTCCGCTGGAAAGGTTGGGCATCAAGGCTGAGCTGGAAGGGCTCAAGGTGGTTCGAACTGTGCATGTTTTGTTGGAGCAGAGAGCGGTGTCTTTACTGCTGCAGGCGATTCCGGAGAGATTGAAGACCGAGATCGTTTCCACTCGAATGTTGGGGTCAGTGATGATATTCTACAAATTGCTGACGGTCTACCAACCAGGTGGAGCAAATGAGCGCAGCACAATGTTGAACTTCTTGGCGCAACCATCTTCAGCAACCTCGATCTCAGAGGCCATCAAGGGAGTGCGTCAATGGGCGCAATGGCGTTCCCGATTAAGGGAGTTGAGAGCGGCCGAGCCGGACGCTACCTTGCTTATCAAGGGATTGGATGGTTTATCATCCGCGTTGCTGGCAAAACACCCTACGGTTCATTTCAGAGTGGCATCCTTTCGGGAGAAATTGGGGGTGGACTACTCGCCGACCTCTGAAACTGCGACACAACTAGCTGAAATGTTACAGGCAGAGTTTGAACTGCTATTGCATAGTGCTGGTGATCAAGAGGTGAAGCAGGACTCGGACGCCAAGAAAAGGGCAAGGTTAAACAAGGCCCAGAAGGGAACTGGTGACGAGACAGAGGAGGGTGACAAAGGAAAAGGGAAAGGAAAAAGGTACGGCGGTGATGGTGAACGTCCATTCTGTTGGATATATGGGAAGACAGAAGCAGGTTGCAAGTTCGGGTCACGCTGCAAATTTCGCCATGACAAGGACTCCCTGGAGCGTGGAAGATGTTTTGAGGGTGGGGCCGTTGGCCATCTACAGCCGCAGTGTCCATATAAGGATGGTGCAAGTTCCAATGTGGACTCAAATCCTGAGAGGAATAGATCTAAAGGGAATTCTCCCAAAGGGGGAAAGGGCGGCAAAGGTGCGAAATGGGGAAATGCCAAAAAGGCAGAGGTGGCTGAAGGAGGAGATGAGACGGCTAATGCGGGATTGGAGAAAGGTTCTGCAAGTCCCTCATCACCATCAACACCCAATCAGGTCCTTGCTGAAGCGTTAGAAGTGCTGAAATCTATGAAACTGTCATCAGCGCTGTCAGCATCAAGCGGCTCTGAAGACGCTTTTCCTATATGACGTGGCGGTGCATTCAAGGTGTGGAGCTGCTGAAGTCATCAATGGAAGTTCTGTCTTCTTTGGCATGGAAAGTCCTGGGGACCCTGAACTCATAGGGAAAGATTTCTCTCAGAACGGCAAAACGGTCTTGAGTGCTGAGGATCTGGTGGATGGTTCTCAGAAAGGGTTCTCAAGTCCTACCTTCTGGAGTTGGCCAGAGGTAAAAAGGTTTTGTGAGCGTTATGGAATGTGCGCTGCACATTTTGATCAAGGAGCATTGGGACATGCTCTGGTGAAACCTACGACTTTCCTGGTGTCTGATATGGAACTATGGGAATCGTTGGAACAGGTTCGCGTGGTTGTTCCGTGGTCAGCAACATTCGCTTCTACCCTGGAAGAGCGTATTGGACAATCCTCCATATGGGCGCGATGGGCGTTTGGATTGGTTAAACGAATACGTCACAGGTTGGCACAATGGTTGCATGAGAGCGATGCTGAACGGGAAACTATGGTGTCAAAAAAGGAAGAACGAGAAGGAACGTTACGGAGGTTGACAGCTGAGGAGCGAGCTTTCCGTGACCATTGCCTAAGGGGGCATATTCCTTTCAGACGTGATTGTCAAATTTGTATTTGTGTGTCTGCCGCTGGAAAAGAGCGTCGCCATTTGAGGCGGAAGCATGGGGATGCTTACACTTTATCATTGGACTTGGCGGGTCCATACAAGTGTTCAAAGGATGCTCACCAGCAGAAGCCACGACACGCTGTTATTGGTGTGTATCAGTTTCCAATGTTGGATCCCAATGTGGGTCGCCCTCAGGAGGAAGATGCGGATGAGGTGGAAGATCAGGTGGCAGATGAAGGTGCTGGTGTCGGAGAATGGTTAGGCGATGCAGTCGCTAACTTCGAGGAGGAAGACTCTGCGCCGGTGGAACCTGCGCCAGTTCTGGAGGCAGAGGTGTTGAAAATCCAAGCTTCTGAAAAATCCTGGAAGGAACTGAAGGACCACTTGACCCAGCCTGTCCGTATGATCAACTTCGTTATGGTGGAGCCGATTGTGGACAAACAGCAGACAACTGTTTTATCGGCGTTCAAAGAATGATGGTGCGCTTGCAGAGACATGGGTATCCGGTGTTGAGAATCCACTCAGATCGAGCGGGGGAGTTTGTCAATGCACGCTTCCGGTCCTTTTGTGAAACTCGTCTGATATATAGGACCACTGGTGATCCTGGAGTCCCGCAAACAAATGGGCGCGCTGAAGCATGTGTGGGTTTATTCAAACGTGGTGTGAGGTCGCTCTTAAAGGAGGCGCGACTCGGGCCGGCGTACTGGGCACTGGCTGCTCGCCATTGGTCAATGTTACGGTGGCAGAAAGCTGAAAGGGAGTTGGGGTTAAACCCCAAAGCATTGCTTCCCTTTGGTGCTCAGATTCAAGTCAAACGTCGTCCGTGGGAGTTGCTGGGTCCGGATGGAACAAAGAAAGGTCGGCAATGGGTCGATCGTACGCAGCCTGCGCTTCTTTTGGGTCCATGCGATGACCTACCTGGTGGTTATTGGGTGGAAGCTCAAGGGACTGCAAAAGATCCGGATGAACTGGTGTTATTTCCCTGCACTACGATTTTTTCCAATATAAAGGAACCGCCTGAATTGGAGCTGGAAGGGGTGGTACAAGAACAGGAACCTTCTCCTCCAGAGCATCGTCTCAAGGGGAAAAAACCGGCGCTTCGGTTTGCTGATGAGGAAGGTCCTCCTTTACCTCCGCCTCGCGATCCTCCAGTTCGCCATCGGTTGATGGAAAAAAGCCCGGCCTCTTCACTGCGTGGTCATGTGGGCTCCTTGCGCTTGCTTCGCAAGCGGGGGGAGAGTCCGCCCTTAGAAATTTTCGAGGATGACATGCAGGGTCTGGGGGAGCCGGAAGATAATGCAGATGTTGAGGACAATGTTCCTGGTGATGAGTATTGGCCGACATGCTGTTCTCCTCATGAAAATGCTTATTTGGTCTGCAAAAGTGAGACTGCCGAGGAGTTGGAAAAGGAAGAACAAAAAGCCAAATCGATGTATGAAAGGTCTATGTACGATTACGTGGACTGTGAGGAGCTTTTGGAAGGGATTATATACCCAAAGAGGGTGAATCGAAGAGGCGGTATCAACAATTGGTGCACAAGTACGCGAGCTCTGGTGTTGGGCCATTATACTCATGGCGGAGTGTGTGGAATTACAAAAGAGACTCATCGAAGGCCATGGCTATGTCGTTACCTTGCATCATTTGTGAGGCACCACAATCCTGAAGCCAAATTTTCTGCTCTTCAGATCTCCATGCAATGCTCCGGTATCATTGCATAGGGATAGTCACAATGAAAAGCATTGCTGCAATTATGTGTGTGGCTTTGGTGACTATAAGGATGGTCAGCTGTGGGTTGAGGATGAAAAGGCTTTAGAAGAAGGAACTGAAGTGGTGGAACAATCCTATGGGAAGAAAGTCTTGCCTGGAAAATTGGTTGATATCCACTGGAACTTCATGTCGTTCTTTCCGAGAAAATTGCATGGTCCTATGCCTTGGAAAGGGAACAGGGTATCCTTGACAGGGTACACACCTGTTTTTATGGAGCGTTTAAGCTACAAGGATAGGTGCTATCTTCTCCAATGTAAGTTTCCTCTTCCGGAACCACAAGCTGAAGAAGGTGAAAAAAGGAAATGGTTAAAAATGACGTTGAAAGAGACCTCGCTGGACGACATTGCGGAGGAAGTCGACTATGCTGTGTTCGAAGCGCACCAATGGGCTCTAGAGGAGCATCTGAGTATTCGCCGCCTAATTGCTGAACAGGAATGTTGCGTTTTGGACGAGTTCCATGGATCGGCCAATGAGTCGAATGGCGAAAAAGGATCAGAGACTAGAGAATGGCTGGTTAAAGCAAAAAGAACCGAGGAACAGCTCTCGAAGTTTTTGGTCAAAGCAGCTCAAGTTCAGCAAATGGTACAAGAAAATGCCGCGCTTGAGGCAGCAGAGGAGGTTGAGTTCCTGCAAACAAAGACAATTCCTACACAAGAAGCCATGCAAGAGCTGGAAAAGTGGAGGGAATCATTGTCGGACGAGGTGACGTCTTTGGTTAAAGAGTTGGAGGTGGTGGAACCAACAACTCAAGAAAAGCTGGACAAATTGACGGAAGAACCTAATGCACCGGTGATTGAGTACGTGCCCAGTCTGGTGGTGTTTACCCGGAAGCAAGGGACAGGGAGGCGACGTGCCCGTATCTGTGCATGTGGAAATTTTATTTCGTCAACGGCAGCTACAGAATACGAAGGGCCGAGGTCCCTCAGTCGTCACTCGCTGTACGCTCCTGGTTTAGATTCAACTACATTCAGATGTCAAGTGAGGCACGCAGCATATATGGTGTGGATCATCGCTGGCTTAGACATTTCCAAAGCTTTTCTGACAGCGCCGATGAATAGGGCGCAAGGAGAAGGGCGTCTGGTGGTGGTGCAGCCCCCAAGGGCGGCGGTGAAATTGGGTCTTTGTACAAAGGAGGAGCGGTGGATTGTGAGGAAGGCCTTGTACGGTTTGGCCGAAAGTCCTGCAGCATGGGTGGAGTGGCGAGATCAGCGTCTTCAAGGCATGTCTTGGGTGTCAAAGGATGGACAAGCAATGAGCTTTCAGAGGTCCAATGCAGACCCAAGTCTGTTCCTTATTATGGCACAAGAGAAGCCGGAAGGTGCAA
>CAJNDS010002695.1:303483-314096 GCA_905221605.1 Symbiodinium natans | reverse complement strand
TTTTTCCCAGGAGGGCAACCACCGCAACTTTCAGCAAGGTCTTGGAGTGGGGACTTGTGGGACAATGCGATGGCAGAGTCCTCGGCTGTCTTCACTGCATCCATTGCGCACGCTTGGCCTAGGTTTTGGGCAGCTTGAAGTCAGAATGTGTTGCTTGCCACTCTCTTGGTGCTATTGACACGTGATGAACACTTGAGCGACAAAGGTCCGGACTTGACAAACGCTGTGGCGTCAAGGGAACATCGGATTGGTGTGCAGGTTACTTAACCATGAATGGTCACTGAACGTACGTAGTACTTAACAACTAAGACTAATGAACCCGTTGCAATTGTTGAGCTGCCGCTGGTCTTTCGTCAGGTTGAGCGGTGTAGACGGATCAAAGAGAGTGACATGTATCCTGAATAAATCGTGATGTAACAACTTGCCGCCGGCCGACTTACAAGTGCTCTTGAGCCGCGCACGACTGGCAAGAAAGATCAAGACAGTAGACGCACACCAGCGCGCAAAAGCGACGCCGAGCTGGCACTTTTCTGGATCTGCGCGGCTTCCACAATCGCCGGAAGCGATCGCAGGAAGGGCGTTTGCAGCCAAAGCTTTGGAGACGCCGTCCTGGGTTGGCAAACAACACACTCATGGGCTAAAGCAACTCTTGGAATCTTTGGATATCCTGGGAGGGTGGTCAAGAAGGAATGCCGCCCGTGCTACAGCACCCACGCAAGAACACAGTGCTGGTCAGCCTGGTGTCTCCGTCAACCGGACGTCCAGCACGGATGCATCTCCACTGCCAACAGAAACAACAAGTACAGCTTGAGACAAGTCCTCAATGCCCTGTTCTGATAGTGCTTCTTGATACCTGAGCTGTTCGTGAAGCCGGGTAGCAGCAACGATCTGAGGCAGAATGCTAGTTTTGACAAACTTATCCAACACACCCGAGAAACCGAGCTGGCTCGACGCCGCTGCTGATGGAGGTGGGCATGTACTCTCGTGCAGGCGTGGCGGCTCCGTGGAAAACCCATGCCCAAGAGCTGGGACAAGTTTCGCTCCACCACGATTGCAGGCGCGCCGGAAAGTGCTGGATGTTAGGAACTTTGGACACAGCGACTAGGTACCCTTCAGTTAGATGGCGGCTTGCCGCGTGGACAGCAGCGGAAAGAACTTCTTCTCCGCAGTCCCCACCATTTCCGAAAAGCAGGCTAGCGCCGGTTGCGATATTCTTGGGGTTCGGCATGAAGGGCGGATTCACCAAAATTGCATCAAACAGGCCATGACCGTCCAAGCCCTCGAAGCGCAAGTCCCTCTGCACGAGGCCGTCGCACCTTTTCGTGCTTGCCGCAGGCTTGAGACGGCTTTAGGATTAGGTGTCAGCACTTTTGGAACAAGAGAATACTTGGCGGCAACATGCGGCAACCTAGATCCGAATATATTGAGAACAGGAAAGTGAGCTTATACGCAGAATCATGCGATTCGGCGCTGAAGTGCATCGAGAAGAAGTGAACGTTGTGAAAGCAACCAGTAAGAACAAAAACACATTTAAAATTTCGTGTTCCATGAGTGCTCACAACGAGAAAGATCGACATGAACAGCGTGCCAGCTGTTGTAACGGCGAGAATGCCAAAGAGTACGCAGGAAAGGTTCACGATGACCCGTATGTCGCTTTGATAAGTAAAAGGGCCCTAAACCCTAAACCCCTCAAGTGGCCTCCCAAGCAAGCCATTCAAGGCCAGGTTGAACCGCGCGAAAGCCAGTCCACGGGGATTCGCATCCACGAAGACGGCCCTTTCGGTGGCTTCGCTTTGGACAATCTTGGGGCCAGGCAGTTGAGGGTGCTTGGGTTTGGCCACCACAGAAAGAGGCACAGGAACGGCTGAGGTCTGTTGGTGCCTGATGCCCAAGAGCGACTCTTTAGGCGCCCTTCCTCTTTGTGACGTAAAAAGAAGGAACCAGTTATGACCTAAGTGGTGTATGGTCTGGGAGACGACTTCGGTGTCCTCCAAACTCCGGTCTTCCAAATTCTTCCAAATCCTACACCAGCCACACGCTCCGAAACCAGCCGAAGCTGCGCGGGCAAGGAGAGTAGTTTGAAGCCCTCTTGGGAAATCCTGAGGCACCAGATACGAAACTCCCAAGCCCGCAGTGCCTGGCAGCATAGTGCTGCAGGGCAACGATGCCTTGGCTGCGCAGCTCGGCGGGATCTTTCAGCGCAGCTTCTTTTTGTGGAACCTCTTAGCGCCCGAGCCCGGCTAGGGGACCAGCTGCGCGCACCACGCTCTGCAACCTTCTGGATTTCCGTGCATCTGCGCGCGTGAAGCCCTTTTTGCTACAATTCCAGGCTCCATGTTGCCTTGCAGCAGAAATCCCTGAAGCCCACATCTGGGCTCAGCTTCCAGCCCAAATCCGACTGGCTGCCTTTTTTGCCGTATCATCCTGCAACTTGGAGCCCTTAATCATATTGTTGCCTCAAAAGACCCTGGAATCCATCCCACCTGTCAGTCCTGCCCATGAACTCGCCCTTGAGACCCTGACTCTCACATCTTGGACTAACGGTTCACACCCTTGGAATCGCATGCCAGGCCAACCTGTCGCACCTTGAGCTTTGGACACCATACGAGTTACTGCCTCGGGGACAAGGATATGATTATTTAGCTCATGTACCCTATTCATAATACAATCCCGTGCAGCATCAATATTCTGACACGCTTCCTTCCTTGTAAACCCTTAAAATGGCTCTTCAGCTCCAAGCCTTCCAGGCCCTGGCCTTAAATCTCCGCACCCCCCTGCCCACCCCCCTCCCCCCTCCAAACCCACGGCAAACTCTCTGAAACCTCAAAACGCCTCAAATACGCCCAGCCTTCAGAGTGCCAAGAGGCCTTGGACCCCTGAGCCGCAGCAAAGGTCCAGCAGCCGCTGGCATGGCTTACGCGGCGCGGCAGCCGCAAGTGCCAAGGAGTCCTAGCTCCGTCGAGGCTTCAGGGTGCCGAACACTTGCTTCTTTGCTCTGAGTTCTTGGGGGCTTTTGGAGGGTTTGAAGGGGGCTTAGGATGGCTTAGGGATTTGTCTTGGTTTCACCAGGACCCAAACTCGACATGAACCTTTCTTCGCCTAGGAGGAGACCAATTGTGTCCTCTGAGAGATACATGACCGGCTCGGTCCCGTCCGAGAAGCACGTTGACTCGTAGTCGGTGGCCACCAGGAGGTCGCCCTCGACAGGCCAGAGCGCCACTGTTGCAAACACGCAGGCCTCCTGAGCAGGGGGTGCGGGTCAGGAATTGGAGCTGCTGTCGCAAGCTAGTCTGCAAGGTAAAACGGATAAAGCCTAAAATTGAATCCCCGCTGAAGGGTCACAGTCTTTCCTGGATGTTGGAGTTGGGCTGCAGAAGCCTGGATGTTGCCAAGTCGATTTCGTGCAGGACCTGCTGACGGATGAGGATCTGATACACATCCTGTCCCAGGATGGCTGCTACGCGGCTGATAGGCAAGACTCTGTGAAGTAGGAACAGGCGGGCGAGATCTGCTGCCGTTGCACAGGCTGTAGTGCTGTTCTCGCATTGCCAAGCATGCAGTCGCTCCTCGAGCAGCGATTCTTCTTCCCACTTGCGATTGTGAACTGACATGAACTGAAACAATGTGCCTTAAGTAGAGCAACTCAACATAACATCCCACACCGTCGCTCCTCGAGTACCGCGCTGCCAGATCTAGCCAGAACGAATTCTGTCAAGCAAGCAGCCCCTGACCCCTCCAGCACAACGGACTCGGTGTAGGATGCTTCCAGAAGCCTCTTGCGCACGAGCGCCAGCTCCGCATCCGGCTGCTCTTTGGAAAGGAAGGCCGGCGACCTCGCTGCCAACAGCTTTGTGGAATACTCTAATAGCCCGAAGTCCAGGCGGCTGGCCTCACAGGAGACCTGCAAGTCCGCGGCGCTGGTGAGCGCCGCATGCGCACCTTCAATGTCGAAGAGGCGGAACCGATGCAGTGCTAGGGCCGAGAGAATGGCGAGCGCGCGCCCTTTTGTGTCAGCGGCGCTTTCGGACCTTTCATCGGTTTGGTCGGCGAGCTTCTGGTTTTGGTGAAGCTGCCACTGAAGCTTCTGCTCCTGACATTGAAGGACTGCACGTGTGGCCAGGCCGTGGGCAGCCACCAGAGAATCGCGGCTCTGGTGCCGGGGTGCCGAAGCTGTGGCCGCCGGGTCGCCCCAGGGACAACGCTTGAGCAACTCGCGGAGGCCCTTCTCCCTCCTTTCGAGAGCCTCGAGGGTCTTGGCATCGGCATCTGCCTCCAGTGCTTCCCAGTCCGAAGTGATCTGCCTCAGGGACTGGATGGACTTCTGCAAGATCTGGGTCCACACCTCTGATGCGGCCTCCTTCTTCGTGGACCTACCGGCCACAGCTACGGAGGCCGATGCAAGGAGCAATGTCTGGGACCTTCGCTCAAGTCTACGATGCCTGCGGTGCTTTTGCCCCGGGCTGTGGCACGGAAGCCGGAGGATGCAAAGGCCCCGTGTAGCAAGGCAGGCCGAAGCCGACCCGAGAGGCTGGCGAGCCATAGGGAAGGCCATGGCTTGCGGACGCTGTGCCGCGGCCTCTCCGGCGTGTCATGGAGGCACGAAGCCGGCTGTCTGTTTGCCTGCGCAAGTGTGCTTAAGTGCTGTTTCTGGAACGCGTTGCAGGTCTTTGCTCAGCCTTCGGTGGCATTCATGTGTGGAGCCCAATCTTCCTTGAGGCCGTAGAAACAAGAGGCTCCATGGTCTTAGGGCATCTTTCACGGAACCTTCATGTGGACAAGTAACAAGTCTAGGCACAAGCAAAGTTGTAAGTCTGCCAAGATTCAAATTCATACTCGTCTTGCAACCATGCTCTTAGAAAAGCTAGGAAACTAGGAACATGGCACCGGCCTTCGGACGACTTATCACCCAACACGTCTCAGCTCTCGCCCCGTGCCCTCTTGGCAGGAGGCTCTGCCTCCTCTGCCTCCTCGGCCTCCTGGTTATCGGCCCCCTGCTCAGAATCGCCCTCCTGCAGTGCGCTCGGTTGTAACAGTCCCCCCAGCACTCGGCCCCCCCCCCCGGCCCGCATTCCGAAACCCGGAACACAGCAAAGCTGAACCAAAGCCTCTCCTCATCGTCGATCAATTCCTCCTCCTCTGCCTGCTCGGAGCCGTCTGGTTCTTGCATCGCTCGCCACTCCTGAGCAGGGCATCCTCTGCTGCAAGGGCGAGCTACCAGCATTGTCAGGACGTGTCAGGACTGTGTTCGAATGAGGTGGTGTGTGTCAAATGAGCGCGGTGACTAGATGTCTAGGCTTTCGGTAGCAACTGAGTACAAGCTCTGGATCCCATGTCGTCCTGATTCGTATCACACCATAACCTGGATGATTTGCTGTTTGTGCTGGCCTAGGGTTTCTGGGCAATAGTCACAGTGCCTGAAGTTGTTGGGGGCTGGAGGGAAGGAGGCCAGAGATTTCTACTTAACCCGCTCCTTCACCGTAATCTCATGAGGCCCATCAGCACCCGATGCCACCAAGGCCACAATGGCCTTTGCGGCCTCCACTGGACTAGCATTCGTCAAGACATTGAGATCGGATAAGAGTACAGGAACCATGATATCCTCATCGGCCAATGACTCAGGCTCAGGATTCAGAACGTCGTCTACTGCGGTCTGGGTGATGGCCGCGCCCTCACCCAGCTGCCTTGAGAGGCGGGCAATCCCATTCTTGTGGAAATAGACTAGTGTGTCGCAAGACTCCGAATCCGAATCCATGCCCCTCTCCCAGTCAATGCTCTCATCGAGGCTGTGCCCCAGTTGCTTGCACATGAAACCTGCCACGGCATCCATGAGCGCAGGGCAGGACTCATGCTTCAAGCCCGGAAACTTCTTGAACTCGGCAGATGTGGCCTTGCTTAGGATCTGGGAGGCGGCTTCCCCACAATCAAAACCTACCATGTCGTCTGCCGTCCCATGGCACAGGAGGAATGATGTCGAGCCCTTCCAGCCATCAGAGAGGAGCTTTCGGGCGGCCGTGGTAAGCCAGCCCGACACCGCCACGCAGCCGGCCAAAGGGCGAGGGTGCTGAAGAGCGCATTGCAGGGCAATGGCAGCTCCCTGGGAGAAGCCTCCGAGGAGCACGTGCTTTGAGGGCATCCTTTGCTCCAACCTCTCAACTTCAGCCAGGACCTTGGCAACGGAGGCTGCGTAGGCACCACTTTTGTCCTCGTCGATGTAGTCAGCAGAACCAACATGAATGCATTCTTGGGTATGGAACTGGCCCCATCCCCTCAGCTTCTTGTTCCCCAAGCACGGCTGCTCCAGCAGGGGAGCACAGAGGTGGTGCCAGGACCAGCTTGTGGCACCCTGAAGCGGCTGCCACGCCATAGCCCATCCCTCGGGTGAATCGCCGAAGCCATGCAGCCATATCACAGCTCGGGTGGCTGTTGCCTCGGGTTCGCCGACCACCAAATTGCCAGACTCATCTTTCGGCATGTTGGCCGTAGCCTGACTGCTGCTATTCTCAGTCTACATGCTAAGTTCTTGCTTCCTCTCATTCTGCTGTCCATGCTTGCCGGTGTGCTGCTGCTGAAGACTCAGTATGTCGACATGTTCAATGACTAAGCCACGCCATTGCTGCGAGTGCATGGCACAGGTCAAAGCACTCCACCCAGTTGTGGAAGGGTTACATGTTACACGGAGGCTAGTGCAATCCACAAACCTTTTGGTTTCCTTTGGCCGTCTCATTCTCCGCATCATCCACGATCGTCCCGGCCAGCTCTGTCCGGGGCCCCGCTGGGGCGACTGCTGGCGCGACCACTTGTCAGGAGTCCACTGCTCGAAGGGGACTTTGGCCAGGAGCTATCGGCTCTACACGATCTCAATGGACCACCTTGGACTGGCTTGGTGGGCTGTCATACAAAGACTCCATCCCTGCGTTGCAACGTGCAGAGACTTGTTTCGAAGAACGTTGCAGTACCACAAGAAATAGCCCCGGAAAACCCTTAATTCTACACGAAGCCAGCTTGCACTGCCAGGGCACATCTCAATGTCACGCACCACAAACTCAGACTTCGAAGCGAGCGTGGGGTTCCTGATTGTACAACGTGTGCTCGAAGCTTTCAGCATTGAACCCGTGCTGATTGCGGTCCACAACCCACAGGCAACAGAAACCCTCCAACACTCCAAAAACCTCAATCCCCCAAAACTCGCATAACACAAAGTTCCGAGGCCATGGCTGGAAGGTTACGGTTGGAGAGGAGTGTCCCTGCCTAGGTTCAATAAACCACAACTTTTTTCCAGGGCCCAAAACAGCCCAAGAAAACGGTACCACGGCAACGTGTGCCCGGCAGGAACCCGTCTTCTTTCAGATGCTTTGCTTGGGTCCAAGCTGCAATGCGTATGCCATGACATATACACACCTATGCATATATATAAATATGTATATATATATATACATATACATACATACATATATATGTAGTAACATTGCTTTGTTCGTATATTATGGCCATCCTGAGTCTAAAAGCCCTTAAAAAAACTCTCGGGCCAGGGCAGTAGATCGGATTGTATCACGAAAGCCAGCCGTCCTTGCAGCCACGTCTTGTACTTGCCTTCTACCTTTATTCGGAATCGCCTAAGATGCCACACGATCGTGCTTACAAGCAGAGCTTCGAGGCTCAACATCCAAAGTAGCTAGGAATCATACTCCGTCTTGCGGTTTAAAGCTAGTCGTAAGTTGCTTGAATGAACAGCCTGCTACACTTTCCAACACGCATCTTTCTACTTCCTTCCTTCTTGGTCGCTCTAGCCAAGCTCCTTCTCCACCACCCATTCCAAACATGGACTTGTCAGCGTACATGCAGCACCTTAGCACAGGCAGCGCTGCAACCCACGGTAGTACTCCTGGCCTCTGCTCACAGGGGCTCCAACTCGTTCTCTGAAGACCAAGGGAAGAACTGAACCTGAGATCAGTGCAAAATAGTGCAAAATAGAAGCCGCCCAACTCCTCGCTCCTCTGTTGGCCTCCGCAGGCTGCTCGGTGCGGCCAAATGAGAAGACGAACGCCTCTGTGGCTGTTGCAGTCTTCAAAAGGCTTCTCAAGGGCAGCCGTTCAGCCACAGAATGCCTCCCTCAGAAATCACCGACCTGCATTCTAACTACCATGAAGCACCCTTGTCTCGCTGCAGTATTTTCAGCTGAACTACGTAGAAACGATTCATCATGAACAATTGTGGTGTCTAAGAGTCTTCCGCGGTCAATGCAAGTGGCCTCGCCGGATCCATAAAACCTGAGAGGCCCATTGGGCTCAGTCAAGGCACGCGACAACTAAAACAACCCGGGTGTTCAAGCTTGCGGTTTCGACAGGTCGAAACACCTCTGTGAACTCTCCTTTTCCCTCCCCCTCCTCCCTCTCCCAACCGTTTCTTCAACAGCAATCTGAGTTTGTGACCTGCCAGCCGGCTGCCAAGACGAGGTGGCGAAGCCACCAAACACGAAGTCCTGACACACTTCTCATCTAACAGTGCAAATCCGCTTTTATCCAGATCTGAACTACTAGGGGTACTTGGGCGCATTCAAAGAAGTCCTGGTCCTAGCGCAAGGCTTGCAAGGCTTCCCAACGTGTGGTGTTGCAGACGGAAAAACTAGTGACGGACTGATCATAGTTGCACTCCGTCGTGAACAGCTGTGGCACATAGTCTACGCGCAAATCGTTGCTGCAGCCCCCGGCACGGATGCTAAAGCACTGCCTCCGTATCCTTGATGATGACGATGGTCTTATCCCGCCTGGACAGCTCCCATGCTCAGCTGGGCTACGCTTCACTTGCGTGCTCTAAATGCCCTACTCTGTGATAGGCCAAAGGCCTCGACGCTTCATTGCTTTCTCTGTCACTGCATGCTTGCACATATTGCGCCGTGAAGCGTCGTGTTGACGGACTGAGGTGTCCGCTCCGCCATGTTCCGGAACATCGTGGAAAGAGAAACGCCGTGTGCCTGGCATTGAACTTTGATTCTTGTACCGTGGGAAATCTCGATCGGCCTTCCATTCTGACCTCTGGCTCTAGAGGCCAAGCCCTAACGCCTGTAAAGCCTAATCCATATATTAAATCCACCTCAATTAACAAGTTGCAATCTCGATGGCATTGGTGTGGCCTGGAAACAAGAGCTTGCTGCCTTCATAGAGCATGTGGATATCAGATGATTCTGGCACAATGAAGAGGCCACAGCAGGCCGGTTGCAGAGTCAACTTCTATCAGGCCGTGCTGGCCAATGCGGAGCCTTGCCGTACACCCTGACAACAACACAGCTCCAACCCCAAAACGCCACAAGCTCAAAACTTGACACAAGAACTTAGGATACCAATTCCAAAACCCTTCCAAGGCCTTGGGTGTGTATCGCAGCACCCACTCCACCAGCCCCGGCAAACGCAAGCCCACGGGCAAAAACTCGAGAAGAGCCTCCTCTCAGCAGTTCTTCTTTCATTCCGTGCTGAGAGTTCTGGGCTTACGCATGTGTGACTCAAAGCTGTAAAGTTTTTCACTGGTCGTTAGGAGGCGCCTTGCGCCCTGTGAGAACTAAACCCTAATGCCCCAAAAACTCCAGTCCCCAGCACCCTGTGCATGCTTCGCTCCGCCAGGTCTTTGGTCAGAAGGGCGCAGTCGAGGTTCTCAGGAAGCCGCAGCATGACCTGCTGTGAGATGACGTTTCAGTGGGACACTTAGGGGGCTTAGGGAGCACAAGGGTTAGAAGATGTATGGGCTCTTTGTGAAGAGAGGGTTCAATGCCTGGACGTCTACAGTACCTTGCCAGGTGCACTCGAGGTATCAACTGAAGGGCTCCAGTACTCGCGGCGCCTTCTCAACTCTGATCGGAGAGCCTTGCGCGGCCATTTCGAGTAGGGCTGGAGGCAACTAGTCCGAGTGCCAAGATCTCTCAAACCAAGACCCCTGGTCAGGCCCTAGTCCCCCGGCAATATTCTGAGGTCTCTGTCTACATCGCGCCATGGGCTCGACTATTCATGAGTCGAGATTTCCAGATCCCAGATGGGAAGCCCCAAAACTCTTTCAAGCCGACCCGGAAGAGCCTGGGTCACTTTGAGCATCCACTTCTTGCGGACTCTTTGTGGAATCAGCCGGCCTGGGCATACTGAATAGCTGCAGGTAATGTAGACTCAAGTATGCCCTCCCAACTAGTGGGTGAGGCCACCAGATCCAAGAAAACTGAAGCCCATTCTGCGCTTCCCGCCTTTGCTGGACTAAGGGTGGCTGCGCTTTTTTGTTTGTTTCTGGCTCGCCAGGAAAACCAGAAATAGAAAAGAACCCAGTCAGAACCATGCTGTACGTAGCAGAGCTTATCTTTTTGTACTGATTTTTCGCTTCGCCGGGCGACTTGCCAAATTTATGAAATGATTTCCGACTTTTTCGTCTGACCTGAGTCGTCCAGGAAAGTGCGCATCAGACTATTCTGATTGTTGGTCTGAATTGGCCTTCGCTTTATCTTCTAGCTGCTCTGACAAGCAAGAAGGAAATCAAAAGGCGTGCAAGAAAGTGCTGTAGATAGCAACGCTTTTTGCCGAATTTCCCCCTTTCGCTTGCGATTCATGAAAATTTCTTGAGACTTGTTCAGACATGTGTTC
>CAJNDS010002695.1:147500-300883 GCA_905221605.1 Symbiodinium natans | reverse complement strand
TGTGCACATTCTTGTGCAAGGGTTCTAGTGAACACCGGCCGGTGGCTTCATGGTGAACCAGCTGGCGTGCCTGGACTTGCTTCTTGGTCCGCTCTTGGACCTGAGCACCTGCTTCATGTACCTGGCAGCATTGGCTGGAGCATAGCCTGCCAAAGGAATGTTACCGTGGCCTACTATTAGACTGTTAGCTCCGGTCTAAGAGCCCTTCATGGCATTGCTTCCATTCTTGTGGTGCGAAAAACAGAATCAAATTTCCTAGAACAGCGCAACCATGCCATCAGCAAGCTTGACTTGGTTCAGTATCCGCAGTGTGCAACACTGCGTAGTTGCCATGCCTTCAGGCCCATCACCTCGGTCTGAGACTCGAAGCCTTTATTCAGTGGGTCTCTTCAATCCGACCTAGCACAAGACAAACCCACACCTGAAACGATACAAGCTAGGCCCGAAGTTCAGCCCTAAAGACCCTATGAAAACTGTACTGAACCACACCCCGTGCCTGCCGGCAGCCCTCGACCAGAAGCTGCCGGCTCTCTCCCGCTGCGCTTCACCTGGCTCTGATTTCTACATCGTCCTGGCCAAGCCTCACCCATTGAGAGGATCTAACGTCATTCTGAGGCTTAACCCTGAGAAGCTTGGACACCTTACGGCAACTTGCAAGACGATAAAACCCTAAAACCCTTGTTTCCCTGTGACCCTCATGACACGCACTCGCCCGGCGCGCATTGCGGGAGTCGGAGGCAGCGGGCACCCAGCACATCAAGTCATATGCCAAGATTCTGCAAAAAGGGCCTTCCGAGGATTCCTGCTGGATCTTGATGGAATTAGAGAGGATTTTAGGCGTCGCTTCGTGAAGTCTCAAAGCTCCTGCTGCTGCAAGCCATGATGTCTTGAGGCCATGCCCCTAAACAGGACGAGCGCATGCTGTTTTCCAGGAGAATTTTTTGTAGGCTGAAGTAGCTAAAAAAGAGTCTCGGTCATGACATGCGGGCATCCATGCCTTTGCGCTTGCTTTGGATACGCCCTTGCGCGTCGGAGGCTTCGAGTGAAGTGAGACTTTGGCTGGCAACGCTGTATAGACCAGCCCTGCATGCACAAGGCGTGAGCCTTGGAGATATATGCAACCTAAATTCGTCAACTTCTTCAACTCTGAATATTGCAAGAAGTTACTGGCTGTCGATAGATTTTTAACAACTTCAGCCAATAAACATGGCACAGCTCAACCATAATGGTATCAAAGAGCTCATGCTCGTGAACCGCCGCCATCGTCTCATCTCCTGAGCTACGCAGACGCTCCCCTTGAACTCCCCGTAGTTCCTGTCCCTGGCATCTTGATCTCCACATCCACACAATTACTTCTGAAAGCAGCCCCTTGGTGGTTTTACATGGTTTAGTCAAGTCTGAGGCATGGACTGCAGACCCAGGAGCCCATTGTCCAGTAGAATCTTCACCTGTGCCAGGGCTCGCAAAGCAACTTGAAGCTGGTGGGCAAGGAGCGGATGACAAGGTGGCTCTTCTATCTACCGACTGCGATGAACTCTGAGATGAGTAGCTGGGCCCGTCTGCTAGTTTAAACTCAGGGGTTCGTTGTAAGGATTCTGGGCCACATGGCCTCTCTCACCCAAGAAGTGGACAGGATAAGTTCACAGAGGTCAAGATGCCTGCAGGAACCTCATTGCTGTTGTACTTAGGCAAGACTGTTTGAGATCAACTGCCCAGATGCTTTCGGAGCAGGCCTTTTGGAAGAGGTGCGGCTTCTGCTGACACAGCTCCTGGGCTCAACCCTAAGTTAGATAGGGTCATCATAAATCGAGGCATCGGGATCTGGTCTTGTCGTCGCGGTCCAGTTCATGTTCTACGTTGCTGAGAACAAGCACGGGCTTGCAGGACATCGGAATGACGAAGACCAACTCCGCTACCGAATGCGCAGCTCTGCTGCAGTCCTTGGGAGACCTAGCTCTAGCAGACCCTCCTGCATTGACAACTTGTGCTTGAGACCTGAAGTCTTGAGCTCATCTCCCTCAACCGTGGGGAAGTAGTGCTTTGCTCCAAGCCACAACTTCCTACGCCCAAACTGCCCTAAAAATCTAATCCTCATGCCCCAGCACTCCAACTCCAGCACCCTCTTAAACTACTCTTTCAACCCTGTCCCCAAAACCCTCAGGTTGCTCTGGGCACCCAGGCGTGCATCTCGAGAGGCTTTCCAGCATAGAGCTCGGAGATCAATTGCTGCACCTCAGGATCCTCCACATGGGATTCCAGCTACTCCAGCTACAGGCGGCACTTCGGTGGTCCCAAAGGTCTTCCATCACGAAATTCGTAAAATTTACGCAGAGCTGCGTGCAACGGCCGGACTGGTCCTGGAAGGCCTTCGCGACCTTCGGGTCATCGAGAGGTGAAGCCTCTGCCAGATCTCAAGGTTTTAACTCCGGGATGATCCTCATATCGGGATTGTGCTGCCTTCTCCAAAAACCTGGCAGATTACTCATTCGACTGTTACATTGGAGACACTAGCAACTTCGAGTCTTGCATGTTTCTGCTTCAGCGCAGGCATTTCGATTGGTACACCCTTCTCTCATTTTGCTGGGCGCGAATGCCGGCGTCCACAGAGCCAACGACACGGCCCTGAATGTGACGTTTCACATGTAAGTGGCCCTGCCTCTCATCTCATGCAAGACATGTGCAATATCATGCCAATGCTTAAGAGAAATTATGCTGCACACATCGTGTGTCTCCCTCTAGGCACCACAAGGTATGAACGAGACATGAAGACCGGATTGCGCCTGTGCTGGGCTTGCCTGTGCTGGGCTTGCCTTTGCAGGAACCGAGGGCCTTGGATGAAGCCGAGAGCCCAAAAAGCTGAAGGCCTCTGGAAGCCACAATTGAACCCTGCATAGACCAGGGATCAATAGGGGCAATCGTTCTGTGCGTAGATGCTCAGAAGCCAAGACAGGCAAGGAGCTAAGTCCCTAACCCCAACCGACGTTGCAAGGTTCTGGACTAGGCTCCGGACGCCTTTGCGGCGTAGCCAGCTTGGGGCTTGCCAGGACTTGGGGCCTGGAAAGACTCCAACTGTTGGCAACTCCACATGCATGCCCCCGTACGGGTAAACATGATTGTGCATGTGGGGGTTGAGAGAGGGCCCCCCCTCATCTGATTCTCAGAACCGGTTGCTTTGCCTCCTTACTCAACACGTCGAAATGAGTGGCCATGAGAGAGCTGAAGTCCTGCGCACGAGCTTTTCAAGGGTGCCGGGAAAGGGCAAGCTGTAGTTCCAGCATGGCCAGGCTAAGAACTGCCAACCTGCATGAACTTGGTGACCTCAGCGTCATTGGCATACCTTCTCCAGGCCAGGCGTGGTTAAATTTTGTATCGTCAAAACTGAGAACTGACGGACCAAGATACAACCCTCCAGACAAGGCTTGTGACCCTGCAAGACAGGGTCCTGCCTGCGCTTGGCCTCATCCGGGGCAGTCTGCATCAGGGCCATCGCCTGGCGCTGTGCGACTGATGGCCACGGAGCCTTAAGAAGCCTTTGCAGGACGCTGAAGCATCAACATCTGGATGAGTGGATTTAAGAAGGGAACTTTCTGGATTCGGGTCTATCTGCAACTCCAGCATCAACAGCCTACCTCACCTCACCCCTTAATTCGGTGCTCCACACACCCGCCTCCTGGATCTTCGGATCCGACAGCGCCTCGCAAGCTTTCATGCAACGGATCTTCCCTGAGTCATACCTGGCAGCCCTTGCGCACCGATGCCCGATGACCCTGAAAACTCTATGACGGCCATATTGAACCCGAAACCACACATCGAGGTTACCTGCTACAGGTGCCACTCTTCGACTCTTCACCGGTTGTTGTGCTTCCTGGGAAGAGCAAGCAGCACGATAGAGCCAGCCACTCGTATCAGTCTTATCTAAGTGACCCACCGGGCCGAGCCTTCAGCAAGTCAGGGCGCGACTGCATGGCCGCCATCAGCTGCGGAGTGATCCATGACTGCGCAGCGCGGTAGTCGACTACATGGGAGTTTGACCAAAGTACCGAATCCGAAAGTTACCCCTATATTTCCGTTGCACACCAATCAGAACCCCTAAAATAACATTTCAGAAGGGCCTTTAGCTCAACCCCCATCTGCGCTCACTCCGCCGCTCGGGCAGATTTGGTGGCTTCTGCAATTTAATGCCTCAGGTTTTTTGGGGATTGAGACTCGGGCACCTGGGCTCCAGTTCCACTGCGAAGTCTCCCAGGATGGGTTAGGCATACTAGGTGTGAGGGCAAGCCCTCACTTGTGACGATAGGATCTTCTCACTTGTGACTGTTTTTTTTTTCTCACTTGTGACTATAAAATCTTCTCACTTCTGACTTTTTTAAGCTCACTTACGACTATAAATTCTAAAAAACGTAGCTCCCGCTCGAGAGCGGTCAAAAAAGATCCGTGTAAGACTGGGGGGCACCACCTCGCAGGACACTGCCCATCGCCTTTCATAACTCAAATTCCCCAAGTTCCGTGCCACAAAATCAGAAAATCACTTTGGCACAGCCTGGAGCTTTGAGGTTTCAGTTTCAGGTGTCTGAGGGGGTTGAGGGTTTCTGCTGTAGGGCTGGTGATGGTGTGGTTCAGAGCTTCTGGGCTTTGGAGCCTTAGAGTCTGACACTCGACAGCCGGCGCCTGGTCCTCCTTCAGCCGGGACATACCCTGCATGGCCTGCTGCACCTCACTAACGTGCTCAGGGGCGCAGGGTTTTGGGGCCCAACCGCAAGCTACAGCGAAGAGAAGCAACATGTAGTTTCATTTGACAAGCAGTCGTTTCGAACAATTTCAAACACGCAGATGCTTAGCCATGCAAGGTGGGTCGCGATGCAGGATTCCATTGTGCACCAAAACAAGTTCAGACCGAGTTGAGGCTCCCTTCTAACTTTTGTACTGTGAGTGACAGCCAATAATGCAGACATTTGTTATTGAAGCTTTACACCTGCATGGTGCTTGCTCAGAACAGGTCTTGCGTGGCCAGCATGTCGCCAAGGCCATGTTCTTTCTGTTCTCGGGTCATGGATTGGTCAGAGTACGAGCGTTTCGGAATCACGGAGGATGCAAGTCCTATCAGTTCTATCTTGATCGAAAACTCAAACATGTGTTGTGCACAGGCCATGCATGCTGCACCTCCGGCATTTGCAAGCTCATTCGCTTGGCTTCCTTGCACAAGAGCGTCACGAGGGTCAAGAGTTTAGGGTCTGCGCTCTCTCTCTCTCTCTCTTACTTGGTAAGGCCGCGCAGCGCGCCATTAGCAGATCAAAAGGT
Organism: Symbiodinium natans; assembly: GCA_905221605.1. Taxonomy (NCBI): domain Eukaryota; class Dinophyceae; order Suessiales; family Symbiodiniaceae; genus Symbiodinium; species Symbiodinium natans. Next base: position 295,585 of record CAJNDS010002695.1, on the reverse strand, counting down.
GTCAAGGTACCGGCAAAGCACATAAGTCGTTGGTATAGGTGGTGCCCCTGGCCTGCGCAGATCCAGCGCCCGCGATGAAGGGCACCTCCTCGGGGGGGTGCTCTAGGACTCTAAAGGGCTCTGGGTTTTGGATTTGAAGCTCCTGGCCAAGAAATCTTGACTCGACTCCACTTGGCAACCTCTGCAAGAAACCCTGTCCTGGCTTGGCTCCTTCTTGCTGTCGCTGTTGGTGGAGGCCTACTGGTAGCAGTTTGGATCCCGGGCTTCTTCCGGGGTTTCGGCTTCCTCTACCCTGATATTGATTTTGCCCAAAGTTTGCTCAGTCTACTCTCATGTTGTGCCGCCACACCAAGCAGCCCAGTCAGCACTTTCGGCCTGCTTGGTCTCCGTCTTCTCGGCCTTCTTCTTTGGAGCCTGGGGTCTAGCTCTAGGAATTCTGCGCAGAGGCCTCCATCAAGGCCTCAGCCCCAAACAGAAAACCCCCAAAACTTCCAGCTTCATCTCAACCTTTCATCTTAAACCCTAAACCCTAAACCCTAAACCCTAAACCCTAAACCCTCCATGATCTCGAGGAAGCGCTGTCTGCTTGAACTCCCTGAACCTGCACCGCGCGCCTTTGCGCCGCCCAGGAAGCCCTTCTTCAGGCCGCCTCCAAAGCCCTGGTCTGTCTTCTTCCGGGCCTGCCAGGGCTTAAAAGGGTAGGGTGGGTCACAAGTGGGTCATATTTAAGTTGGTTTAGGGGGGGGGCCTCTTGTGCTGAGAGCCATGGGGTGTTGGGAGCTTTAGGGTTGTCTCCTTTCATCTGGCGCCTCCTCCGTCTCCTTCTTCTTCTGCTCCCGGGCGGCCAGTGCCTTCAGGGTCTGGGGGATGCTTTGGGGTTATTTCGGCTATTTGGGGTTAGAGGCCACTCCAGTCCAAAGCTCAGGCATTGTGAAAGCTTTTTCGTAGCCACCCAAAGGCCTTTTGCATCAGGGTCTCGGCCACGTCATTCTTCTCCTGAAGGTCTTCAGGCGCTGCGTCGCCCTTCTCCTGCTTCTCGGCGTGCGTGGGAGCTCGCCTGCGGGTGGCCTCCAAGGGGGGAGGAAGATCGTCTTCCTCGGACACCGCCATTCGGACAAAGCACTGATGGGAGCTTGGCGATCAGATTCTGTGTACAAAGCTTGGGGTAAGGCTGGATATTGCGCACAGGCTCAGTACGGCCATGAACAATGGTTAGAGCATTGAGCCAACGTCAACTGGACTTGCAATTCGCGCCAGGGTGCAGAGTGTGTGTGTGTGTGTGTGTGTGTGTGTGTTGGTTGGGAAGGGTTAAAAGAAGAAACCATGCAGATAGGTAGACATACAAATACCCATGCACATGCAAACACACATATGCAAAATACGTTCAGGAAACGAAGACACCCTGTAGACGATGCATACATGAACTTAAGGACGGTGCGAGCTCTGACCAGGGGCGACGTTGTGAGTAAGCAGGCTTGAGCAAGGACTGCCTTATCGAAATGAGAATTCGAACTGTTTCCGGGACTAGTTTGCGCTATGCGTGACGATGGATTCTTCGAGGTGAAACTTCGGTCGAGAAGTTCCACACAGCACTCCAGGTGGCCATCTAATTGACAGGCAGCTTACCTGTGTCTCTCAGCCTCTTCGGTGCTATCAAGGAGCACGTGTTGCGCAAACTGCTTTAGCTGATCAGTGTACTTAGGTCCGCAGGGTATGCATCTGTTGGCGGCGAGACACGCAGGACAGCTTCCAACTGCTCGTTCATGGAGCAGCTCACTGCAGGTGAACTGAGCTACTCAGTCGCTGTGGCGTGCCTCTGTGCCCAGTTTCGAACATCTGGTTCACTTGGTAAAGCAAGTGCTTTGCTCAATGTTGTAGCTCACCCAGCCCTACTTCAAGGACCGAAATGCCTGTGTTGCTGCCTTTGAGAAAGGGAACGCGCCATTCAGGATCCCACTAAGGGGGCGCATGGGCTTGGATAGGGTTGCCCGCTCGTTACGCCTTGACAACAGATACTGGAGAAAGTCCCAACATCCCCAGTGAACCGTTTCCAGAAAGTTTCTTTGCGAATCTAGCCATCCCCCTCTAAACCAACCAACAACTGTCATGATAACCACCTCCCCGTGCTCTTGGAACTGTTGCTCCGAACACATGCACAATGAAGGAGAACCTGTGCTCGTGAGAGGTCATGACCAGACCACTAGAGTTGGCCAGGAACAAAAACAAACCACTCAATGTTGCGACTACTCTTGCTTCCCCACAACTTGGGCAAGGATCGACCAGAAATCGTTACGGCTTCGGTGGTTTACTGCAGCTCCTTCCTTTCTTTCTTTCTTTCTCATTGTTGTTCCTTCTTTCTATGTCCGTTCAAAGGAGAACTAATCTTGAATCTTGTTGAAGGCGACTTCTGTTCTGGCTGTGGTTCAACTTTTTTGATGCTTCTCCCGGAAAACAGCCCAATTTCAACCCTAAACTGTTTTCGGCACCCTACAAACTAGTTGGCAGTAGTATTCAAGCGGAGAAACAACCTGAGCACAAAACTTGCACAAGACTTGCTTGTTCATCTCACGACCGGAAGATCTGCTGGCCCCCCCTGCTCTCACCGAGGCTCCGGGTGTGGCGTCGCCCAGGACGAAGCCGAAGTCGATGTGGAAGTAGTGACCCGCCTGGTCCGGGGAGCTTGGGGTTGGTTTTTCAAACCGCTACAGGCGTAGGGGATTTGACATGTCTACTTTGGAGCTGGGAGTTTTGGGAGGGGGGAAGTGTCGCGGCAATCTCGCATTGTGTCGCCAGTGCAGATTCCTAGAATCCCCTGAGCACGCCCGAAAGCGCACGCTGAATTCTTGAGTCTTTCGTGCTATAGTGGCCCTTGCATCACAGCTTCTGTGCGGGTTTTTCAACGTCTCTTTTGGACAGTAACATGCTATTTCAAATCGTGCTATTCCATACAGATTCATTCTCATAGATCATGACAGCTCGATTATCATTCCCCACCCGACAAGTGGGGTAGTTAGATTTTAAGGACAAAGTGGCACGCATCACGTGGCGCGACACCGTCAGGTCCAGCACAGATCCAGGACAGTACAGCGACACTAAGGAGGTCAGGGAGGCCCAGGCGGGCAACTGTACCGAAGAGCCGCCACACTAAGCAGGCCAGGGGGCTCAGGTGGGCAGACTGTACCGAAATGTCGCCACACTCAACAGGCCAGGTAGACACTAAGCAGGCCAGGGAGGCACAGGCGGGCAATTGTACCGAAATGTTGCCTTACAAAACAGGCCAGCACGCTCAGGCGGGCGACTGTACCGAAATGTCGCCTTCTAAGAAGGCAAGGGAGGCTCAGGCGGGCAACTGTACCGACATGTTGCCATACTAAGCAGGCCACGGAGGCTCAAGCGGGCAACTATACCGAAGTGTCGCAATACTGAGCATGCCAGGGCGACTGAGCTGTACCGATGTTGCCTTGCTAAGCAGGCCAGGAAAGCCGAGGACCGACATGTCGTTTCCATACGGGGTTTGATCTAGGTTAGGGTCTGCATGTCGTCATACTCCCAAGGGGCTCCTCGATCTTGTAGAGTTGACGTTTGAAGAACACGGTGGGGATTTTCGGAGTGAGAATTCTGTTGATGGGTTGCATAGTCACTTATTAGGGGCCTACGAGAGAGGTATCTTTGAGAATATATGATCTAGGTTCTTTGATCCTTTTTTCGAGTTTCATCCAATCGGCTAGAATATTTCATAACGTAGAACTATTAGATGGGGGTCACTGGTATTAGAATATCATATCAAATATTGTCCCTGCACGGTTGCACAAGGGCCGTGCGGAGCCTCCCTATTCTTGGACATGCTTCCGTCTAGTTCGTGGAGCTGAGCCTTCGGTTCTTTACCTCAAGGTATACGGTTCTAATTCACGAACTTCCCACAAGGCACCAGTATGGTATTCTTGCAACTCATCGGGAGGCTGTCATAGGTCATAGTCCTAGGATCCCCTAGGATCATCGTCCTTCGTCATCATGATGTTGTCCAGATGATGGTCCCCGACTAGCAGGTACGTGGCCACGCAGAACCTTAAATGCTTCATGCGTCTCCAACCTCTCAAGCCACAGACCAGTTCGTGAATTTGGAAGCGACGGTGCAGAGTATGCTCAGGCATACAAAACGGGCTGTAGCAGCAGGAGTCTGTGAGCTGAAGCTACATGCTTCCGAGATGCCCAGCCGTGCTGCCCCGAAGAGGTGGAGCCCCTACCTCCAGTGGCTTCAACCAAAAAAATGCAAAGCGAGAACCCCTTTGGCCAGGGAAAGCCATGGACAACACCTTTTGTCCTTGAAGGTTGTGCATTAAGCTTTGAGTACAGGCGCCAGCTTCAGGCTGCCAGAGAGGCGTTGAAGCCGCAGTCGTACAAAAAGGCACGGCCCTTGCCAAAGTCTCAGTACTGCACCTGGTGTACCAGGGTCCGGCGCCTGCTGTACCAGGGTCCGCTCCACTGCAAAGCACTGCGCTTCGCGCATTGCCTAAACCGGGTCGCCTCGGCTGTGATTCGCACCGCGCATCATGTACGCAGCAGAAGGAAGGTGGGGCATGCGGTCTCAAACTCTGGAGACTGCCGCGCGGCCAATGCAAAGCACTGCGCTTCGCGCATCGCTTCGTGCATTGCCCACGGAGGCTGTTACTCGCAGTACCGTACAGACTGCGTATCATGCGGTCTCTAATTCTGGACCTCTCGACCTACGGAAGTGAGAGGCGGAGAGAGGTGTGGAGCATTCAAGCCTGCCGAATCAGTGGCAGCGCTTGCGAGCTCTGGTGCTAACTACAATGCTGCGACGTCCTAGAGATCTGACCCGTCCAGCCGTCCAGCAAGGGTAGGCGCATCCGAAATTTACAGGAAGCTGTTGAGGCTCATGGCCTGTTCTTCGTTGACCGCAAAAAATCACTTGCCATGCAGGCGAGGACACGTTCTCCGCTACAAGCATTAACATTGATACCGTCGATAGGGATATACAGCGCTTGCCCAGACTAGGATTAGGTTAGGGTTACAAGCTTCCCTGCATGTCTACCCAATTTCTAAACCCTACTTCCGATGCCTCAGCAGCAATGGCTAAACGCCCTTGCGTGCTGGATGGAGTTCTGGGCACATCTGCGATACCCTCACCTGCTCGAATTCTGAAGCTCTTCAACCGAATTAGGTGCATGAGTTCCAAAAAATCCGCGCTGGGCCTCCGTGGCCATCTGCTCCTGCAACGGATGTGGGCAGCACGTGGCATGCAGACTCCGCTCTGGGACAGGAGCATGCGCCGCGACTGCACGCACCGAAAGCAACTCTTCTAGGGTAAGAGAGGATCCCTGCCCTCAAAGACGCCCAAATGAAAGCAACAAGCAGAGTACTATTCATCTTGCGCATCTTCTTGTAAGAACAAGAACAATACTGAAGCAAGTTGGTAATCGATGCTGCTGCTGTTGTAATGTTGTAGTTGCAGCAATGGCCCGAAGCATCCTTCACGTCTCACTGTAGAAGCACTCGTGTCAGGCAGCGCTTGGGTTCGACGAACTGCTTCAGCAATGTGCCCGAGTTCACGTCCCAGAGCTTGAACTGGTGGTCCTACAGTGACATTGTGAGGCATTTCGGGCTTAGAAACTTACGAAGTTCGCAGGTGTAGGGCCCGAGTGATGGTGCAGATGGGACGAGGCGGGAGGAGAGCATCATGAGCATCATGAGCTTCAGTTGGGTGCTTTTCCGGTCAGACCTCCTAAGCTCCAGACACTTGCAAAACCCTTCGCCCCAGTGATTGCGCAGATGGGACGCGTCGGGAGGCGAGCATCATGAGCATCATGAGCATCATGAGCATCATGAGCTTCAGCTGGGTGCTTTTCCGGTCCTCCTGAGCTCCAGACGCTTGCAAATCCCTTCGCCCCAGTGATTGCGAAGATGGTTACGCAGATGGGACGCGGCGGGAGGCAAGCATCATGAGCATCAAAAGGGTGCTGTTCCAGTCCTCCTAAGCTCCAGGCGCTTGAAAAACCCTTCGCCCCAGTGATTGCGCAGATGGGACGCCGCGGGAGGGGAGCATCATTGAGCATCAGCTGGGTGCTTTTTTGGTCAGATGGCCTCCAGATGGGAAGAGGCGGGAGGCGAGTATCATAAGCATCAGCTGGGTGCTTTTCCTGTCAGATGGCCTCCTAAGCTCCAGGCGCTCGAAAAACCCTTCGCCCCTGTGATTGCGCAGATGGGACGAGGCGGGAGGCGAGCATCATCAGCTGGGTGCTTTTCCGCCGGTGATTGCGCAGATGGGACGAGGCGGGAGGCGAGCATCATGAGCATCAGCTGGGTGCTTTTCCGGTCTGAAGACTCCAATGGCTCCGAAACTCTCAGTGCGCCCGATTCGAAAGAAAGGGAGCCCAATCTTCTGTAGCCCAGGCTGATTCACCATTTCCGAGTCTTAAACCTCAAGCTTTCCCGTGCTTGAGAAAACATGGGCTTCAGTGTTCTGGATTCTGGAAAGACCGCAAACAAGAAGTCGAGAAGTCCAGCAACCAGTGACAAGGCACATCTAGGTGTCCAACGACAGACCTCATGAACAGCGGTATCAACACCCCATGGCGGGAGACAGTTCAAGGACTAAAAACCCCTGTGCCTACCTTGGAGCTTGTTTAGTCGGGCCACGAAGGACCCCGTCAGGAGAAGTCCGCGAGACCAACAAATGTCCAGGCTCTGCGTCAGGAAGTGCTTGCCTCGGAGACCGGCGGGATGGAGGCACTGTGTAAGCGATAAAAAGCGGGTATGTTGGGGTCATTTTAACTAGGGTATTCTTTCTATAGGGGTTTCTGTAGGAAGGGACCTAATTTTGGAACAGCCCCCTCCTACACAAACCCTGTTTCTGACCCTGTACTATGAACTATGTTTCTGGGAATACAGCATGCAAGGTTCACGGTTTAGGGTGTAATGTAAGGCCATGCAGGCTGAACTCTTAGCGTAATACCCGAACGCTTGCATTGTCGAGTCGCAATCGATAGTCTGCGACACCTCCCCGGTTTCCAACTGCCAAATCATCACCTGCGCTCTTTCGCATGAACCAGTCTCGTCGTTTTCCATGCTTGCGCTTCAAGTCAGGGTGGGAGGGCTGCTGTGGCAAAAGGACGAACTTGTGAGGCCTCCATGTCTGGAACTGCAAGGACTGGGATAAAACCCGTCTTGTTTCTAGGTCCTAGGGTTGCTCTCGAACAGCTGGAGAGCAAGTACCGCGGTGTAAGTGCGCTTATTGGAAGCCAGCAGGGCCATTTCACTAGCTAGCAATCATCGGAACAGCTCTGTTCCAAAGCCCTGACCGCAAGGGATAAGATCGTGGTTTGCCTTCACCAATCGAACGCTGCTGTGTGGGGAAGCTTGCCGCGCCTTTTGTGTCAAGAACAGTGCCGCCTACGTCCAGGTAAACTACGCCCCTCGCACCTTGCCGTCATCAGCACCAGTGCACGCTGTCATGGTCTTCCAGTCCACACTGATTGAGTTGGGGCAATGGCCAGGCAGGTCCTTACCAAGCAAAGCTAGTCTGATGGTTCACTCTGTATACTTGTTGAGGGGTGCTGTCAACATGAAAGTGGCTTGTGACTGGCTATTCAAGCTTCCTACGCCCTGCATCCTCATCATCTACACTGTCTGCAGGCCCCTTCCTAAAACGGCTTAATCTCAAGTCAGAAGCAACATCGACCAAACCTTTAGTATCGGTCCAGCGCGCCAGGGCTTGCTATAAGCTAAGCCATGCTTTGTGTTTGTAGGGCAAGCTTTGACTCTTGACACAAGCGTGACAGATCCTCTGTACGCCGAGCTACGTACTCGCGAATCACCTCTCCACTCCTGGCATGCAGTGGGTTGTCAGGCATCCAGGTCATCATGCCAACGCCCAAACGCTTGCATGCAAACTAAACCCTAAACCCTAAACCCCAAACCTTAAACCCTAAACCCCAAACCTTAAACCCTAAACCCTAAACCCCCCAAAAACCCTAAACCCTCTGAGCTTACACCCCTATACTGGCGCACCTCAGGTCCCAAAGCGTTGTTGCGAAGTCAAACCTGGAGGCGGCGAGCACCAGCTGGTGGTCGAAGGACACATCCATGGCATCCTTGAGGTTTAGGGGCTCTAGGATGTTCCCCCCTATACACCTGTTGGTGGGTTTTTTGGGGTGTTTAGGGTTTCGGGTTTAGGGTTTGAGGATTAAGGGTCTAGGGTTGGGATGTTCCCCCTTATGCTAACAGCTCCTGAATGGGGATTATCATCGGGGGTACTAGAATCCCTATTGCGGACTGTTTGGGAGCTTTCGGGGGTCTAGGTAGGGCGTTTTAAGGGCTTTAGGTTTAGGCTTTACAGGCTCAGGGTTGTAGGGTTCAGGGAAAAAAAGAATGCTTGATGGCAACCCCTGCTCCTCTCCTCCTCTCCTCAACTCATGCTTAGTTTAAAACCATTGATTTAAACAATTGTGTTAATACATATATATATATACATATATATATATATATATCTAAGTCTCACGTAGTCCATTTAATTCCTGAAAAAATAATTCAGTAATTTGAACAGTTTGATTCATTTAACGAAGTTAATCTAATTAATTGAATTCATTCAACGAATTCCAGTGATCCTCCCCTCCTCCCCCTGGGAGGAGAGGATGTTCCCTCGAAAGGGCGCCAAAGCAGGCGTGAGCACACCCTGCAGCGATGTGAGATTCAGGCGATTTTGTAACAAAGCCTCGGTGAGGCGTCTCTACACTAAAATTTTTAAAAACGGGCGGGGGGGGGGGGGGGGGGGTGTGAAAAAAAAGAAACAACCCCCCCCCCCCCCCCCCCGTTCCTCCCCGTTCTCCCCTTATAGGGGACTATGTAAGGGTTTTGGCATGTTTTGGGTTGTTTCTTTAGGTTTCAACATTTGATTCCCCTTGTAACGGGTTTTGTGCCAACTACCTCATTTGAATCAACAACTTACAAAGCAAGCTGTTCAATTGAACTCATAATCTAGCCTCAACCTTCTGCTTGAACATTCAGAGAAGTGAAGCAGGTGCAGGGCTCGTGATTCGGGGACTGCAGTTTCGGCCCCCGGTCCGCACCCCGCAAGAAGGCCACATTTGAACGGCAGAGGTTCCAAGGGGAACAAGGATGCTCTTCTGAGATTCTGGGGTACTGGGCTTAGGGCTGAACATCACGGGGTCGGTTGCTGGAAGATAGGATAGTTCGCCTTTAGGGGGGCCCTTGAAGAAGGGAATAAGAGTACTAATGGGCAGGCTGGCAATCTAGAACTCTAGAACCCGGGCAACTTGGTGCCAAACCAAGTCGCCCACTGTCCCTTCCCCTTTAGCTGGCGGATCGTCTTTGTGGTACGCGCATCGGTGAGGTTGATATAGCCTCAAAGTCGGGGGTGCTTGTCCGGGCTCTCTCTTTTCAGCTAGTGGTGCTTTTGCTTAAGCAGACACACTTGGGAGCGCACCATCGTAGGAGCAGGACACAAGCTCGCTTGCAGCCCAGTCCGCAGCCACCTCACATCAGCCATAAACTCCGTACAAGGAGATCTCGACATGGGGCGCATGCAAAGGAACAAGTAGCAACTGGTGTTTAACAGATTGAGGACGATGATATGCCTGTCGGTCTGACCGGATGACGTGTACCCGACAGCTTGAGCTGCTCAGCAACACTAAGCCTACTTCCGATTCTCGACCTTTGAACCCCTGCATAACTAAGTTCTTCATTCTTTGGACTAGTTACAAAGTACGGTTTGGCGCTGATCTCGACTCCGGCTGTCCCAACACTTGCGGATACTTTTGAAGAGGAGGCGCACGTCGCACCATAGTACTGTGGCCGGGGATCATGTGAACTGGCCTGAGTAGGGAAGGCTTTTTATGGGGCTTTGTGGTTCCGTCAGCGTTTCAGCAACTGCAGAACTTCTGGCGTACATTAAGAACCTTGGGTTCAGGAGTTTGGGTGATGATGCAGCTGGACTCAAAACCCTACACGCCCAAAAGCCTCAAACCATGAATCCTTAATGACTAATCGCTTCCCTCTGAGATGAAAACACTGGGGGAAACACACCTTCCGAACGCCAGCATGAACAGCATCACGGGAGAAGAGGCACAATGATAAGTTTTTTTGGTTACCCAACCACAAGTAAGGACCTTGCAATATTGGGTGCGCGTCTATACCCCCTGCTCATTTTGCACCTGGACTGTTCCGAAACTGCTTTGAAACAACCAGTGGTTTCCCCCCCTACGAAGCCCATCGGACCAACGGACCTTTGGACCAGTAGGTTCGCTCCATACGACACCCACTGAACCAACAGACCATATCTCAAAAAGAGGATTGCTGCAGCACGACACCACCGGACCGATGGACCACAGGTTTGCCAACCCCCACATGAAACGGGAACGGGACGTATGGGTGAAGCCTATGGTCAAACTGTCTATTTGTCTCGTGGAGTGGTGGGTCGAATTGTCTCATGGTTTACTGTTTAGGTGACCCGAGTTGTCTGTACGATCTTGGTGTCCGGGCTGCTTGAGCTGCACTGGACATTGAAGATGCTGCGTTTTGATAAAAAAAAAAACATGCTCATGTGTTTCGAAGCATGGCATGTGCTTGATTGGTAGTCGCTGGCTGCTGCAGTGCATGTTGCGACGTTTTGTCCTCAATCTTCGGTGTGGGGTTGCCAGATCTTACGGGTACCATGCTCCTTGCCTCCTCGCCCGGTGTCCCGCCCGGACTCCTTGGCTTGGTCCCTGGAGTCGCCGAGTATCCCTGGAGTGCAATGCCCCAGAGAAGCCTGCAGAGAGTCCCGCCGAGTATCCTTGGAGTGCCCAAACGGGCCCAAACCCCACAGAATCGCGTGGAGAGTTCCGCGACAGGAGCCCTGCGGCACAGGCAGGATGGTTGCCACATCAGGTAACTGTAGGGTAGGGTGAGGACGATTGAAGTAAATTGTTAAGACGGAACAGGCCCCGTCCCGTACATGATCTAACTTCACGAATGCAACCTTCATGTGCACTTCAGCCTGTTCTGTCTATCGATATTCGCAAGGCCTACTGATGAAAGGTCTGAGGTCGATCATTGGGACAGCCCTCCAGTCTGTGCACCCGATTCTTACATGTAGATTCCCGTGTATCCAGGGAGCTGTCCCGACGAATTTCTTTTCGAAACCAAACACGGCAGAAACCTAACTGACAGGGAGGGATTGTCCAGAAATCCTTCGGTGACATCCAGCACCCACCGTTTTTAGATGGAGATTTATATGGCAGCATGTCGGGCCACATGCAGATCCCCTATGCAACCTATCTCTTAAACGACTTGCCGTAGGAAGGCTGTTCGTTACGGCGAAATCCACATGAAGCCTGTGGAGGGCCCCTACAAACCCGACCGGGTTTAGGGTTTAGGGGTTTAGGGGTTTAGGGTTTAGGGTTTCTGTCAAAGCCCGTCGCTTTGACTGCAACTCCCGCCATGAACTCTGGCTGTCCTTCGGAGATTGCCATAAGCATCTGATAGGTTCATAAGAACTTTCCACTGCATATCCATTACATGGCGACTCCCCTTTCGCCTTTTATAACTTTGCCCCCAGGCTCCCAGATCAACACATACTGGCTTATGGGATTTAGGTCATTTCTTCGGGATGGTTCTTCAGATGACGCAGGTCGACTGAGGTTCGAACTTGAGTTGAGCCTTAAGAGACGTGCCGCCACCAAAAGAAGCGAGGATGCCGCCCCAAGCACGCCTGGCCTAGTAGCTGTCCTTCATTGCCCGCGGGTGGTCTCTCGACAGCTCTGGCAGAGCTGTTCCCACGCAACTCGCGAAGTACCAATCCAGCTTGAACTTGCATATACATCTCGTATATATGTATATATACATATATACACACACACACAGTCAGGATAAAATGGCAATTGGCAATGGCCTAGTCGCGGCGGCTCAAAATTCAGGCATCAGCCCAGAATATTTCAGGGCGGGGTAACGAAATGGCCCTTAGTGACGGCGCGTGTGGTGATGGTACGGACCCCCGCCCTCCCCGCCCCCCACCCCCAACCCAGCTTCCAGTTTCCAGGGCTTGATTCGGGTCTAGGTGTAAGGCTCAAGGAGCCAAAGCTTTTGAGGTCCTGACTTGCTAGTCTGAAGGTCCACCAACTGAAGATGACCGCTGGACAGCCCGGTGACCAGCTTTCCCTGAGCAAGGGGGTCTGGCTCTGCTTTTAGGACTTCGGGTCGGGCGTATGGTTTGTAGGCGTTTCAGGGTTCAGTCTAGAGTTCGCAGGTATAGGGTTGCTTCTTTATCTGACACAGCAGCGGCTGCAACAGAACTTCTGATCGTAAACCCAAGAACTCGATTCACGCCGCGGCCCATTGCAGCCGAGGGTCCTGCTCGAAATCCGCATCCAGGGCACTCCAAAACTCATTCTGCGCTGAGAGGCCACATGCCTCAGAGACATTTTAGGCTTTCGGCTGCTCTGCAGCGCGCTGACTTGTTTCTTCGTTGTTTACTGCTTAAGTGCTGCAGTTTTTTGCAGTATACCGTGCGTCCAAGAGAAGCGGGACATGTGCATGACAGATGTGAAGAGCAGCATACTGTCTCAAGAGGGCAGCCTTCAGCAACATTTTTTTACATGACACATCCTGAACAAGCCTGAAAGAATGCGGCTAAGCTGCCGATCCAACGCGCAGCGTATCCAACGGCATGTCCTTCCTTAACGCGGAAGTAATCAAGTGAGGGTAGTGCTCTGGCCAAGGATGCTTGGACCTACCCACTAGGACAATGCTTGAAACGCGTGAGCTCGGTTCCTGTCGTGCAGGCCAGCTCCTGCTTCATGGCCGCAGAATACAGAACCTAGAGAACCTATCACTGATCCCAGCACTCGTCAACTTCAACAGCCCAGCCGACATAGACTCCCACAGAGAAGTTCCAAATTCCGCCAATTCAAAGCCCCGTGCTTGCCAAATCTCGTATGATCGTAGATGACCAATTTGCCACCCAAGCCCACTGAAACGGATCGCATGTTCTCCCTGACATCAGGTGGCAAACTGTTTGGGGGCCTTCACCCTCGTACCTGCGTACTAGTAGTAGTGCGGGTACTGCCGCTCACATGCCAACTATATTTAACCTTTAACATATGGGCCTGGCAAGAAGCCTCAAGCCTCAAGCTTTGGCCTCCAAACAAACTTTCCCACAGACAAAAGCCATGCCAGCAGATCCAATCCACGGCCAAGTCCAAGACGGCGCCCTGGTGGATCTGTGTGTTGCCTCAGCATTAGGGTGGAATCTGTGTGAGTAGAACTGCTGTCCGACATTCTGTGCGTCCCCTGAAACGGCTGCGCGGGAGCCCTGTATCCGTTTCTTTCACGGCGCGTAGGCGTCAAGCTCCCGTGCTCTTTGGGCTCCACAGATAGGCCGCTGATCTGAAGCCCCATAGATTTCAAACCTAAACCATGGGTGCAGTTTGGCGGCGGATGCAAGGTGGCACCTGCGAGCTACTTCACGAGAGTGCTTGTGCTTGGCTCATCGAAGTCAATCAAGTCACGCAAGCCAAGACTGTGTTCCACTACCCGCACGCGGGCAAATCAGTGATCCGCGGAGATGACGAGTTTGCCATGAGCCGATGGAAAAAGCTAAGACATGTGACGCCCATGTTGAAGAGTTTCCAGCAACTCAGCATGCGTGCTTGAGCACACGGTGACTTGCAGCGTGGTTGTTGGGTGGGCAGCTAGGCCCCCCGTTGCACCAGTAGAATCCCAAGCTCCCCTGGCTTTGATCGCCTCAATTCTCATCACTTGGCCCAAAAGACCTCAGCCCCAGGCCCTGAACTCAACAAGAGCCCTGGAGCCCTGTAGGGAACCCTCAAAAAGGGAGAAGAGAACCACATGGGGTCCGGGTGTAAGAATGTGCCTTTGAGTCAGCGGGGTCCGTCTGCGGGAAGAGGTACACCCGCCCAGTGGAGTCAGCTCCTGCAACCTGCTCGGGTTCAATGTTTAAGGGCCCTAGTGCAAGCCCCTCTTTGTCTTTTGTTCCCCACATCTTTGTGTGGGGTTCTTACTTTTGGGGCTGTCCCGCCTCCTCCTCCTCCTCCTCTTCCTCCTCCTCCTCCTTCTCCTCCTCCTCCCCGTCCTCCTCTTCCTGTTCCTCATGTCGCATGCATCACATCACGATCACGCACATCACGGTTCACATCACGCACATGACGCCACATCACGATCACGCACATCACGCATCACATCACGGCGCACATCACGGTTCACATCACGCACATGACGCCACATCACGATCACGCACATCACGCATCACATCACGGAAACGCTGGCAGGCGCGACACAGGCGTCGTTGGGCTGGCAGGCGCGGTACTTATAGGGGCCCTGGACCCTTGCCGCGCGCGCGCTCGGGCCGCGGGAAACGCTGGCAGGCGCGACACAGGCGTCGTTGGGCTGGCAGGCGCGGTACTTAGGGGCCCTGGACCCTTGCCGCGCGCGCGCTCGGGCCGCGGGAAACGCTGGCAGGCGCGACACAGGCGTCGTTTGTGCTGGCAGGCGCGGTACTTAGGGGCCCTGGACCTTGCCGCGCGCGCGCTCGGGCCGCGGGAAACGCTGGCAGGCGCGACACAGGCGTCGTTTGTGCTGGCAGGCGCGGTACTTAAGGGCCCTGGACCCTTGCCGCGCGCGCGCTCGGGCCGCGGGAAACGATGGCAGGCGCGACACAGGCGTCGTTGGGCTGGCAGGCGCGGTACTTAGGGGCCCTGGACCCTTGCCGCGCGCGCGCTCGGGCCGCGGGAAACGCTGGCAGGCGCGACACAGGCGTCGTTTGGGCTGGCAGGCGCGGTACTTAGGGGCCCTGGACCTTGCCGCGCGCGCGCTCGGGCCGCGGGAAACGCTGGCAGGCGGGACACAGGCGTCGTTTGTGCTGACAGGCGCGGTACTTAGAGGCCCTGGACTCTACACATGACTCCCCCCCTCCATGGGCGGAAAGCAGCCGTGCGCCGCGGACATTCGCTGCGTCTACCGACCCGGATTGGGATGACATTCCCCCATGGCACCGACCCGGAATGGGGAGGAGATCCAGCGGCGGCGAGTAGCACCTATTTTGTGCAGGACTGCCCATAAGGGCCCGAGTCATGGTCGCGAATTAGGGAAGCTCTGGCGCACGCGACTTTGCAAAGACAAAAGCTTACTGCTGCGCTTGTTGCTTCGCTTGGCAGACATATCCCAAACCTTGCAGTTGGGATTTCGACTTGGCTTCAAACTTTCGCCTCCGGTTGTGCTTGCTGCTCGCGTAACCTGACAGGTCTCTTCCGCTCGCCGAGAAGATGACGGAGCTTCGGCTATAACATGCCCGCGACTTTGCAAACACAAGAGCTTACGGCTGTGCTTCTTGCTTCACTTTGCATGCGCATCAGCAGCTCCGGGTTCAGATGTTGATTGTGGTTGAATGCTTCGACGCCATGTCCAGGAATCTTCCAGATTCGTTGCTCGGAAGCATGACTGTCGCACTGGGTAATCACGATGTCATCGACGAATTCTCCGTTGCCATGAGAGATCTCGACCAGCACGACCAGCGACACCTCGCGGAGATTGTTGCACCGAATGTTCTGCGCCGACAGCTGACAAACGAACATGGTGCTCGGACCCCTGTGACTGACAGGCAAGAGTACCTCATGTTCACGGTGAGTTTTCTTCAGTTGGCTGCACGAGCACGAACGATGTCACCGCCGGAGGACACGAACTTCAACGATGTGGGCAGCAAGGTCCGGGCGCTCCGAGCTGCAGCAGATGCGCTGGAATACGCAGGGGCCAGCAGCACGCACGTCGGCGGCGATCTTGCTGCTGCTGTCACAGCGTCGCTCGACGAACCTGAGCCCGACCCGGCGCCGCTGACCGAAGCCCCCGCAGCCAGCGTATCTCGTATGGAGAAGCGCAAGAGAAATCCCCATTGAAAAGCGTGATAGACCTCGTATCGCCTAAGAGCATCACGAACATGGTGGAACATCCTTATCATTTACGAGTCTTGTGAAACCGGTAGTGCAAACGGCCGGCTAGTCGCCTCGACCCGGATTGGGAAGAGGGATGACGGCCTGTCTCTAGTGAGTGTACAGGGCTTGTACCTGAGCAGCGACTGATCGGATCGGCCTCTATTTAAAACGGCGGTCGCCTTAGTGTCTGTGCGTGCGTGGCATCGCTGCGTGTGCGAGTGTGCGACTATATTTCTGTATGTGCTTCTGGACAGAGCAGACACAAAGAGATGAAGAGGTACAGAGAGAGAGAGAGAGAGAGAGAGAGAGAGAGAGAGAGAGAGAGAGAGAGAGAGAGAGAGAGAGAGAGAGAGAGAGAGAGAGAGAGAGGTATGGCTTGTGTGCATACATACGACTGGCTCACAGTCATAGGCCATACGATGCAAGCTGAAAGATTCCAGGTGGCTGGGGTTGAAGGTGTTGAGGATTCGGAGTTACTTGACCAAGAGGTTTGCATGGTTTCCAAGAATAAAATAGCAGCCATGATTTGCTCCATCTTCGAGAAAGACGGGGCTTTGGATTACGTGGTCCAATTACCTTACCTGCCGACCCTTGTGGAAGAGTTTGTCTGGCGTTTGCCACCAGCCGCACCTCACACGAAGCTGGGGGTGGGCTTTGAGAAACTTCCGCACGTGGAGGGCCTGCGCGTGATTGAAATTTGTTCCAACGGCAGGGCGCATACTGCGCAGACTGCGCGTGACGGCACCGTTGACGAGCGCCTTCGTCCCCCACGCAAGCTTCAAGGAGGAGACTTCGTGGTGATGGTGAACGGGCGGTCATCAAGGTCAGAGATTTTGGAGGAACTCCGAAGCGGCCGCCTGGTGACTGCGATTGTCTGGCGCTTCCCTCAACCCTTACAACTTGAACAACCCCGTGGATGGGAAGGATGTCAGACGCAGGAGGAGGCTGCCGATGACAAGGATTCAGAGTCGCGCACGGCGCCATGAAGAGCTCCACGGATGCCAGTGTTCGTCTGGGCAGAAACCTGAAGCTTCCATGCTGCCACTGGTTTATGTCGGACTTGTGGACAGCGCGCGCAACTCGGATTCAGAAGCAAAAGGCTGTGTTCTGCCACCAAGACTTGTGCGGCTTGCGTAGCACCGCTTTACTGACATTGCCTTGCAGCACTTCTGATTTCGCTTTCACCATGCATTCTTGTTTATAAGCCTACCTGCGAGGTGGAACTCTGTTACGACGCGGACACGTCTGGTCGGCT
Organism: Symbiodinium natans; assembly: GCA_905221605.1. NCBI lineage: Eukaryota > Dinophyceae > Suessiales > Symbiodiniaceae > Symbiodinium > Symbiodinium natans. Next base: position 278,371 of record CAJNDS010002695.1, on the reverse strand, counting down.
CGGGCAGAGTCTCTGCCTCATCTCTTACGGATGTTCAGAAAGCTGGACACTCGGCGATGCTCTGCTGAAAAGGTCGGATCCATGTCGAGCGTCTCCATACCTGTGACTGCAAGTCATAAACAGGTTGCGCAGCTGGCCAACCCTTTGCAGTCGCGTTGCCTCTCGCCGGGACCTCAGTCCCGCATGGACTTACAGTTCGGCTTCAATTTCACTTCGAGTTCAGGCAGGTTTCAAGTGCAATCAAAGGCTTCCGGTAATATTTCGGATGAGTCTGCAGATGCCCTAATTGCCCTAAGGCCATCTGACCTTCGCCCTCAGGAGCCTTTCGGGGATACTGAGAGGGTCTTGGGGGGTTCCAATGCCTACGCTTGGCTTCGATAGCATACCTTTGACTTTACGAAGCCAGGTTAGATTCCTTTTCGCTTTGGCAGGTCGCCCGCGCGAGCACGGGTCTAGGACGTCCTGAAAGAGAAACAACAGCGCGCACGGACAAAACACGAAATTACTTAGGGGCGGCCTGCGTTGGGGTTGACATGGGTTGACATTACCACCTAGACGATTGTCCTGTGCAAGGCCTGGCCGCAGCCCCAGTCATAAGGTTTTGCAGTAAGTCTTCTGGCTCCTAGAATCTAGCTAGAATCTAGCTGTTCCAACGCACCTGTTAACCTTACACTAATTTTCCAGTGAAACGCGATGGCACCTCTTCGAGCTCTGTTCGGGCATGAGAGCACAGCCACCGCTCTTGTCACGCAGAGCGTTCCGGGCTGCAAGATGAAGAGCCAGTATGTCACGGGAACAACGCGCGCTGCCAGGGCAATGTACCGGAAGCCGCCCGGCCAGGTCTTGGCGTGACCACAGGATTCACCGAAGAATTGCTGGTCTGGACTTCGCGCTGGCTTCCTTCGATGTTCCTCAGGATGATCTCAGAATTTCAGCATTTCATTCTGAGAAGCCAGTTTGACCATTTTCCGGATTCATTGATAGCTGCTCGAGATGGACATTGTGCTGGCTTCCTTTTCGTCTTCCCTATCTGTAGGCTGCTGCTAGAATCAAATGAATTGCTCCTCACTTTCCTACTGCTGTCCTGGTTTCCCTAAGGTTTAGGCACCAACCCAGGACCCCGGAATCAGCCAGCGCACACACAGAGAACCGACGTAACAGGCTTCAATTAAATTAAGTGAACGGAATCCAGTTCAGGAACTCAGGGATGGGCTGGGGTCCACCCTAAGCTGCTGCTGAATTTTGCGTGCTTCCTCAGGGTTTTGGGGATCCGCCTTCTCGGGGCGAAGGCCTCTCCCAAAGCTTTCAGGCCATCAACAAGTGCAGGAGTTGCCCTTCAGCCGGTCAGGCCCAAGGGGCAACTCCTGAATAAGCAAAGATAAGCCCCACTAGGCCCCCGGAACTGTAGGGTTTAATCGTGGGTTTATAAAAATGAGCTCTGGAGCAAACCATGTTTGGTTCGTTAGGTTGTTGCTGTCGCTAGGAGCTTCGGGTTTGAGATAAGTCAATAGATACTAGTGCTCCAGGGCTTCATCAACGACAACACCCAACACCAGGCAAACCACCCGGTGACGGCCTCAGGTCTTCCAACGTCGAGTTCAATTGCGGATTGCGCGGCCCCGACAACTATTTCGACGGGTAGCTACCTTGATCAGTGCCAGCATCCCACGCGAGTGGAGTGTGAGTGCTTAGATGTTGGCCGTGCAGGTACAGATGATCTCCCCTCATGGGCGGAAAGCGGCCTTGCACCGCCGACACTCGCTGTATCTGCCGACCCGGATTCGGAAAGAGATCAAGCGCTTGCTTAGGAGACGCACTCGGCGACTAGCGTCGCCCCTTCATTTAACAAAGATCGACAGCTACATTGGTTCTGCGGCCTGAGGTCGCGCCTCTTTGCAGTAAGTCTTCTGGCTCCATCTAATCTAGCTAGAATTTAGCTGCCTCAACCCACCTGTTAACCTTACAATAAGTTTCCAGTGAAACGCGATGGCACCTCTTCGAGCTCTGTCTGAGTTTCGGGCATGAGAGCACGGCCACCGCTCTTCTCACGCAGGGCGTTCCGGGCTGCAAGATCGAGGGCTGGCAGTTGGAGCCCCCGCGTCGCCTCTCGCCGGGACCTCAGTCCCGCGTGGACTTACAGTTCGGCCTCAATTTCACTTCGAGTCCGGGCAGGTTTCAAGTGCAATCAAAGGCTTCCGGGAATATTTCGGATGAGTCTGCAGATGCCCTAATTGCCCTAAGGCCATCTGACCTTCGTCCTCAGGAGCCTTTCGGGGATACTGAGAGGGTCTTGGGGGATTCCAATGCCTACGCTTGGCTTCGATAGCATACCTTTGACTTTACGAAGCCATAGATTCCTTTTCGCTTTGGCAGGTCGCCCGCGCGAGCACGGGTCTAGGACGTCCTGAAACAGAAACAACAGCGCGCACAAACAAAACAGGAAATTACTTAGGGGCGGCCTGCGTTGGGGTTGACATTCATTACCACCTAGACGATTGTCTTGTGCAAGGCCTGGCCGCAGCCCCAGTCATAAGGTTTTGCAGTAAGTCTTCTGGGCTCCATCTAATCTAGCTAGAATTTAGCTGCCTCAACCCACCTGTTAACCTTACAATAAGTTTCCAGTGAAACGCGATGGCACCTCTTTGAGCTCTGTCTGAGTTTCGGGCATGAGAGCACGGCCACCGCTCTTCTCACGCAGGGCGTTCCGGGCTGCAAGATGGAGGGCTGGCAGTTGGAGCCCCTTTGCTCGACTTTGGCCTTGGACAAGACGGCGAGAGCAAGTGCTGATTGCGCGCTGGGTTCCAGATTTTATTCCAGGGTGCTTGCTCCGCGCCAGAGGCATGCTCCAGTATCCAAGAAGGCGCCGCCCCCACAGTCCCGCAAGGCTCCTCCGCCGCAGCTTGACCCGTGCGCCTCGGGAGGAACCTGGCTTGGGTTGCATCGAGATCTTACTGTCGCCTTCACGCACGTTGCGAAGTCTCGCAGCCATTTCATCTAGCCAAGTTTTGCAAGGCCCGGTTGTCGGCGTCCGAAGAATGACTGCTCGACATGGACATCGTGCTGGCTTTCTTTTCGTCTTCCCTATCTGTAGGCTGCTGCTAGAATCAAATGAATTGCTCCTCACTTTCCTACTGCTGTCCTGGTTTCCCTAAGGTTTAGGCACCAACCCAGGACCCCGGAATCAGCCAGCGCACACACAGAGAACCGACGTAACAGGCTTCAATTAAATTAAGTGAACGGAATCCAGTTCAGGAACTCAGGGATGGGCTGGGGTCCACCCTAAGCTGCTGCTGAATTTGGCGTGCTTCCTCAGGGTTTTGGGGATCCGCCTTCTCGGGGCTAAGGCCTCTCCCAAAGCTTTCAGGCCATCAACAAGTGCAGGAGTTGCCCTTCAGCCGGTCAGGCCCAAGGGGCAACTCCTGAATAAGCAAAGATAAGCCCCACTAGGCCCCCGGAACTGTAGGGTTTAATCGTGGGTTTATAAAAATGAGCTCTGGAGCAAACCATGTTTGGTTCGTTAGGTTGTTGCTGTCGCTAGGAGCTTCGGGTTTGAGATAAGTCAATAGATACTAGTGCTCCAGGGCTTCATCAACGACAACACCCAACACCAGGCAAACCACCCGGTGACGGCCTCAGGTCTTCCAACGTCGAGTTCAATTGCGGATTGCGCGGCCCCGACAACTATTTCGACGGGTAGCTACCTTGATCAGTGCCAGCATCCCACGCGAGTGGAGTGTGAGTGCTTAGATGTTGGCCGTGCAGGTACAGATGATCTCCCCTCATGGGCGGAAAGCGGCCTTGCACCGCCGACACTCGCTGTATCTGCCGACCCGGATTCGGAAAGAGATCAAGCGCTTGCTTAGGAGACGCACTCGGCGACTAGCGTCGCCCCTTCATTTAACAAAGATCGACAGCTACATTGGTTCTGCGGCCTGAGGTCGCGCCTCTTTGCAGTAAGTCTTCTGGCTCCATCTAATCTAGCTAGAATTTAGCTGCCTCAACCCACCTGTTAACCTTACAATAAGTTTCCAGTGAAACGCGATGGCACCTCTTCGAGCTCTGTCTGAGTTTCGGGCATGAGAGCACGGCCACCGCTCTTCTCACGCAGGGCGTTCCGGGCTGCAAGATCGAGGGCTGGCAGTTGGAGCCCCCGCGTCGCCTCTCGCAGGGACCTCAGTCCCGCATGGACTTACAGTTCGGCCTCAATTTCACTTCGAGTCCGGGCAGGTTTCAAGTGCAATCAAAGGCTTCCGGGAATATTTCGGATGAGTCTGCAGATGCCCTAATTGCCCTAAGGCCATCTGACCTTCGTCCTCAGGAGCCTTTCGGGGATACTGAGAGGGTCTTGGGGGATTCCAATGCCTACGCTTGGCTTCGATAGCATACCTTTGACTTTACGAAGCCATAGATTCCTTTTCGCTTTGGCAGGTCGCCCGCGCGAGCACGGGTCTAGGACGTCCTGAAACAGAAACAACAGCGCGCACAAACAAAACAGGAAATTACTTAGGGGCGGCCTGCGTTGGGGTTGACATTCATTACCACCTAGACGATTGTCTTGTGCAAGGCCTGGCCGCAGCCCCAGTCATAAGGTTTTGCAGTAAGTCTTCTGGGCTCCATCTAATCTAGCTAGAATTTAGCTGCCTCAACCCACCTGTTAACCTTACAATAAGTTTCCAGTGAAACGCGATGGCACCTCTTTGAGCTCTGTCTGAGTTTCGGGCATGAGAGCACGGCCACCGCTCTTCTCACGCAGGGCGTTCCGGGCTGCAAGATGGAGGGCTGGCAGTTGGAGCCCCTTTGCTCGACTTTGGCCTTGGACAAGACGGCGGGAGCAAGTGCTGATTGCGCGCTGGGTTCCAGATTTTATTCCAGGGTGCTTGCTCCGCGCCAGAGGCATGCTCCAGTATCCAAGAAGGCGCCGACCCCACAGTCCCGCAAGGCTCCTCCGCCGCAGCTTGACCCGTGCGCCTCGGGAGGAACCTGGCTTGGGTTGCATCGAGATCTTACTGTCGCCTTCACGCACGTTGCGAAGTCTCGCAGCCATTTCATCTAGCCAAGTTTTGCAAGGCCCGGTTGTCGGCGTCCGAAGAATGACTGCTCGACATGGACATCGTGCTGGCTTTCTTTTCGTCTTCCCTATCTGTAGGCTGCTGCTAGAATCAAATGAATTGCTCCTCACTTTCCTACTGCTGTCCTGGTTTCCCTAAGGTTTAGGCACCAACCCAGGATCCCGGAATCAGCCAGCGCACACACAGAGAACCGACGTAACAGGCTTCAATTAAATTAAGTGAACGGAATCCAGTTCAGGAACTCAGGGATGGGCTGGGGTCCACCCTAAGCTGCTGCTGAATTTTGCGTGCTTCCTCAGGGTTTTGGGGATCCGCCTTCTCGGGGCTAAGGCCTCTCCCAAAGCTTTCAGGCCATCAACAAGTGCAGGAGTTGCCCTTCAGCCGGTCAGGCCCAAGGGGCAACTCCTGAATAAGCAAAGATAAGCCCCACTAGGCCCCCGGAACTGTAGGGTTTAATCGTGGGTTTATAAAAATGAGCTCTGGAGCAAACCATGTTTGGTTCGTTAGGTTGTTGCTGTCGCTAGGAGCTTCGGGTTTGAGATAAGTTAATAGATACTAGTGCTCCAGGGCTTCATCAACGACAACACCCAACACCAGGCAAACCACCCGGTGACGGCCTCAGGTCTTCCAACGTCGAGTTCAATTGCGGATTGCGCGGCCCCGACAACTATTTCGACGGGTAGCTACCTTGATCAGTGCCAGCATCCCACGCGAGTGGAGTGTGAGTGCTTAGATGTTGGCCGTGCAGGTACAGATGATCTCCCCTCATGGGCGGAAAGCGGCCTTGCACCGCCGACACTCGCTGTATCTGCCGACCCGGATTCGGAAAGAGATCAAGCGCTTGCTTAGGAGACGCACTCGGCGACTAGCGTCGCCCCTTCATTTAACAAAGATCGACAGCTACATTGGTTCTGCGGCCTGGGGTCGCGCCTCACCAATGTACGACTGACACACATGTTACTTGTACAATTATTCTTGACGCGTCACTCTTTACTTTCGCGCGGTTTCGCACTCGCACTCCCGCACACACACTCACACTCACGCACTCACACTCACGCACTCACTCATGGCCACACACTCACTCCATCGCTCTCTCACTCTCACTTCTCTACTCTTTCTGAATGGAAAACTTTGCATGTGGGGTTATCCGGTCCTTTAATTATATCTCTCTCGCTCTCTCTCGCTCTCTCCCTCCTCCCTCTCCCTCTCTCTATATATATACATATGCATACACATACTACAGAATCCTATGTTCTCCTCAAGACAGCCAAGGGCCCACATTACGGCCCATCATCGAGGGCCGTAAAGGGCTTGGAGCGTTTTGTTGTTTGTTGTTGGGGTGTATGCTTTTGGGGTCATTTTGGGTGAGGGGTGCTTCCTTCTGATTGGCTATCACTCCGCTAACCATTGCTACCCTGACCCTAGACCCCAAATCCCAAACTACCAATCCTGAGACTCAAACTTGAACTACCCTGGTACAGGAGCCTTGCGGCCTTGCAGTGGCATCAGGACATCATGTCACGGGCAAACTTTTTGGTTTAATGGGTACTTTTTTGGGCGTCTTTATCCCCGGTGATGGCCTGGGCCGGCTTGGAGGGGACTCAGCCCAGGCCAAGTAAGCCCTTAGCCCTCCCGAACAAACGACTGAGGCAAGAGGCCCAGAAGTCATAATCATCCATGGACTGGTGGTCCTGACTTGAGAGGATGCATTGCGGAGCGGGAGCTCTTGCAACAAGAACATCGGATTCTTAGGGTGTTTGGGTTTACGCACTAAGCAGCAGCCTGAAAAGGTCTGTGGCGCCGCCTACGTCGTAAAACAATCAACTGGTTTAGCATTCTAGATATCAATGTATATAACAAAACAGCACGAAAGAAAGGGGTCTTAGCCTATAACCCCTGACGCTTAAAACCCTAAAACTCCTCCCAAAATCGAATCGGGCTTGGTAGTCGACAGTCCATGGCTTAGAGGGTAGGTTTGAGGCCCGCAGAGGTCTGATCCCACAGTAGAAACCAGTCGAACAATGGGGATTAGGCTTTTAGGGCTTACGTAAAAAGTTCCTTCAATAGAGCAGGTGTGCAATAGGAATATAGGTGCCAGAGTCCTGTGATTTGACCTCTTACTTTCCTGCAGTTACGATTTCAGGGGTTCGATACCATTCCCAGTTGAGAATTTCCGACCAAACCGGCTGGAACCCGCAAGGCCCTGAATCCTCCAAAAGAAGGGTCTCGTGCTCAAAGGTTCCAGGGTCGAGCTTTTGGGACTTGGGGCTCCCATTTCGAGAACGTCAGCCCAAGCCCATTGTCGCTGGCCTTTTCGGGAAGTTGGTGGGCCGTGTCATGGGCGTTGACGGACAAGGGGTAGGTCAGCCTCGAGTAGCTTGTGCAAGCTTAAGCCCGAAACCCCAGAGACCCTGCAGGATCTCTCCGCCGCCCATCAGAACTGAGCATGGGCCGCTTGCATCTAGAACCTGAAAGACACAAAGCTGCAATCCCAGTTGGGGCTGCCGTGCCACTATTGACTGTTGCAATGACTGAAGGGATTCAGGCGTAGGTTTCAGCTTGGGTGTCTTACGATTGTCTCAATGAATACAGCGGTTCCGCCCAGAGAGCCTGGCCCTCCTAAACTCTCAATCTAAACCCTAAACCCTAACACAAACTCCAAACTCTAAACCTAAGCTCTAAACTCAAAACAAACTCCCGAAGCTCAAGTCGAGGGCATCGGGTGCAGCCGTGACGCAGGAAGACATCGTCGAACCAGCCTTGGGTGAACCTCAGAGTCTTCCCGTTTCTCGGGCAGAAAGGAAAACGGGATCTAAGGAACTTCCCTCACCAATCCGGCAGAAGCAGAAAGCCGGATTTGGTTTATGAGGAACAACCTTCGCAAAAGGCTGGCTTTAGGGGGGCCAGGCGCGGCAATCTAGGGCCGTGGGGTTTGGGGTGCAGGCTTTGGGTGTCAAGTTCCCGGCTCAGGGTTGTCTGGGCAGGCTTTGACCCTGAAATTCCAGACTTCTTTGTCCCTTCTAGGCTGAGAGGAACTCGCCCCCAGGACCCCATACCTTCTGCGCGCACCTAAGGCCCTGGCTTCTCGTCGAGGAATCGCCTCCCTTCGTGGCATTCCTTGAGGCCACCCCAGCTTCTACTGAAGGGCTTGTCAAGGTTTATCAGGTTTGGAACACCTTGCTGAGGTTGAAGGTTTTGGGTTCAGGGTTTTTGGAGCCTTCTCTCATGACGCCACATTTTTTGGACTCTTCGGCCTGTGAAAGCACGGAGCCACTGTGAGTGAGCCCAGACAGCGGTGGTACCTGAACCGCCTCAACCCTAAAGCCAATCCCGTAGCAACGACTTTGCACGGGATGCAGCGTGGTGAAAGCTTGCAGTTTCCGAACCCTTAGGCTGATTGTCCTAAATGAGGGTCCCAGGACCCACACACAGACGCACATTCATGGAGTGCTGGGATTCTTTGCGCAAAACATGGATAACAGGCCTCATGTCTGGCGAGCTCCTCCGGGTCTGGATTCTCAAGGTGGGTAAAACAAGCAGGACCTCTTACACCTCCGACAAGCAGCAAGACAACCACGGAACGCTACACGGCGGCCAGCAAAGAACACAACAGAAGCAACGTGCCAAACAAAAGGAGTCTCAAAACAGAACCTAACAGAACCTAACCATCAAGTGAAAGAGCTCCAGACAGCCAGCAAGCTGGTGCTGCACGAGTTCAAGGCATGTGGGGCAAGGCAAGGGCCTTGTAGAAGAGAGCAACAAAAAAACAAGATCAGCGTTACGGTACACTTACTTAAGACGCTGGAAGTGAGAGACAGCACCTCTTCCAACAACGGTACAACTGGCGAATGATGTCTAAGCTCCATGAACCGGGGGCCGGCGGTCCACTGCCAGACAGAACTTCCGCCCACAAACGCCGAGGCAGGTTCTACAGTTCTATTTGATTTCGGGATGATTCTCCCAGGCTCCTGTACCCCTCGGCACCCCCTCCAAGTTCTTCGCAATAACCTCTATATGCTCTGCACCTAAAGCCGCAGAAGCCCCATTAGCCCAAAGCAGCCCCCGTTCTGACGCGCAGATCCAAAACCCTGCTCCCTCATCCCTCGTTAATCCGGAACCTGGCGACGTGGATCAGCGTCTCAGGGTTGCCATAGCGGAAGGGAAAGAGGCGAATGGCCTCGTCGCGGCAGGCCTCAGGACTCAGGAGCTCTGGTGGGTAAAAGGGTTTGGGATCTTGGGGGGTTTAGGGGGTTTGGAGCAGGCTGCTATCAGCTTAAACCTAAACCTCTCCGAGCCAACAGAGTGTCCAGCCAGCGTTGTGTGACAGTTACTGCTACTGCCCTTAAGTCCTTATAGTAACCATCACTATTTTCACGATGACCATTACTAGCGCGATGATCCCTGTGATCATCATCCCCATTGGATCTTCCTGTGGTAAACAGGTGACAGTCGGCAGCCCTCTGGGGCCTGGCTTGCCCAAAACATTTTGTGAAATCTAAGAAGCCAAGAAAGCCAAAGTCCCTGAAGTTCTGAACTCCGCAGAAGCATGAAGCCTCAAACCCTGAACCTCAGATCTCTGGAAGCTGATGCAGCTAGAACCCTAAACCCTAAACCCTCAACCCATGACACTCCGGAGCCCCGGTTTTTGAGGAGCTCGCATTGGCGCAGACATCCAGGATCAGCTCCTGCCAACACCCATACCCTTGACGCACGAGTAGAGTCAAAATGTGGGACTTCAGGAAGTTGACCTGATTTAAAAGCAATAATCATCACCTCACAAACAATGAATGATTCATGAAATTAGCAATAGGTGCAAGAGATTGCAAGAGCATACCTGGTTCGAGATGGTCGCGCGTCGGACAAGCTATATTGCATGATTCTGTGGCGCGTTGACGCGTCATGGGTTTCAAAATTCATAGTTTCGGGTCTTAAGGGTTCAGATAGGCTTAGGGTTCAAGGTTCATTAGGGGTTTAGGGTTTAGACGGTTGGGAGTTGGGGTTTAGGATTTCGGCGTTTCGGGTTTCAGGGGCTCTCTCTCTCTCTCACACTCCTCTCTTCTCTTCTTCTTCTTCTTCTTCTTCTTCTTCTTCTTCTTTTGCAGGGCTTGAGAGGCAGGGCAGAGGTCCCTGCTCCCCCGCGCACTGGGTGCGTCCGGGTCGCGTGAAGTTCAGCAGTCGGCGTGAGACATGCTCTTCTCCCCTCTCTTTTCTCTCTCTCTCTCTCTCCTGCACGCTTAGACCCCCCCCCAAAAGAACGCCCCAAGGGGCGCGCGAAGTCCGAAGGTCAGTCTGATCGGAAGGGCCACGGTTTTCGTGGGCCCCCTTTTCATCGCTTCAGGTGCGTGGCTTCCCCAGGAATAGAATCAATGCCATGCCCCCCCTACACCTACATGCCCCCCAACAACTCTCTACCCCCTCTCTTCTCTCTCTCTCTCTCTTCTTCTTCTTCTTCTTCTTCTTCTTCTTCTTCTTCTGGGTGTGAAGGAGCCCTGGCGGACCTCTCTTTCTCTCTTTCTCTCTTGCTTGCTCTCTCGCGCTCTCTCTCTCTCTCTCTCGCTCGCTCTCTCTCTCTCTCTCTCTCGCTCTCTCTCGCTCTCTCTCTGGAACTGGACTCGACATTGCAAGGCCAGCAGCGATGAAGACCCAGCCGAGAGCGAGTTTCCCAGAATCAAAACAATGAGAGCGCTGCCCTTCTCTGTTCAATTGGGTTTGACAAGGGAACCAAACTGCTAGAATGAAGAATGCATGTGCCACTGGGCATCATAAGCTGCACCCTCGGCATCCTTCTCATATTCATCGGTGATGGCCGGCATCTTCTCTTCCTTGCGAGATTGAAACACATGGGGGGGGGCTTTCCTAGAGTAGGGGTACGATAATTCGTGGTTCCTACGATGATCAGGCATTACAGCAGTTTGCGGAAAAATGCAAGCGTTCATGCTAGCAGGTTATCTTTCGAAGTGTCCCTCTGCATTCGGTGGTCACTGAGCCCTTCAACACGAAAAGCTTAGTCCCCCAAGCTCCGAATGTGTTCAGGATTTGGGCTTGGAATTTCGGGGTTTGGGGAGTTTAGCACTACCAGAAGGATCAACAGCGGCAGCGATCATCAGCAGATCCATCCACATACAGTTTGCGTTTGTTGACAGTTCATCATGCCAACACTTTCGGACTTCCATGATAGACCATTGACCCGTGTCAAGAATGAATTCTGAGGCTGCTGCCAGAAATTTGCGTGACATCCCCCGCATTCTTGCGCCGTAGAAGAAGCCCTTTGCCAGGAAGTAGTCGTAGTAGTGGCCAAGGTTCGCACCTCGGACCCAAGGCAGGGCCCCCTCCAGCGCATTTAAAGCTACGCATGAGGGCTGATCTAAAGTATATGGGCCTCGTTTATGGTATATGTTGCTTGTTATCATGTAGGGCACCAGTGAGACCCACAAAATCTCAATCTCCAGACAAAACCTGGCAACAAAAAGTTCAACCTCGAAAGTCTGGAATCTGGTACGTGGCTTCGCCGGATTCAGACCGAGTTATCAACAACCGGCCCCGAAACCTGACTGATCTGTGTCATGGAGCTGTCCAGGATGTCTTCAACTTGCTGGAAGCCTTGGCATCACGTGTGCTATGGTTTCGGGCTTAAGGTTTGGGGTTGAGGGTCTCTATACACCAGATTTACGTAGAGTTGCACTGTCGTACTGGCTAGGCCACGAACTCGGAAATGGACTCCGACAGGATCGGTGGGGATTCAGGGCATGGTTGGGAGGGTTCCAAGTGGGTTCTTCTGGCAGCACTGGCCTCTGAACATCTGCAGAATAAGGGGGTGTGTGTATATATATATATATATGACCATAAAGAACAAACATGTACATATTTGTATATATATATATATAGTAGGCAACCGGAAGCTCGTGGGAAGCTGCTCGGCATTTGGGGTTAGGGGGTTCAAGATATAGAGTTCAGGGGTGGAGTAGTGGAGTAGAGTTTAGGGGGGTTAGGGCTTAGTGTTTAGGGTCTCAAGCCTGTCAATTGCAAGGGCTGCTGGAGATGGACTTCTTGCCGTGTTCAGCAACAAAAGCTGAGTTGAACTACATGGCACCTGCGACAGTCAAGAGACAACTCCTAACCACTTTGCCCCCAGACATTAGTGTGGGAGGATACTCAGGAGAAGTGAAGATCATCTTTGCTGCCTGCCTCTTGAACTTGGCGGATCGCAGCCAAGCCCTGGAAACAGGCTTAGCATTTGTGAAAGCTCGCAGCCTACACCAAAACCCATAAACCCATAAACCGATAAACCCTAACTTACACCCCAAGCCCGACCCTGAACCCTACCATTAGGCTGGGCACCCATCTGCAATATCTCCCACATGCGGCTCTGGTCGTCCAGGTCGACGAGGGTCGGATCGCTCCACAACACCCTGGGTCGATTTTGGATTTTAGGGTTTAGGGGGCTTAGGGGGCTTAGGATTTATGAAATTTACAGGGTTTGTCGGGTTTATACAGGGTTTAGGCGCTTTCGGTTCGAGCTTTTAACATCTTAGAGGTCTACAGGGGCCATCAAGGAGCAAGTAGGATCTGCACACAATGCCTGCGTCCCGCATCAAACCCCAAACTGTGACCCCTCCCCCCCCCTCCCCCTGCGACTCTCGAGCAGCCTCTAAAACCCTCAAACCCTAAAACCTTAGGCTCTCTCAAGAACAATGCTGATGCCGCTCCCAACAGTCCGCTTGGCCAAGGAACGCTTCGCGGCGCAGGCGGAGCTCGTTCCTAGACACGCAGGACGGTGCAGCCTACAAGCTAGCTGGGCCAAAGCTATAGATCAGCATGTGATGACAGGGGCGTAGCCAGATCAGAAAAAAGGCGACGGAAACCAGAGTAGGAATTGGACCCCCGATTTGAAGTTGAGAAGCCCCTGCGAATCCTCAGAGCTCTTAAACACAATCCATGTACATATGTCTGAACCCCATCTGAGGAGGCTATCTGCTGCAACCATAGACATCCTACTGAGACATCCTGCAACGATTTGCAGACTCAGGCCTGTCCACTTGTAACCTCCTCTAAGAGCCAGAATATCCCTCGAAAAGCGCAGATGATAACTCCAATAAGACTCTAATACTATCCCTAAACCCTGGACGCTCAACAATGGCCAGCGGCTGCATGTCCAGCTCTCCCTCCCAAGCAACGCCTTGCTTCACATGGCGGCGGCCGAGATGGTGGCAGTTTAGGACTCCACAGGGCCGTTTCCCCATAAAAAAGGGGGCAGTAAAATCTACATTGTCAAAGTTTAGGATCAAAGGCTTGGGATGTGGGAGTTTGAGTGTTGGGATTCCCGAAGCTCGGGGGATTTGAGCGCCTGCTGGTAGGATTGAGGGATTGGGCCTGAGAAGTGTGGAGATTCGGGTTCGTGCGAGTTATGCCGTTTACAATTCAGCAATGTTTGGAAGGTTTGGGGGCCAAGAGTTGAGGGCTCTCAGGATTGTCCGGGCTTCGGCATTAGGCTTCGGTTTGGCCACCCATGGGTCAAAAAACAATCTCAGTGTCAAGGCTTCTTTCTATTTTGGGGGGTTTCAGGACCAGTTGTGTTGTTTTTGTTTGCCAGTTTAATGGGTGGAGGCTCAGGGTTTCAGGACTTAGGGGGTAGCTTCGGGCAATGGCCGAAGATATGCCAATGACGCATCAAGGCTCTGAGTCTGATGCATGATAGGAATTTTACGTTCCTGCTACAAGACGGTCGATATGTTAGGGTAAACAACTGCGAAATCAATTTAGCGAAGTGCCACATGATTCGTGAGAGGGGGTACCACCTCAGAGCCAGTGATTCATTTCTGCAGCCGAAGAGGCCAGCCCTCCATTCCTCAAGCTCTTTGGGGGAAAGGCTGTCCTGCCATCAACTGTCAAGGCACTTTCGCATCTTTAAGCCTGCTCGGACACACTTGCGATTCTTTGATTTGAGCCGGACATGGGTACAACCCCCGGGTTCACGTGCTGCTCGTCCCACAAGACTCATTTCGGGCGGAATGCCATTCAAGGACTGGCGTATGTCAGGCTTGTTTAGGCAAGAAAACTGCATAGACAGCAACTGCAGCAGCTCTTCACGCGCTCAACAAAGCCTGAGGCATTCTAAGTCCCTTCAAACCCCTAACTGACCTCCACAAAAGCACACAAACTATGCATAGCCTGACAGCTATTCCTCCCACAGCTCTTCCCTGGAGGGCGTCCTTTTCATACCGAAGAATCTTGGGCAGCGCGTCGAAGGAGGTCGCAAAGAGAGAAGGAGCCGAAACCGAAGGGGCAGCCATGGTCTGCCAGGTGGGGTTCTTGAGAGGCTTATGTTTTTAAAAATGTTTTTGAGGAGAGGGGTTTGAAGGTCTTAAGGCCCTACAAACATCGCGGCGGAGGGGCGGGGGGATCTGCCACTTTGTGTCTCTGCGGTAGCGCGGTGGCGATCTCCTGCCTGGGACGATCCAGACCCCAAGCACTTGGTTCACCTTATCTCGCCATTGTCTCAGATTGTCTCCTCGTGGCAATCGCAATTTCTAGCCTGCAGCCTTCGCTGGGTCCTTGCTCACACCAGGACCACAGAAAGCTCAAGGAGGCTGGCAGGAGCCCTGGCTGAGTCAATTGTGTCAGTGACTTCATGGAGAAATATGGAGAATACTGGCAGACGCCGCTGCCGGTAGGGGTTGAAGCGCCGCGCTTTGGTATGACTTCGACCACGAGCATGGGTGCAGAGAGATGGCGGACTTAGAAAAGCGTGGCCGCGACGTCCCTGGAAGTTGGTTTCTCGGTGGTTTTCAGCGTCGTTGGTGGCAAAGTTGAGGCCGACATCCGTGCCGGAGCTAGCGGAGTGGACTTCGGCACAGTGAATGCTTAGAGCATCGTTGACGGCAACGTTTAGGGCGACGTACCTGCCGTAGCTGGCGAAGTGGATGGATGGAGTGTGAACGACTCGAGCATCGTTGATGGCACCGTTGACTGCGATGTTCCTGCCCAACCTTGCGAAGGGGATGAACGCACTTTGGTCGATTCGTGCATCGCTGACGGCACCGTTACGGGCGACATCCTTGACGAGGCTGCCGAGGTGGATGACGACGCCGTGGACGATCTATTTGTTCCAGCCCAGCTTCAGCCCCAAATGTTGATCGTTGTTCTTATTGGCTGAGCAGAGCACAGCGCTCGGACATTGGCCCGCTCGGGATTCACACTCACCTATGCCCCGGAAGGAAAAGAAAGAAGGAACGGGGGCCTCACGCTGGACTTGAACTCTTTCGTTTCGCTCCTAAACCTACGGTCCGACGGATGGATTCAGGTCGTTCGAGTGTTGGCTAGCCAGTTGGTTGGTGCTCCGTCTTTCACGGCTTATGGTTCGCAGTAGCTGGCTCTTTCTCATGCAGACTTGCCATGACACAGTGTTCTCTAGTGTGCTGCGTGGCATGGGGCAAGAAACAGCCTTGCACCAGAAGAACTGAAGCTATACTTGGGCTTTCGGAGTTGATGCTGCATCGTCCTGCACTGTCTGCACCTTGCAAGAGCTGATATTGCGTGAGGTTGCTGATGGTTGCTTCATATTGAAGACGATGGCATGCGCAAGCTCCCAACCCATGAAGCACTACACTGGCTTCGGATGTTCCACCACCACAACCTAGCAGAGTAGAATCTCATGTCTGAATCTGGGCTGCCCCTGCCTGCGTAGTCTCAGAGATTCGACGCGAGTGTGAGAACGAAAGCAGCCGATACTGCTTGAAGAGCTACTGCTAGCAATGATTCTGCAAAATGCTTGAACCCAGCAGCACAAGGCATGCTCAGGAACATGCTCAGGACATCTCAGGACCCCTTGATGCAATCCGCATACCATGGTGCAGCCACAGGCCCCAGGCCTGCATGTGGTGCGGTGGACTTCGAACGGCGCGTGCCTGTGAGATGGGGTGCTGCAAGCCCCATTCGACACATCGGGCACTGGGGTGTCTTCTTTCTGCGCCAAGGGCTTGTCTGGTCGGGCGCCACTTGGCACAGGCTGCCCAAGGCTCTGAAATCCCATTCTGCTGCCTTTGACCCCCTAAACCCTCCAAGAGCCTGAGAGGTAGCGAACCCCTAAACCGCATAAAGCCAAAAAGTCTCATCCCGAGGCCCGGCCTCTGAAACAGCCGCCTCACGTGATGGCAAACAAGGACTTCGTTGGTTTTAGGGTTTGGGTTTGTGTTGCAGTTGGCTTTAGCGGGGACTTTGGGGTTGGGCTGGAGTAATTATGGCTTGTTGCCCTGAATGAGGGTCTGAAAGTAGGTACCTGGTAGCGTTTATGACGAGATGCATCATCATCAAGAAGTCCCCCTGGAAGGGCACCAAGGGACCCAGCGAAGGCAGAACTTCCAAGGACTCCAATTCCATGCTTCGATTTGAAGGAACCCAGGCCTTTTGCAACCTGAACCCCTAATATAGTCTCAAAGTGGGGCCCATAATACAATCAATATTGTATCCCGGGCCGTGAATATAATGAGTGAACAAAAAAGCCAATGAATGCCCTATTTCGTGCCTACATTACGAATACGGGCATTTAAATATAGACACAATATAAATAGCATTTGTCGGGCCTTCATTATTCTTTTCTTACGCCCGTATTTGCTTCGTTCACTCAAGCGGTAAAATCGTGTTGCTCGTGGAAGCTCCCTCTTTGCCCGAAAGGCCACGAAAAGGGACAGAGGAAGTCCATGGAGAAGGCCTTGTGGCAAGGAATGCAGCACTTAAGGACTTTCTGCCTCAAGCTGGGCGGCAATCTCACCGCCACCGGCGCGCATGTCGAAGGCACCATAGGCTTCTGCGAATTATAAGTTTACATTCTGCTCCAAACTTGAGCAGATCTGGCACAAGCTGGGTGGCAATTTCACCGCCCGGCACAGACAAAAGTTGAAGGCACAACCAATCGGCCGCTTCTCACTCTCCAAAGTTGAGCAGATCTGCTGCAAGCTGGGCGGCAGCTTCGCCGCCATCGCCACAAATGTCGAAGGCACAGTCAGCTAAGAAATTCTCTTGTGCTGCGGTATTTCCTGATTTGGCTAAGTGTTTTTGGCACATCTTCACAGCTTCGGTTCTCTCTTCGGCGGCGCAGCGATTCACAGCTAGCAAACTCAGGTGCGCAACTTCTTGCATCGATGCCAAGTAGGTTGCGGCTGTCTCACTCCCACCCAGATTCCTCCAGCCTGAGTGCTCTGCAAACTCCATGTCTGACGTCGCGAGGCTCACTCCTCTGCGTTTCGTGGAACCTGTCACGAGAGAAGAGTGGCCGCTAAGAGCAAGTTCTCCCGTGACAAAGCGATTCTGCACCACACTGGACATTTTCAGCTTGGCTGCGAGGCGAGTACCTGCCCTGCATGTTACCCATAGCTGCGCAATTTCTGTCAATCCGCTTTGTGTGCCCATAAACAGCTGCACGCTGTGCAGGAAGGCGCCTGGAGCTCCTTTCGCAGACTTCGTCACCTTGAAAGCACCAAAGATGGCACCGTCAGCATCCACTAGATTCTGGAGGAAGCCGGCATCATCCTTCTTCAATTTCAAAGTTTGCCAGCTGTCAAGCCCCGTTTTGGTCTTCCAGGCGCAGTCCTGGGACGTGAACTCCAAAGCCTTGCGCGGCTCTGTGACTCCGGAGTGGTCAACCAAGAGAATTCCCTTTGCCCAAGACTTTTGGCCTGCGTAGTTGGCATAGATTCGGAAATCCAGTGGAACTTTTTTCATGAGGCCCTTCTCTGACTGAATTTCGGCATCCAAACCGGAAAAGCCCCAGAGTAGAAAGTTCCCTTGAGCTCGCACCGTATAACTGCGTCCATCCAAAGTGGAGATGTGTGGATCGCCATGCATGCCACCCCCCGTGGCGCACGAGGAGCAATCAGGCGGATCGGCCAAGCCTCGGTCGCAGAAAGCCGATGGAGTTCCATCGCTCTTGCAGATGTTCTCGCCACATGGGGACGCCGTCGACGGTTCGTTGCAAGTCAAGGTCCCCACCAAATTGCTGCATCCAGGACCACTGCAGAAGCAGGAGTTGCTACTTGAATCGTCATCATTGACGGCCATGCTGCCACAACTAATACTGTCTTCGCACCGGATGTGGACACATGCTGATCCAGTCAATGAAATCACCGAGTTGTTGCAAGTGTTTCGAGCACATTGCAGCTCTGCGTTGCCAGCATTGAAGGACATCTGGCTCTCTTCGCAGGGCTGTGCGAAGGGTTCTATGGGACTACCGGCATCGAGGCATTGGACGCAGTGAGACCCACCTCCGGAAAAGCTGAAGTTGCCTCGCCGACATGCGACGGGGCGGGAACAGAACAAGTCCTTGGAGAGAAACATGTTGGCCTCTTCGCAGGCATTGAAACTGCGACAAGCTGCTGAGCGGGCTCCGGAGATGATGGCTCCATTACTGCAGGATCTGATGCCTCGGCAACAAACGTCCTGGTCACAGTTCGGATTCCCCTTGACGAGGCGGAACTCGTTGGGTAAAACAAGGCGGTCATCGTTCCGGCACGCTTGGTTCCCATCGCAACACAAAGCCGAGAAGTCTCTGAGTCGGAAGCCGAAGCAGGCGGAGGGTCCCGTACAGTTTAAGTAATTATTCGGATTCTGGAAAGAGTAGGAATTGATGTTGTTCCGTTCGATGGTGCAGGTTGCAGCCTCGTTGATCGGGGGCGGGTCGTTGAAACAGTAGAGAAACCCGCTGGGAAAGCCGTTGCTGTCGTTCGTCGGGATCTTCATCCCGTCTGCTGAAGGCTCACAGCGCAGGCATGCGCCGTCTCCAATACAATCCCCAGAGTTCAGGACACTCAGAGGACAGAAGGGCCCCTGAACATCTTGGGTTTTCTGGTATTGAAGATGCGCCATCTCATCTGCTGCTTCGCACTCAGGTTCACCAAGACATGAATATGTCCCAACCAACAGGCCGACAATGGCCGCTCTCCAAATCACAAACATCGCACTTGCTGGCGGACCTTTGCCGCCGGTGAATTCAGCATCGTCAAGGCTTCACTTCTCCAAGAGAGCCGAAAGTGCAGTAAACCCGACTAACACTGCAGTGCATCTCAACAGCTACCGGTACTGCTAAATTCGGCTAACAGTGCGCGCAAGCCGACAAGTGCGACAGGCCACCAGCATACGAACGACTTATATAGACGCTGCCATCCTGTGCGAGCTTGGCACGCAATGCAGGGCTCCATATATGGCTCCGGTACAGTGGATACAATCTTTATACTCGTGGAATCAATGCTTCGGCTTGGGCTTCGACGAAGTTGTGAACTCAACATCGCTGAGGCTCCTCGAAATCTCTTCTGAAAGTCAGGTGGAAAGGGTCCTGAAAGTGCGGGTGCAGTAGCTGCCATTCCATGATCAGTGTAATGGGCAATTCGGCTTACGACGTCGAGCCTCAGTAAGGTGAGGTTCCAAGGATGTTGGGAGTGCTGGGTGCTGGTGTTCTTGGCAGCAGCATGGATACAACAGGCCCCGTCCTGCAGACACGGAATCCGCCCTCGGTCCCGCAGACGAAGCAGGTGATGTCCTCTCAACCCACCCAGTGTCACAGCTGAGATGCAAATAGAATCACAGTGTTCTAGCATATGCGAGAAGGCAGGCAAGTTTCGGATAAGTGCGGAGACACTGGTCGGAATTCCGCAAAGGATAACGCCTGCGCACTCCCATGCAACACACATGGAGTGGCCGTGCATTCTGCGACTCCCGGCAGCACTGGCCTGGTCAAAGCTCACGTAAAGGATCTCATTGCCTGAGCCAATCAAGCAGAAGGTCAATCTTCCGACAAAAGCCTCGGAGTGCATCAACCTGGATGCTTGAGTCTGCGTTCCTTAGATCGTCTCGCCTTGGCTCGCTCGTGCGCGAGATCTTTGCAAATCCATCGACATGTCGCTGCATGGGGAAGCCTGGAGGCCCAAAAAGGCTCAACGCGACACTGCCACACATTGCGACATGTACACCAGCCTCTTGCAAGCAACTCTAACCTCTGAGATTGTGATCTCCCACGTCCTGCCTCGAGCTGATGAGGCTTTGTCGACCGTCTGCCTACTCAGCATTTTTCCCAACAGCGAGTCGCCTGGAACTGAGCAAAACGGCTGCTGGGACTACGCCATCTGAAAGTGGGGTCCCAAATGGGTAAGAGTGTTTGTTTTTGCTGCTGATGCTTTCTTCCTGTTGCTGCGTTCTTTGCGTTCTTTGCTTTTTTTCCTTTTGGTGCGACGGGATGCGTTTTGCGCTTAGCACCCCCCCGCACCAAAAGCAAAGACAACTAACACCAATAGCAAAAACAACCCCCACCCTCCTCCTCCCGCCGCAGCAACAGCAAAATGCATCAACAGCAAAAACAAAACTCTTACCGGTCTTGCCGGAACTGCAGAGCAGAACACAGCAATCGCTTTGGGGTTTTGGTGTCGTGTAGTTTTGGGGATATTTGAACTGCGTTTCGGTTTTGATTTTTTTGAAACTGTTTTGAATGAGATTGATTCTCTTAAGCAATTGTGTTCCAAAGACCATGGGAGATCACGGACCCAAACGTGACACACCCCGGTCATGATCGGAAACCGTGGGATCACGAACCCAAACTGCGTGACACCTTCCCGGCAATAGGAGACCACGGACCCAAGCCGCTTGACACCCACCCGCCCCAATTGCGCTCATGATCGGAGAGCGTGGGAGACCACGGACCCAAACCGTGACACACACCCGGCCCCAAATATGGTCGGACACCATAGGAGACCACAGACCCCGCGAGCTTGGTGGCAAACTTTCAGTATCACGGCCTGATCCATGTCTACCATAGGGCCAACTCGATATGCATCTTTGCATGCTCGAGAAGTAGATGCTCCAGTGTCCAGCGAAGCAGGCGTTCGAGCTGTTTTGGGGACTAGCTTGCGCTATACGTGACAAATCGATGGATGCTTCGAGGTGAAACTTCGATCATGAAGTTCCACACAGTGTGCCACGCGGCACTTTCATTAACAGGCAGCTTTCCAATGTCTCTCAGCCTCTTCGGCGCAATCAAGAGGCACGCGTTGGGCAAATGGCTTTAGCTGATCTGCGTAATCGAGTCTGCAGGATAATGATGTGTTGGCGACATTCGGCAGCGAGAGACGTAGGACAGCTTCCACCTTGCTCGTTAACAGAACAGCTCATTGAAGGTGAGCTGAGGTATTCAGTCGCTGTGGCGCATGCCTGCGCGGAGTCGAAGATCAGCTTCAATTGGTGGGGCATGGTGAGGCGAGCACTGGTGAGGCGAGCACTGGTTCCAGTATTGCCCCTTCAGTTCAGCCCTACTCCTGGACTCCAACACTGAGATGCCAGCGATGCCGCCTCTCCGCTCAGTGCCAGAACAAGCCTGCCTGCGCGTTTTCTATTCGGCATTCAAATGGAGTGATGACGCAGGCTTTCCCAGAAACTGTGCATCTTGGAAGCCTGATGCAGCTTGTCGTAGATGACCGGAAGCATGGCAGCAGCGTTGTGCTCCACCTGGAAAGCACGACAACTTTGTCTATCGTAGAGAGGCTAGCATTCCTTGCTGAACGTGGCAGTTCAAATATGTCAAATCGGTAAACAAACAAAATGGGACTCTGTGCATATGTATGCAGATATAAATGCGTATATCTGTACATGAGTACACTCACATATGTATGTCTAGTGTATAAAAAATATGTACAGACATTATACTTGCTACGCAATGTCTCAGCTGATGATCAAATCCGACGACGCCTCTGCTGTGATCTCAGCTGCTGCCGATGCATCGTCGAGTTCGAGGTGCAGCCGCTCTCTGACCTTTCACGAACAATGGAATAATGCTCAAATTCATTTGTGACCCGGGTTCCTGTCTAAGGTCGTCTTAAGCACCCTCAACCCTAAACCCTACTGAAGGGGCCTTTATGGGCCTTTCATACTTACTGTTGAGACCGCGGCAGTGTGGATTGCCCGCTCCGCGTCATCTCTCAACACCGTCACGCCATTCCTCCCAGTGCCACGCTTTATAAGAATTCTGCGCTGGGTACCATATTATACTCCCTGTCAGAGCAATTACTCTACGCGTCCACAGTTTTGGGTGCTGACAGCCGGGCATCGATCCCTGCTGAAGCTGGCTGAATTAAGACAAAGCACACGGACGAGAGCATCCTAAACCCATTCTATCACAATTCGGTGATGTTTCGGACCCGCTGCCCCACCCTCCAGCACTCGATGCCAGTGACAGCAGCGCCGTCCACAAGCGTGCGGTGCGTCGAATGAGCGTGAATGCCTGTCATGCAAGCTTTACTGGCGGAAGTTTAGCTGTCGATGACACTAAACATTTCGGGGAGGACTAACCTTGGAATCATTCAACAAAGCAAAGCGGTACTTTTTGCTGCATCAACCTCAGTACTGGAAGCCAACTTCCTTTCTCCGACCTCCTAGAACACATCCACATGTCCCATGGCCTCCCTGAGAAGCTCGCGAAAGCGGTCGTATCTGCCAGATATCCTGTGCAGCGACCAAGCCGAGTGGCATGGAGAGACAAGATGTCTTTGATCAGTTTCTGTGTCGCTCCAAGACAGGTTAAGAGCCATTTTGCGCCAAGACAAGCAGCCTCGGAAAGACCCGAGGTTCACAACATCTTATACGACCTTTCCTGCCAGACCGATAATTGACTCAGACGATCACCCCGGTGGTTGTTCCTGTCATCACACTCACCAGAAAATCCCAACGAACTCTTGACTCTTGTAAGAGTAAGTATCTTCTCTCATTGCCTGAGGCCGGCTTTCATCGGCTTTCCATCTACAGTGCGGTACAGAAGGCCACCCGTGTCCCCAGCGCCAACCCCTCCCACAAACCTCGCAAACCCCTAAACGCCCTAAACCCTAAGCCCCAAAAGCGCAACTCAAACCTGAGGCTCTGGCCGAAGGACTTCGAGGACCTCGCGGGGCACCTTCTTTCTTTCTGCTGGTTTTCGAGGTCAAGGTGTCTTGTTTCGATGTGGTTTTCGAACCACAAGGTGGAGGGCAAGAGTGAAGACCACAAGTTGTGAGAAGGCCCAGGCACTGCCGAGATCTGAGTTCGCAATGGAAGTTAACAATCCCCGGCAAAAGCCTACAAAACTAGTCGACGTAGTATTTAAGCTGAGAAAAAGCCTGAGAACAAAACCTGCTTGTTTATCGCACAACCGCTGGGCTCCTCGCTCTCACCGAGGGCGCTCCGGGTTTGGGATCGTCGCCCAGGACGAAGCCGAAGTCGATGTGGAAGAAGTGACCCTCCTAGTCTCGGGATCTTCGGGTGGCTTCAGGTCTAGCGGATTTGGCATTTTGGTTGCTTGTGTGGGTGGAACTAGAATTTTGTGGGGGAGGGGATGACGTGTCGGACCTAAACTAAATCCAAGGCAATTAAGCGTATTTCCTCAGTGCAGATTCCTAGAAGCACCTGACTTGAAACACGCCCGCAAACCCCGCTCAATTCATGAAGCTGTAATTCATCTTCATGCTATTGTGCTTTGCATCTCAGCTTCTGTGCGGGCTTTTTCTTTACCGACTGCGTTGTCGCACAAGCGCTCTACAAGGGCTCTACGGAGTCTCCCTCTAGCACCACAAGTTTCTTCGGCAGGCTGTTCCGCGCAGGTTGGCGGCGCGAGAGCCATCTTAGGTTCTCGAGTAGGCTGGAATTGTCGATTGCAGGATGTTCTTGGACTTGCATCCTTCTAGTTCGTGGAGCTTAGCCGCAGGTTCTTCGTAGGGAACTAGGGCCTCGAGGTATATCCTTTGTTCCTATTTCACGAATTCACGAACTTCCTTCTACTCATTGCAATCCATCGCGAGGCTGTCATACGCTACAGTACCCCTGAGGATCATCGTCCTCCGTCATCATGATGTTGTCCAGATGCCGATCCCCGACTCCCAGCAGGTACGTGGCCACGCAGTACCTTCCATGCTTCATGCATCTCCCTCAGACCCTCAATCAATCCCTCAATCCCAGACCACTTCGTGAGTCAGGCAGCGATGGTGAAGGGTCGTCAGCTCATACCGCATGGGCTGTAGCAGCAGGACCCCTGCGAACAGTGCGGAAGCTGAATGCTTCCGAGATGCCCGGCCGTGCTGCCGCACAGCCGATCGTAGGCCGAAGAGGTGGAACCGCTACCTTCAGTGGCTTCAATCAAAAAGATCTATGGAAGAGCCAGGTTGCATCATAGTGGGCTATCATTCTTCTGGTTTCTGGTGTCTGGTGTAGCCATGTGGGAGTTTCTGGTTTCTATGGCTCCGGCTCATGCTTGGCAAATGTGCTGCTCTCGTAAGATGTGCAACTTCATGGCAACGTGGCCCATTCTTAAAGTCACGTCCAGCAAGGATGCGTTCGTGGACTTCTTTTGTTGGGCTGGGGCGCTCCAAGCTACCACCCAACACAGCGCAAGTATCAGGCTCCCGGGCAATGCTTCTTGATGAACTCGGTGATGTCGCCATCGAACTCCTGTTACTTCGCAAGGAAGCTTCTGAGAAAGCAGATCCTGACTCAGCGATGGGCCTTGCTGGGCATCCTTGCGAACATTTGCAAGCTGGGTAGAGACGCAACGCAGAATTAAATCAAAGACCCAGTATGTCCTGACAGAACCTCTTACTTTCGGCGAATATCTATCCAAACCCATGAAGATCCCAAACAAAGAAGGCCTACAAGAAAGCCTAAGCCAACCCACAGCCAGAACGGTCTTGCAGAACACCCAGGCAAAGTTTTGAACCCTTAAGCGCCAGAGCTTACCCTGAACCCTATACACCTTCACGCCCCAAACCCTAAACAAAACCCCCAAAGCCCTTCTCAGATGCCAATAGCGAAACCTGTGGCCGGCCTCAAGGATGCGAGAGATGTTCTTTGCTTTGGGCACGAAGGCCGCGAATCCCTCCTGTCAAGACTTGGTTCCTTATGTTCTCTTCCTGTTGCGCTTGGGGTTTTCCCCAGACAGGTCGAGAGACTTCAAGTTGAAGTGCGCTGCCAGGTGTCGAGAATTTGACATACGAAGGACAATGCAGTCGGATCCTTGGGAGAGAGCGCCAACACATTGTAGGGCATGAGCGACACCTGGCCAGCTCACGCTCATTCTTCTTCTGAAGGGCTCGTGTTGTCACTCGACAAACGAACGAACAGAAGTGTGATGGATGCGATCGACAAGCACGAGCTAGCATAGCCAACATGCATGACAACACAGTGCCGTGTGACATGATCTGCTTCGAGCAGCCTCTCTGAGGCCATGCTCTGCCCATGCCGTCTCCTCAGTGCCACACATGAATGGTATTGCTTATTTTTTTGAGCTCGTTTTAACCACGAAACCCAATCCCCGCAAAGACCAGAGCAGGCGAACTCCTGACTTTCCTCCACCGAGTGATATGAAGAGGCTAACTGCGCCACTCGTCATTGCCAGCTCGTGTAGCATCACGTCGAGACGACTTTTGGACTCTCTTATGCTGACAGCTCATGCTCATGAAGCCCTATGAAGCCCTAAAATGCAGTGCCACAAGTTGCAGGCAAAAGGCCATGAGGCGGAAGATCTGCAACACCAGTGCGTCCTCCAGCAGGGTCATTCTCACATTGCCGGACATGTGGCTCATGTGTACAAAAGATGAAAAACGGAGCCCGCTTTGTGATTCTGCGTAGCCCATGCCATGCATCCCTTGCTGCCTGCCGTAGGTCGTCGCCCTTCTTCATTGCATACAGCCGATGGCTGGTGCTTGAGTGCTCGCCTGCGGCTGCATCGATTGCAGTTGAGAAGCATCTAACATGGACGAGGCCTTCATCAGCCTCGATCGCCTCGTACGCCAGCACCACCTGGAGACCGCAAAGCCCAAGCCTATGGCCCAAGCCCAGTGCCCCAACTCCCCAAGCTGGAAAATTAACAGGTTCATGGGGTGCGCATGGCGGCTCACTTCCTGGGGTCGGTACGGGGGCTACGGCCGAGTTCGCCACGAAACACCTCGCAGGGAGAGTTGGGCGGGTAAAGGCTGAACAGGCTTGAGACTTAGGGCCTTACGGGTAGGGCCGTGGTTCAGGGTTCAGTCGGTTCCTCAGTAACCTAGCAAGCAAATCTCTGTTCGTTCATAAGGGATCCCAGCAGACCTAAAAAGGGTGAAAGGGGCACATGCGACATGCGACCCGTACTGAATGTCCTAGTTCAGAGGCTGGGGTTTGTAGATGTGAAGGCTGGCTGTCGGTGTGGCCCACAGTAGCGACCTAGAGTCCTCGAGTCCTAAAGGGCTTAAAGGGGTGCACGGGTTGGGAGGCTTGGGGTTCTTGTTTCGGAAATGTCTCTCCTATGCCTAGTACTGCCAAGTGCCGTTCCACCGAAGCCCGATTTCCAAAACGATCCTAAGCCCTAACCCTCGCCCGGTATATGGGATCGGAGGGCTTGACTAAGGGCCTTGGCAGCCTGGCTGCCCCACATGAATCTGGATCCTAAACCTAAGATTTCTGAAGCTCTTGCACCTCGAGCCCCCTAAAGTTCAGAGAAGCCTGGACGACCAGCCTCCTGTTCTGCAAAGCTCCCAGGGACTGCGTCGGATCCACAGGCAGCTGGACACCGCCGACGTCCAAGAGGGTGAGGTCCTTTGTATGAGGGGATTAGAGTTCAGGGGCTTGAGGGTTAAGGGGTGGAGGGGACAAACCACGAATGCATTCACGACATCCACTCCAAAACGTCCCCCAATTGTGTAATTAAATTTTGGTGGACCATGCTCCTGGTTACCAAACTGCTGCAGGCTCGGATCGCATCTCCACTCCTGCAGCCAGTGCCAGTGTAGAGGCACAATCAGCTCTTGCATGGTTAACACTTGCGGTGCCCAGTCCGGGAAACCTTAGCGCCTGAGGCCCTAGCTGCACCGCGGGTTAATCAATCCGCAGCTAAGCTCTGGAACTTCTTCAACTTCAATGATCCCTAAACCCCGCATCTACCTCAGGCATCCGAAGGCCCTACATGATCCTACATGGTCAGTTGCCCAGCGCCTCTCGGATGATGTCTTCTCGCGGCTTCTTGCTCTGTCGGAAGCAGCACGCGAAACACGGGCACCTGCCATGGACTTCAGGCATCTTTCCTCTGTCATTTTCACGGCCGAAGGGCTCAGAATCTTCGGGCATCGAGGTCGAAGGACTTGCACCATTTAGTTGTCGGCGGAATTCGGCGGCTTTTGTGCTGTTGCCCTTCCAGAACCACGAACATCGGGATGGTGCATCCTGCCCACGTGCCCTTGCAAGTTAACGTCGAACCGTGGCGGTGCGTCGAGCCGTCCCAAAATCATGAACTCCCTTCGTGTTATGGTACAGTGGGTGATGGTGGGTGTGAGACAGCCTCGAAGTTTGGGTTTCTTGGGGCTTCTCTTGCAGTGGGAGTTGAGCCTGAGAAGATGCGCTCTGCCCCTGTGTTGCTCTGATTCTGTGTAATTCAAATTCCATCGTGATGTTCTACAGTTGTCACATCGAGAGCTGCTTCGACTCTACGAACAGCTACTGGACCAAGCACAGTTGTGCCAGCTAGAGGCTCTGTAACTAAACTTGATTCGTCGGCAGCGCTTGCCAAGCCTTCTGAAAACCCTGCAAACCATCTGCGCTTGCCCCAGAACATTTTCCAGGTTTGACGTCTTCCAAGCCATGGCCCATTCTCAGGTTTTGCAGGGTTGCGCGGGGTTTTTCATGCTCAGCAACCTCATTAGTTTGTGTCCACTGGGTGCCACTCCGCAGCAAAGTGCTCCTGAGTTGACTCGCCGTGGTCGGCGTGGTCTGATGCTCTCGCGCTTCCGGCCCCGTCGCCTGGTTCGGTGGCCTCGTTCCCGTGCTCGGAGCGTTGGTCTTTGTAGGCTCCATGGCCGGGATGCTGCCGCACTCGGACTTTGGGACTTTGGGATAGTTTTAGTTGCACAAGTCGTGAGGAGAAAAAGGTCGAGCGTGGCTCACAGGCAACCACAATCTTGCCGAGTTCCTTGTATGTGTGACCAAGCAAGCTTGTCAAAGCAAAGGGTCGGGGGACAGCAACGTTCTGTCCATGTGTATGCGCGGAAGGTGCACGGAAGTGGCGATTGACACACGCGCATGAAACCTTAGCAGTACCAGCGACTTGGACGTTAGCTGCTAGCTTGCATATTCGAATCTCAAAGTCTCTCATCACTTGAGGTCCAGGTCTCAACATGCGGCTGTAGTGGGAGGACCTCCATTGCCTCCATTGCAAATTTCCGTACTTCCCGGTGCCCTTCGAAAATGAAACCTCCAACGCCACATACCCGTGTAATCCTCGAACTGTGAGGTGCCTGTATGCGGGGTTGGGCTCCTCGGACTCCAACCGAGCTTCTTGCGAGGGCATCCTGTTGATTGGTCGAGTTTAAGAGCGCCTAGCTGGTTTGGGTGAGGATTTCGACACAA
This sequence comes from Symbiodinium natans, assembly GCA_905221605.1. Taxonomy (NCBI): domain Eukaryota; class Dinophyceae; order Suessiales; family Symbiodiniaceae; genus Symbiodinium; species Symbiodinium natans. The sequence goes on along the minus strand of CAJNDS010002695.1, from coordinate 249,932 downwards.
GATAGGGTTGCTAGCGAGTCCGAGACCAAGCAAGGATCCAGGAGGGGTGACTCAGAGGACTTCGCGAGTTGCACTCCCTAATACTTTTCAGCTATCAGTGCTGTGCAAAAGAGATGGCCAGGAGCATTCGCATGCGGCCGCCTGCACGCCCGAAACACATTGCCGTGCTGTCTGGCCTGCAGATGCTCACGTTTGAAGCTGGCCGTTCCTTGGTGGGATACCATGGATTGGACCTCGACCCGAGAATTCTGAAAGCTCCTGACGCCAATCTCGAAGCCAGCGTTGGGCTCAAAGGGGCACAAGGGGCCACATGCCGACAAGGCTCTCTAGGAAACGAGGAGGGAGACGAGACTGGAGTGTCGTCGTGCTCGCTCACATCCGGTGCAAACAAGACCCTGCAGCTCGGGTATTCAGTGCTTGGGCTTGGGAACTGCTTTCGGAGCATTTTAGGAGCTCTTGGATTTTAGTGGCGGCTGTCCATCAATGAAACGGTACCTCGCTGGATCAGGAAGACAGGATAAGCATCACATCGCGTGTCCCTGACTTCGCGGATCCTACGGCTCAAACCCTAAACCCTGAAGTCCAGACTCAACCAGGTCTCAACTCAACTCCAACAGCGAACTCGAAATCCCCCTAGGGTGCAGGCCGCGTCTTCCTGGGTCGGTCTTCCTCCGGTCCAGATTATACTTTTCATGTAGGCTTTGAGGATCTAAGATGCCTTAGATGCTTTCAGGCTGCAAGTAGGACTGCAAGATTCCGGCGGTTGCGGCTTCTGAGGCTTGAACGCAGTCGTTCAGCGCATTGATGGGCTTAAAGCCGCATTTCGGACAGTTGACTTTCGGAGCGCGCTCTCAAGATTGGGGATTCTTGGAGCGGGCGTGGGGAGCCTGGGCCATGTCTGCAATTGAGCTCATCAGTGTACTTGGATCATGTCTTCCAGTCCCGGCTGATGCTCATGATGCTCGCCTCCGGCCTCGTCCCATCTGCGCAATCACTGGGGCGAAGGGTTTTGCAAGCGTTTCGAGGTTAGGGGGCCATCTGACCGGAAAAGCACCCGGCTGATGCTCATGATGCTCGCCTCCCGCCTCGTCCCATCTGCGCAATCACTGGGGCGAAGGGTTTTGCAAGCGTCTCGAGAATAGGGGGCCATCTGACCGGAAAAGCACCCGGCTGATGCTCATGATGCTCGCCTCCCGCCTCGTCCCATCTGCGCAATCACTGGGGCGAAGGGCTTGGCAAGCGTCTCGAGGTTAGGGGGCCATCTGACCGGAAAAGCACCCGGCTGATGCTCATGATGCTCGCCTCCCGCCTCGTCCCATGTGCGCAATCACTGGGGCGAAGGGTTTTGCACGCGTCTCGAGGTTAGGGGGCCATCTGACCGGAAAAGCACCCGGCTGATGCTCATGATGCTCGCCTCCCGGCTCGTCCCATCTGCGCAGTCACTGGGGCGAAGGGTTTTGCAAGCGTCTCGAGGTTAGGGGGCCATCTGACCGGAAAAGCACCCGGCTGATGCTCATGATGCTCGCCTCCTGGCTCGTCCCATCTGCGCAATCACTGGGGCGAAGGGTTTTGCAAGCGTCTCGAGGTTAGGGGGCCATCTGACCGGAAAAGCACCCGGCTGATGCTCATGATGCTCGCCTCCCGGCTCGTCTCATCTGCGCAGTCACTGGGGCGAAGGGTTTTGCAAGCGTCTCGAGGTTAGGGGGCCATCTGACCGGAAAAGCACCCGGCTGATGCTCATGATGCTCGCCTCCCGGCTCGTCCCATCTGCGCAATCACTGGGGCGAAGGGTTCTGCAAGCGTCTCGAGGTTCGGGGGGCATCTGACTGCAAAAGCACCCGGCTGATGCTCATGATGCTCGCCTCCCGGCTCGTCCCATCTGCGCAGTCACTGGGGCGAAGGGTTTTGCAAGCGTCTCGAGGGTAGGGGGCCATCTAACCGGAAAAACACCCGGCTGATGCTCATGATGCTCGCCTCCCGCCTCGTCCCATCTGCGCAATCACTGGGGCGAAGGGTTTTGCAAGCGTCTCAAGGTTAGGGGGCCATCAGACCGGAAAAGCACCCGGCTGATGCTCATGATGCTCGCCTCCCGGCTCGTCCCATCTGCGCAATCACTGGGGGCGAAGGGTTTTGCAAGCGTCTCGAGGTTAGGGGGCCATCTGACCGGAAAAGCACCCGGCTGATGCTCATGATGCTCGCCTCCGTCCCATCTGCGCAATCACTGGGGCGAAGGGTTTTGCAAGCGTCTCGAGGTTAGGGGGCCCATCTGACCGGAAAAGCACCCGGCTGATGCTCATGATGCTCGCCTCCTGGCTCGTCCCATCTGCGCAATCACTGGGGCGAAGGGTTTTGCAAGCGTCTCGAGGTTAGGGGGCCATCTGACCGGAAAAGCACCCGGCTGATGCTCATGATGCTCGCCTCCCGGCTCGTCCCATCTGCGCAATCACTGGGGCGAAGGTTTTGCAAGCGTCTCGAGGTTAGGGGGCCATCTGACCGGAAAAGCGCCCGGCTGATGCTCATGATGCTCGCCTCCCGGCTCGTCCCATCTGCGCAATCACTGGGGCGAAGGGTTTTGCAAGCGTCTCGAGGTTAGGGGGCCATCTAACCGGAAAAACACCGGCTGATGCTCAGATGCTCGCCTCCCTGCTCGTCCATCGGCGCAATCACTGGGGCGAAGGGTTTGCAAGCGTCTCGAGGTTAGGGGGGCATCTGACCGGAAAAGCACCCGCTGATGCTCATGATGCTCGCCTCCATGCTCGTCCCATCTGCGCAATCACTGGGGCGAAGGGTTTTGCAAGCGTCTCGAGAATAGGGGGCCATCTGACCGGAAAAGCACCCGGCTGATGCTCATGATGCTCGCCTCCTGGCTCGTCCCATCTGCGCAATCACTGGGGCGAAGGGTTTTGCAAGCGTCTCGAGGTTAGGGGGCCATCTGACCGGAAAAGCACCCGGCTGATGCTCATGATGCTCGCCTCCCGGCTCGTCCCATCTGCGCAATCACTGGGGCGAAGGGTTTTGCAAGCGTCTCGAGGTTAGGGGGCCATCTGACCGGAAAAGCACCCGGCTGATGCTCATGATGCTCGCCTCCCGGCTCGTCCCATCTGCGCAATCACTGGGGCGAAGGGTTTTGCAAGCGTCTCGAGGTTAGGGGGCCCATCTGACCGGAAAAGCACCCGGCTGATGCTCATGATGCTCGCCTCCTGGCTCGTCCCATCTGCGCAATCACTGGGGCGAAGGGTTTTGCAAGCGTCTCGAGGTTAGGGGGCCATCTGACCGGAAAAGCACCCGGCTGATGCTCATGATGCTCGCCTCCCGGCTCGTCCCATCTGCGCAATCACTGGGGCGAAGGTTTTGCAAGCGTCTCGAGGTTAGGGGGCCATCTGACCGGAAAAGCGCCCGGCTGATGCTCATGATGCTCGCCTCCCGGCTCGTCCCATCTGCGCAATCACTGGGGCGAAGGGTTTTGCAAGCGTCTCGAGCCATCTCTGATGCTCATGATGCTCGCCTCCCGGCTCGTCCCATCCGTGCAATCACTGGGGCGAAGGGTTTTGCAAGCGGCTCGAGGTTAGGGGGCCATCTGACCGGAAAAGCGCCCGGCTGATTCTCATGATGCTCGCCTCCCGGCTTGTCCCATCTGCACAATCACTGGGGCGAAGGGTTTTGCAAGCGTCTCGAGGTTAGGGGGCCATCTGACCGGAAAAGCGCCCAGCTGCGAGGTTAGGGGGCCATCTGACCGGAAAAGCACCCGGCTGATGCTCATGATGCTCGCCTCCCGGCTCGTCCCATCTGCGCAATCACTGGGGCGAAGGGTTTTGAGCGTCTCGAGGTTAGGGGGCCATCTAACCGGAAAAACACCCGGCTGATGCTCATAATGCTCGCCTCCCGGCTCGTCCCATCTGCGCAATCACTGGGGCGAAGGGTTTTGCAAGCGTCTCGAGGTTAGGGGGCCATCTGAGCGGAAAAGCGCCCAGCTGATGCTCATGATGCTCGCCTTCCGGCTCGTCCCATCTGCGCAATCACTGGTACGAAGGGTTTTGCAAGCGTCTCGAGGTTAGGGGGCCATCTGACCGGAAAAGCGCCCAGCTGATGCTCATGATGCTCGCCTCCCGGCTCGTCCCATCTGCGCAATCACTGGGGCGAAGGGTTTTGCAAGCGTCTCGAGGTTAGGGGGGCCATCTGACCGGAAAAGCGCCCAGCTGATGCTCATGATGCTCGCCTCCCGCCTCGTCCCATCTGCGCAATCACTGGGGACAAGGGTTTTGCAAGCGTCTCTAGGGGGCTATCTGACCGGAAAACCGCCCAGCTGATGCTCATAGATGGTCTCGGGGCCCTACCCCCACTCCCACCCCGTCACCCCCCCCATGGTATCCCCCCCCCCCAATGGTATCCCGAACCCCCCCAATCACGCCCGCACCACACGGGGGGGGAGGGGGGGGGCGCGGGGGTATTAAACCTTAAACCCTAACCCCCCAACCACACCCGCAACACAGCAAAGGGGTTATTAAACCTTGACCGGAAAAGCGCCCAGCTGATGCTCATGATGCTCGCCTCCCGCCTCGTCCGCTGATGCTCATGATGCTCTCGAGGTTAGGGGGCCACCTGACCGGAAAAGCGCCCAGCTGATGCTCATGATGCTCGCCTCCCGCCTCGTCCCATCTGCGCAATCACTGGGGCGAAGGGTTTTGCAAGCGTCTCGAGGTTAGGGGGCCATCTGACCAGAAAAGCACCCAGCTGATGCTCATGATGCTCGCCTCCCGCTTCGTCCCATCTGCACAATCACTGGGGCGAAGGGTTTTGCAAGCGTCTCGAGGTTAAGGGACCATCTGACCGGAAAAGCGCCCGGCTGATGCTCATGATGCTCGCCTCCCGCCTCGTCCCATCTGCGCGCAATCACTGGGGCGAAGGGTTTTGCAAGCGTCTCGAGGTTAGGGGGCCATCTGACCGGAAAAGCGCCCAGCTGATGCTCATGATGCTCGCCTCTCGGCTCGTCCCATCTGCGCAATCACTGGGGCGAAGGGTTTTGCAAGCGTCTCGAGGTTAGGGGGCCATCTGACCGGAAAAGCACCCAGCTGATGCTCATGAAGCTCGCCTCCCGCCTCGTCCCATCTGCGCAATCACTGGGGGCGAAGGGTTTTGCAAGCGTCTCGAGGTTAGGGGGCCATCTGACCGGAAAAGCGCCCAGCTGATGCTCATGATGCTCGCCTCCCGGCTCGTCCCATCTGCGCAATCACTGGGGCGAAGGGTTTTGCAAGCGTCTCGAGGTTAGGGGGCCATCTGACCGGAAAAGCACCCAGCTGATGCTCATGAAGCTCGCCTCCTGGCTCGTCCCATCTGCGCAATCACTGGGGGCGAAGGGTTTTGCAAGCGTCTCGAGGTTAGGGGGCCATCTGACCGGAAAAGCACCCGGCTGATGCTCATGATGCTCGCCTCCTGGCTCGTCCCATCTGCGCAATCACTGGGGCGAAGGGTTTTGGAAGTGTCTGGAGCTTAGGGGGGCATCCTCGCACGAAACGTTGGGTCGTTTTTTCGAACTGGGCTGGCCGTGGTTTTCCGTAAACTTCGGACTTGGCAGTCCTCGAGGGACTCCGAGCGCGTGCGGCTTCGGTCAAGGCTCTCGTCGTCCTCCACCCCGCGCTGACTGCTCCTTCAGATGAATTCTCTCGTGTACATCCCGTGGCATGTCCTTGATTCCAAGACCGCAGCAGCCCTGTAATGATGGATTGATTGTCATGACTCGAGTGGACTTAAGGGTGCCGCGTGAAACTTGAAAGGCCGACGAGCCGCACGGCTGTACGCCAATCTGGAAACCCACATTTTGTGAGAAGAAACCGACGAATTCATTTTTGTGAATAAACCTAGTTACCCAGATTTCAGAAAGAAGCTAGGAAGCCACAAACCGTTTGTGGAAGTTCCCTAAACACCCCAACTCAAATCCAGCCTGCCTGCTGTCCCGGCGACCCTCGGGCTCGTTCGGGATGTCCGACGGCGAATCAGGGATCTCCAGGCTGGCCTGGTCGGTTGAGGAGCCATTGCAAATTATTAAGATTATTCATACTATTTATATTCTTAATATTAAATTATTAATACTAGTATAAATATTGAGGATTGCAAGACCTACTGTAGGACTTTATCAGGCTTCGGTCCCCGTGATCCTGAAGTCCACGACCATGAGGCTCTGAACTCATATGTCCAGTAGGCGTTCTCAGAGTCCGGCGGAGGGGCGCCAGTTGCGCAGGCCCTGGCCGCCCTCCTGCGTGGCAGCCTGGCGCTGTCGGGGGCTTCAAGGTTGGCCTTGGAGGGGCGGGGGGGTGTTAGGGGCTTGGGGATGCTGAGGGTAACGAGTCATCCCAGGCCCTCCCTTGCCTGGTCCGCTTCTCGGCGCACCTTCCTCCACAATGCGAGTGGGCGTGGGAGTGGGAGAAGCAAAGTGTCTTCCGAGCCCAGAGTTGGGACTTTACTTGTAGCGGCTCTAGCATCTTTCTTGGAGGAGCTCTGGTTAAACCCGCCACCCGCACAGAGCCCACTCACCCGAGACCCTGAAGCCCGCGAACTGAAGCGCTCCTCTGGTGTAAGAGGGCCAGCTGCTGACGAAGAGCCTTGTCGCCACTTGCAGCTGCACGTCTTGCGGGTTGCTCTCTGCAGTATGCCAGCGTAGACCCCGAACAGTCAGACCATGTCATCCCAGAAGTCCAAAGCGATGACAGCTTCGCACGTAACCTAACAGTCAATCAGCGATGAGAGTTTTATGCAGGGCGAGCGCGGCCACGCCCGCGCAGAGACGAGAGCGCGATTTTGGTGCAAAATGCGAGCAAGCTTCGAGAAAAACCCATGGTCCGGAGCGTACTAGGCGACCTAGCCCCTGTTAGTCTGTCAGTGCTGACACACTGTTTGGGGAAATTTGGCCCTGCCGCTCTGGAAAGTACTTGAAGAAGCCTTTACAAGTCAATACTGGGGGCCGCTGGCTTGGTTCTCGGCCGCCTCTGATGGGTAGGAGAGTCAAATTGCCTCACAGATCCTTAACCCTAACGGCTCTAAATGCAAAACACGAGCTCTGTTGCAGCATTGTTTGCCACTCTATGCCTAAGTGCCTCAGAGTCGGGCAGAGTTTCTGCCCACATTGCCGCCAGCGGCTGCTTGCACTGTCCTGCGCTGCGTCTTGGACTTGGGCAATCTGAGCATCTTACACCATGGCCGCATTCACTCAGGGGTTGCCTGCAAAGAGCTCGCATCTGGTAGCAGAGTCTTCGCCTGAGTGGATCCAGTGAGAGGACTCAAGACGTCAACGTTCACTGCCTTGACGCTCTCCTAAGATGATATGGCAGGAGCTTGGAGCCGAACTGGTCTGCAATCGTGGCGAGCGCCTTTTGGAACTTACGACGCAGATCGCGGCTTGACAGGATGTGTGACAGGAGAGCCTTCTCGCAAAAAACAGCATCGTACTGCCTGGCCGGCATGTTCGGCCAGAGATGAAAGCAAGAACAAGCATTCCTTCGGACCCGATTGCGTCGCAAGCCAACAGCAGTGGTGCACCTTCCGTTGAAGTCGCTTTGCATCAACGCGTGCAGCAGTCGCACCCGTACTTCTCGGTACCTCGTTTTGAGAAAGCTCGAACTTCCGTTCAGAACTGAACTCTATAAACAGCTAAAAAATGTCCGCTTCACGGTTGCAGCGACGGTCCAGCCCTGAGATTTTCTGCCGTGCTTCCTCCGCGAAGCGTCCAGGACGCAGCCCTACTTCCCTGAGCCCGGGCCTTGAGGGCCTAGGGATTCGAGGTAAAGTTGAGGGCTTTGTGGGTTGAGGATAGGATGTAGTTGCGACAACATCAGTTGAAGCTCAACAGAATAACAGATAAACTTGCTCCCACACGAAGTGAGTTGAGCATGCTGTTCCGCAGCGCGCGCTACGGAAGTGACAAGAAGCTTGCCCTGGTGGCAGAGGAGCTGGCGGTTGGCATTTTCCAATGTTGACAGAGCTTGGCACTTTGTCCCAGTCGGAGTATCTGTATTCTTCAGGACTCTTGGTTTCCGAGTGGGGCTTCGAGGTGGCTGATGCAGGCGCTTACTGGTTCAGGCTGTGCAGCTCTAGAAGCGTCGAAGGCTGTCTAACCAGCACCTCCCTTGCCAACACTTCGCTGCCGAGCATTCACAGCTCAGCCCGTGAGAAGAGATCTGACCGATCGGCCTGTCTCAGGCATGCATTCAACAGGATGCACTCATCCCTTGCAGATGGCTCTAATTACATGTTGCGAATTTCTCGGAGAATTGCACGCCCTGAAATTCCTTAACCCCGAAAAACGGGCACGCGCCTCAAAGCGGCCTTCGTCAAAATCGGGGCGCTGTCGCCGCGGCCTACGTGACTCGAAGAGGTGGCGTTGACTTAAATTCTTCGTGCTTTGCATAACTTTGAGATTTCGGGCACTCACTTCAGGGTGTACGGTTGAGGCTAATTACGCCTGAAAGGGTGAAGAGCCTGGCTTGGGACGGGGTTCAGGACTTCCTCTTGAAACTTGACCTGAGCCACCACCCAAAAGCTCCAGAGACCCTGCACACCAAACCCCCTACAGCTCTGAACCCTTACATCCATGCTCTGTGTCAATTCATGGCCACCGCCAGGGTCTCGTAGCAAGTTGCGGAATAGAGTCACTAGGGGACCACATCACGATAAACGCACGGGCGGATTCTCGGGGAGCTTTTTGCAGTGCCCAGTCCTAGTCTTTAGTTCCCGAATGTTCCCGAGCCCTCATGCGAACAAAAAACACCCCGACTGGTAAGCCCTTGAATCGCGCATGAAGCCCTTGAATGCCTTAACATTTTCGGCTCCAATGTTCAGGGGCTTCGGCTTGGTCTTCAGTACATAGATGCATTATGACAGCGCAGACCCCAAACAGCAAGAGACCATAGGAACACGAACCAGCATTCCAAGAGTACTCCCAAAACATTGAACTCCGGATGCCCTCCGCGTACTGCCTTGGTGCTACACAAGGTAACATTCCAGCCAAAGGAGCTGCGGACGCCCTCCGCGTGCTCCGTTTTTCTTTTTAAAGTACAGGCGACGACAGGCATGCACTTCACGAGGAGCGCGCGAACGGAACCAAGGCGCGGGCGCCATCTGCAAACACCGCGACACGAAAAAATCCCCTTTGACTGGACGGACGCCATCGAACAGCCCAACATGCTGGAAAGTACGAGTGTGCCAGGTTTCCCGGCGCAAGAGCGAAAACTGCACCAGACCTATATCGGCAGGAGCACGAATTCGTGAATGGAACACGCACAGGACCTTGCGCGGCGAGCACACATGTCTAATCAGAGAAGAAGAAGGTAGCTGCACAAGCAGGTCACTTCTGCCTCCTCGGTCGAGATTGGCTTTTGTCGACTTCGGATCTTGGTTCATCGTCCCTCCTAGGTGACAGCGAGCAGGAAGACAGAGACAAATATGCCAACATGTATTGAGTTGCCAGAAAATATTGGAAAAAAAACAGCTGGAACAAAACTTGCAAAGGAAAAAAATACTCAACGAAGCCGGGCTTCTGCTTGCGGAACTTCCGCTTCTTCTGGAAATTCCGCCTCTTGAACTTGCTCGGTTTACCTGATTTGCGGCTTGGGTCTTGCTGGAAGCAGCAGGACAAGAGTACTAAGGGTGGACGTGGAGTTGATCCGATGGTACTTGCAGACGTCGTTAAACAGGAAGTCGGAAGAGCTTACCATCTCTAGCTTCACTTAGAGAAGCATTGTATGTAGAAGCCAGTGCGTGATCACAGTAGCCTTGCCTTAGTCCAGCTGTTGCAGCTGTGACAGAATCTTGGAATAATGAGCTCGAACTGGTGACATTGTGACAACTTCCTGGCGAACTGAAACTCTGAAGAAGTGGAGTGCTTGCTTCGATACCTTCAACCTGGGGGCTGCTGAACGGGCCCTTGCAGCCATAAACGGGGCCCAACATCTAGGATGAAACGAATGCGGGAATCTTCGAGGCTTCCTGCAGCCCTGTGCCTTTCCCAGCGCGTGTTGGGACAGGCTCCCGTCTGTGTCCAATGGTCCCCCCGTATTCGCCAGAATCGAACATTTCTTGAAATTGGCAAAGTTGCCCGTTGCCGGTCATCTCTTTGAAATCGAGATTATGAGTTACTGTTTCGCCAGCAGCGTTGGGATAGCTAAGGCCTTGGCTCGGGCCGCTCCAGTTGCTTCGGAACCTGCAACGACTCTGGAAACCAGACATCCTTAAAGACCGAGTCCCGTGGAGTCTCGACTCTCTTGATGCAACAGCATTGTCGTCCGGATTTTGGAACATACCTCGAACTCCAGGAACACCAGTTTGGTGCCAAGGCCTTCCCCTGACTACGGCCCTACCCGCAGGAACGGTTGAGATGAAGTCATCGGTGATCACTCGATGGACACAACATTTAGGGTTTGGGACGTGGCATCCTCTTCTTCTTTGGAGGCTGAAGCCATGCGAGAGCTCTTGCCTGACGAGGCATGGGGGGGGGAGCTTGCTCTTCGGTGCGAGCGAGAAAGCCTCGATTACGCTCTGACTGGATGTTCTGCATGGGGCATGGTGCTGCCGGACTGACAAAGCTGGGATCATAGTGATGCCTGCTCACTGAAGGGCCACTCCTCCAGAAACTCCTTGTACCTTCGAGGCCCACTGCGACATAAAGGGATTTGTGACGAAGAGTGACTTTGCAGGAGCACTCGCTGGGCTTTGCATCGATCTTCTTGCAAAATGCTGCCTGGCCATGCAGTAACGCGTGTGTTCTTAGACGCAGATCTTAAGTCGTGTCGCAAGAATTAATGGCCAGGTTCACGTCAGAGCCGCCGACCATGTCCTCCAAGGTCAGGCCTGGGGATGCCCCAAGTCTGCTTTGTGAGCGCTGAAGCCTTTCCTAAACGTTGGTCAATGCAAGCATGATGTTGACCTCGCTCACGCTGCGATAGTGGCGCATATACAGCAAGGGGGTGGCTGTGCAAGCTCTGGAGCCACTTGGAATCACGAACGAAATATGTTTTACATGCGTGCTGGTCCCTGAAGCTGCAAGTTCTGCATGAAGAGCCCTCGGCCCCATTTTCGCTTTGTGGCACCAGCGCAGCTCTGTCGCCTCTGGCTGGCCTAACCCTTCGCAACCTGTAAGACATTGCCGTCGACTTCTCTTACACTACGGACGAGATGATTGTGGGGAACGTGGTTCTCGGGCCAAAAACGAGAAGGTTGGAGACTGTCATGGAGACGTCAGGCCCTGTAAGTGGAAGAGCCGAGTCTCGGGGTGCAAGAAGGCTGATCTGTGCTTGCAATGGCTAGACACGGGCTGGATCTTTGGGCGACAAGGCTTTTGGTGATCATGCCCACTTCACTCCGGTAGCAACAGCACAGCTTGTAGGCAGTAATGCCTAAAGGGTTAAATCTTGAATCCTAAGCCCTCGTGACCACCTGGGCGGTAGGAGCTTCGATGCCGGCGCAGCGCATCTTCAGAGGACTGCTTCTTGGCTTCTTCCAGGGACTCACTTCATGTCGACTTCCCAGGAGACCCATGCATCGTCAGGTGGTTGTCCTCCTTCGAGCCAATCAGAAGCACCTGGAGGCTGCAGTCTGAGACCCCCTAATCCTGGGCAAGGTGTCACGGGTATCGGGGTATCGGGACCGCAGGGCTTCATGCCGCAATTTCCGTGTTGGGGATATCGAGGTAGGAATCAAGCCATGGGAAGGCGCCTAATCACCCAGTGATTGCGAGCTTGCCTCCCGCTGGTGCAGCACAAACCATTGGTGACTCCATCTTGATCTAGGATGCAAGCTTCACGAAGTCGCCCTTGGATCCTGCATGCCGCAGCTATGATCAGGTCATGATCAGTCTTTGCTACAACAGCAAGCAGTTGGTCCTGGGAACAAGATCGGGGTACTCTCCACCCACTGCGCATAGCCATCGCAGTTCTTGTACCGGTGGTCAGCTTCCTACGGTGACCGCAAGCTGAAGCTTCTCCCGATTCTCCCGACTCCCGGTTTGCAGAACCTTGTCGGACCGTGCAGCCGAGTTGTGAAGCGTGAAGGCCATGAAGAAGGTTGGAAACACCTCTGCATTTCCGAGCTTCATAGCCGCCAATGCTGTGCTGGCTACCTTCTCTGAGGAGTGCACACAGGCTGCGACCTGAATTGGAGTCCCACACAGGCCCATGCACCTTGCCGGAGAGATTGCCCATTGCTCTCTGTTGGCCATCATGGGGCCAACTAGCACAGTTTCATTGTTGACAATGTACAAATATGCGAATAAGCTAGCAAGTGTGAAGAGCGCACCAGATTCCAAGTAAGAAACGAGATCCCGCAATGAAAGATGAACTCGCCGAGATAGTTCGGATGCCTGCGCGCATGCATGCAACAACTGTCTGTTTGCCCGCAGTGTAGCAAACCTCCGCTGCCAGCCCCCCACCTGCAGTAGCCTTGGCTGCAAGGGGTTTGGGGCTCGAGGGTAATGAGCTTTTTCAGCTTCAGGTTGTGGTCTGTGGCGTAAGGCTCAAACATGCAACCCTACACGACTTCATGAAAGGGCGCTTTGTCTTTCTCTTGTTTTGCGAGACCGAGATGACCCGTTTACGACGAAGCCAGTGAACTTCCAGCCAGCATGCTGTCGTTGGCCTTGCATGTAAACCGTGGTGGAGAAGTGTACTCTACGACAAATACGAGTAGTTTCGGCACGCAAAGCTTGTTATGCGCAGTCGAACAACACAAACTGCAAATAACGCACCCTTGCGTGACCATGGCATGCACGAAAACATGGGCGCATCTGACATCTTCGGCGCACCCGAGCTCGCGCGGTACAAGACGCGAGTTGTGCTCGTGCTCCCGTCCATGCCTCCACCACCAGCCCTCAAACGACCCCTGTCCCCCCAAACACTCCTCTACTGAACCGAAGTCAACGCAAATTCACTGGTCACATGGGTCTGGAAAACTTAATGCCATTGGGTTGCTGTAGAGGCCCTCCATGACGGGTTGTTTCCTTGGCTGACCGAGGCTTTCGGAGCTGAAGAGCATATGTGATTGTGTTGCTTCAAACTCTTGGACTCTTGGTTTTGGTTGAGACTCGGGCATCACGTGTTGAGGCTGAAGGGGCTACTCAGATATCTCGAAACTGCAGCGAAATCACAGCGTCCTCGTATGCACGTACTGATTTGACTTCAATTTTGGCAGCCATCCTTTTAAACATATCCAGGAAGAACAGGTGTGTGCTACTCACACAAACTCGAGCACTTCTTCAACTGCAATTTAGGCCCAAACTACATGCACATGCTGGTAGCTACGGTTCAAGCTCGTACCCAACAAACATCAACAGATGGTCTGAGTACTTGTCCTTGCCATTGGTCAATCGGTATGGCTTGTCCACACACTCAACTCGCAACGAACCCATCCGAATCGTTGCAACTTGCACATTTCGACTCCAACTTGCAGCATTTCACGGCCTGGGATCGCGCACTGAACAGTTTCTACATGAGCAGAGTGAGTTCTGAGCTTTGTAAATGATCCTGAAGCGCCGAAACGTCGCCCTCCAAACCCCAAAAGTGCCCTCGGATACATGTCTGACAAGAGAGTGTGTGTTGATGAATGACTGCTCTGTTGTCGCCAATCGTTAAACATTGTATTTTGAGAATATGTCGGTCTACTAATGATTGTGACCGTTTTGGGGTGCTTGAGGGTCGATCCAAAAGTTAGGCCGGCTTCAAGCGTTTAGTGTGTGGAGGTAAAAAAGCCGACACAGCAGTTGGATATCTTTCGATAGTCGTGTGACTAGCTGGCGGAACACCGAGCAAGCGTATTTTAAACATATAGTTGTTCTCATTCGTGCGCAACTGTCCAAACAAAGGGTCAATAATTGCACAGATCACGGAAGGCCGTGCACATTCGTAAGCAGACACCCATAACTTGGAAGAAGTCGGAGGTGCGTTGATGCATGCATTGGAGCATTTCCGTGCCGGGGGGTCCTGTAGCCAACTGTATATTCTGCGGTTTGGGACAACGCGTCGCACGCCATGCGCCTGTTGCCACCAGTTGCCACCCTTTCAGGCTCACTTCCAAGATGGCCAGACATGTAATCCTAAACGGCCGACTCGTTCGTGTCCCGAGTCCCAACCCTTGTCTGGTGTCTGAGCACGCAGAGAGCTGCCGCTAGGGCTGCTTTGGGGCGTGACATGAAGATACATGAAGCTCTTGTGCCGGGCTACCAACAAGCAAAACAAGCCATTCTGGCAGCTTGTACATTCGAAATGCAAAGCCAGACAAGCTGGACTCCTAAGCCCCTAAAGCTCCTGAAGTCGCAAGCCTTCCCTCACCCCAGATCGCACCCGCGTGACACAAGCAAAATAGGGGTGGAGGTTGGGGTCTTCGGGGCAGTGCTCGCTGACGGAGAAGGACCCGCAGGCGTGGCGGCGTGGCAGGGCCAACTCAAAGCTCCTCGCGGATCAAGCTTCGGAGCTTTCCTTTTGGCTGCGAGCTTCTGCTCGTCCGCGCAGGCCTCGGTTTCTGCGAGTGGCGCCGTTTCGGTTGATGCGGGGTGGCCTGGGAAACGAGTGCTCGGGCTAGCGGCCCTGTGGCATTGCTCCATGTTGTGGTTTTTTGGGTTGTTTGCGCTGGACCTGTGCCTGGAGCTCCAGAAAGAGACATCTGAAGTCTCTTAACAGTCTTAACCCCATATTCTGCTCAGCTACAAGCATTCTGTGAGACCGGGTCCCCCCAACGTACAGATCCTAGAGGGGCAACAGAATCACAGAGTGTCACCCTTCAAAGACGTAGAAGCCCTTGTCCAAGCCCCACTTCTTACAACTCAATTCCAGCCTCCCCTTCTTCGGGACGGCAGGGCCCATTTCCCTAATACCCAAAACCCCCCTTCCAATGTGCGAAAGTCTCAGGGCTAGTAGGGATTTGGTGTCTCCAGAGAAGGCCTCCAGGAGCAAGCCAAATGCGGCAAGCCCAACACCTCTCAGCACGCGGCTTGAGGTTTTCTCTATTCCTGGGTTTGTGGATGGGGCCGGAGCTTGTTTTATTGGAGGTTCTCTTCGTCTTGAAGATCTAGCTTGGCTTCGGTGTTTGGGACGATTTAAAGCTCAGGCTGTGTGCTCTGTAACAATGCGCATCAAGAAAGAAGGCATGGGTTCTTGCCACTTCTGCACGTCTTCGACTGCTGTGTTTGGGGTCACTGGGCTTTCAGGACCCCAGATTTCAGTCTCCAGCACTGCATACCTTTGGAACTCCAAACCCCCCTAAAAGTCCTCAAGCCCCTAATTAGGCCCTACGCCTGGATCATGCACTTCGTAATCTTGTTCAGCTTGGGGCTACAATCTCCCGAATTCCCAATAACAGTCAGCCTGCCCAGCCAGCCGCCCGGACTGCCAGCCGAGACTTCGCCGGCGCTGGAGACATGGCTACCGCCAGCGGCAGGGCATAGAGGGCCTGCTTGTGGCGGTGTGTGGGGAACAAAAGGGCCGCGTGAGCCTTGTCTTGTGGCGTTGGTGAGTCTAGGAAGATTTTTTGTCTCAGAAGGAAAAGGACTCAAGTTACCTCCCAAAGCTCGCCGCAGTTCATGGGAAAACAGCGGCCAACCAAAAGTCATTATTCACCGACATCTTTGGAGAGTCACTCGCAAACATCATATTTCAATTCACCAAATCACCGAGAATACAGCAGCTAACCGTATCATCCCTACAAGTAAACAGTTTAAAGTTCGACTCTGGGCTAATCAAGACATCGACATCGAAACGTGCTCGGCTTTCGACTGCTTTTGACTTTTCGGGCATCTTGGGACTTTTAGGGATGAGGATTGTCCACTTTTCGATACTTGTCGACCGCGTCGACTTTCCAAGACTTCTCAACCTCTCTGCCCGCCTGCGAAAAGCTGACGCCCATCACGATGGCAAATTTGCTGCTAATCCCCATCATGTCCGACCTTAGTGTGAGGAGTCTGGGCTTCATTCACAACCTAGCAGATCCTAGCAGTCTACTTCGACGCGGGACAGCCTCGCCCGAACGATGTCTTGGAAGCTGTCAAAGTGAAGGCTGGAGTGTTGCAGTGCCTGCGTTGTTAAGTCGCCGGCTTGAGCTGCAGCACGTCGAAGCGGTTCTTGTAGCTATCTTCACCCTGGACCAGAGTGTTGGAGCTCATGTCATGGGCGGACCTCTTGCTTCGGGAACTTCGCTAGGCGTCTACGAGCTGTCGACCCTGGCAGCAGTGTTCCCGCCTAGACAAACCCATGGTAGAATTTTGGCGCTGATTATGATTAAGATGACCATCCATGATCCATTTGGATGGTGAGTTTGGGCTCAAGATTGATTGTGTGCACTGCTGGACATGAAAGCCACGTGATGGGGTAAGATCCAATTACGCCTGCCTTAGCAGTTCCTTAGTGCCATCGCATGAAACGGAGAAACAAGCCACGCACATCGTAACCCTGGCAACCTTTCAGTCCATCTGATGCAGCTCAAGCTTACCACGAACAAGAAGGGTACATACTGCCCTTTTCGGCAGGCATCTACTCTTCTGATAAAACTTTCGAGGGTGGCCGCCGGTAGCATTGGCTGCCAACCTCAAAGGCTCCATCCTATCATTATCGTACAGGGTTCGAGCTGGACTGTGCAGGCCCCTCAGAAACTGCAACTTTCTCTGGTCTGGCTTGGGCTTTCGGCAAACTTGGCGCTGTCTTCTTCTGCTGTGCGGTCATATTCTTCCGACTGTAGTCTGCGCACGCAGAGCGCTCTCCATGTTCATCGTGGGCTTGGGTACTTTTTGATGGCTGAGTCCTTTGCGGAGTCTTCTGTCCGTGGGGGGTCCGTTCTGCTTTGAGCAGAGCGTTTGCAGCGTTTCTGCAGACTTTCCAGAACTCCGCAGCCTTGTTATCCTTCCAGCATTCCCCTTTGCGATCTCCCAAGCAAACTCCATCATTCTTTCCCATTAGAAAGTGCTGTTTCTCATGTCGGGACAAAAAGCTGGGAGAGAATCCACTGGAACTTCGCACTCTCATAGCCATTGTACGCGCCAATTGATTCCCAGCCACGACCAATTCTTCCAGTCGTCATCACTTTCAGCCCAAAACGAGATACGCCCATATCGCTCCTCATCTGGTGGTGATGCCATTCTGAAAAGCCCCCAGAAGCATCCCATGTACCAAAGAAAGCAAAAGACGTGCTCATACCGTTCGAAGGCTGCTTTGAGTGTGCGGTTGGCAGCCCCGTCCGAACACCAAACTTGATACCCTTCTGGACCATAGCCCTTCACGCTTTTGATAATGCCGCTGTCCGCACTGCTTCTTCGGAAAAAACACCGTGTTCTCCTTCGACGGCGCCGACTGCCCGTAGGGCGGCTTCAGCTGCATGAGAGACACAGGCCTTGCTGTGATTTGCACCAGCTCAAGTGTCAGTTCAGAATCTACTTCACAGGGCTTGGCGATCAGCTCCAGCATCTCAGCTGCCTTTGGCCATTGCTCACTTTGAGCAGCGGGTCCTGAGTCCTGAAAGCGTCAAATGCATCCCGAAGTTTAAGGTCGGTTCCGTTGCAAGGTCACGGAAGTATGAGCCTTGAAGCTTGTAAGTTTTGATAGGCTTTTGGAGTGCGAAACCACATTAACCCAGCATCTTCTTTGCTTCCACAATGTTCCTTGATCTGTCTCCAAACTAGCCCGAACAAGCTAACTTCATCCAGTCCTTGGCGTGACTTCGGCATTGGCAGTGCGAGTCAAAACGTCCACAGCCTCATCCGACAAGGAGATGTACCCATCCTTTGGTATCAGCGTGTCTTCGTCTTCACCACAATGACATAGGTCTCACCCCAGAAGTACTCCGGAGATGTAGATGTCAGGGCCCGATTGCAGGAAGGACTGTCTAAACTCTCCCTGGCATGTTTGGGTCATCAACAAATGTCATTTGGTGCCCCAAGTTTATCCTTATCAGTTTCGGAGAGTGTGTGAGGCATGAAAAGGCATCCGCCCTCTATCTATTTCAGTACTGAAAGCCATCTCAGTTTTAGAAGCCCATGCAGACCTCGAAGGGCCCTCGCAAGCTCACCGTCACATCTGCTGAGCCGAACATGGCTCACAGGAAGTTCACTTTTCGCCCAAAACCTCACGGTGCATCGTTGGTCCCTGGTGTCCGACCCGAAAGAAAGGTGGGACATCATGTCATGAGCAAGACGGGCCTGTCTTCGAAGCAGGAAGTGCGTAAGCCGGACCTCACACTGGTCCAGATGCCCACGATCACACTTCTTGGAATCACTCCACGCATCAGTGCTAGGGGCCTTGCCCCGTACGCAGCCTGGCACATCGGTGGAGAAACCACACGGTCATCTCAAGTATGATATATATATATATAATGAAAAATAATATATATATATATAATACATATCTTGCAAGCGGGTAACGTTGCCCAACAGAGACCAAGCGGCGTAAAGACCGCAGCAGACGAGACCGAAGGGAGTCAGTCTCCTACGCCGCAGAATACACAGAGGGTGCTTTCCTAGGAGGGCATCGCATCCCACAATGCTACTTGTCAACTCAGGAAGCCTCTAGAAAAATCCTGCGAACCGCCTGAAAAAAACAAACAAAACCTCAACCCCCAACGTCCAAAGTGTTGCTCGTGAGTCCTGTGCTGGCGCTTGGCCACGGCCGCGGTCAGGGCAGCATTGGCCGTCATGCTCAGACCATAACCCAAGCCGAAGCTGTACCTTGATCTCATGAGCACTCGTGCTTCGAGGCTTCACATTTGAAACCTCACGAAGTTAAACTAAAATTAGCATCTCACAGTGCTGCCGAGGCTCAGGATGTTCACAAATCCTCCAGAGCCTCAGGCAAGGCAAGAATTGCCTGAGCTTCACAAACCCTAAATTTCCCAAAGCCCTTGAACCGTCTTGAGCCCTTAACCCTCTTTAACAAGAACCTTCAATCCCCCCTAGGACAGCCCCTAAGCCTTCAACGTCCTGCAAAGCCCCCGGCAGGCTGCAAAGGTCACTGGCCAAGAGGTCATAGGCCAGTAGGCCACGACTCGATCCTTGGTTAGAACTTGAGGGCACTTGAGGCTTTTGGGCTTTAGGGGCTGGTTTTGGGTCTTGGAATTTAAGGACTCTCGGCTTTGGTCTGGCCTCGGGCTACTCCTAGAAGATCCGCCCTGGACCTGGCAGACTTTTCTGTAGAAACTCATTACAAACCAAACACAACACCGGTTCTTGCTTTGCCAAGCTACGAGTAAGGGCATCGCTTTGGTCGCAGTTGGCCGTGCGGGTGCGGAGGGCGCTTGAGAGAAACTGCAGAGACCCATCAAGAGCACATCTGGGGCCCCTAGGTCCTGCCAAAGGTGGATTCTCACAAATGTTCTGTTGGGCACTCGCTCTAAGCTTCAGGTGTCCAAGCATTTTCGAACTCGGCAAGTTCTGACACGAAGCCCTGAAGTTCCTGGTCCTAAAGCTCAACACATGGAGGGCGAGCTCCCGGTCTCGGGGTCTGGCCGGTAACCTTCCTCTGGATGCTGAAGAAGTGCCTTGGAGCCACCGTCCTCGGTCCGTGATACTTTGGATAAAACTTGCTAGTAAATGTTGATAACGCTCGCAGGAACTCTGTAAGATACTCTTTGCCCGGTGCAACCCATAACGCTCATCATGTATCAGATCCATCTTAACCTAATTGTGCACGTCTCTTCCTAGCTCAATGTGCCTGGAAGCATACTCTTCGCAACAATGTGTCTTCTGGGACCCAAATGCAAAGACCGAGCCATCACAGCCTGGAAACTGGCCAGGAGTGGAATATCCACTGCCAAACCACTCTTGCAAGCTTCAAGATCCCTTTGGACTGGCAGCTCTACAGTCCGGATCATGCACGCTTCAACGGCAGTGCTGAGAAAGGTTTGCAGGAGTCGCACTACCAACAACCTCCAGTTGTCACGACAATAGAGAGCTCTTGGTCGATTGGGTCCTTGGAAAATGTAGGCATCTAGCACCATACATGGCAAACGCAGCATGGCAGCAGGCTCACGCGGCCGCCCTAGAAGATGAAGCATGGAAGGACCACTTTTGAACTTCAAGGCTTCGTTCACATCGCCCCTGAGGTACCTGGCCAAGACATCCGGCACCAGGTCCAGTGACGGGCAGCATCAGTGTCCGAGGGCCAAAGTCGCTCTTGTGCGGTTGTAGAACACCCTCGCCACATTTCCACCACCGACGAACTCATCCGATGCAGAGAGTTGACGGATTCAAGGTCAGCCCGGCAACCCTGTCCCCCACCATGAACAGAGGGTACAGTGAAAATGAATGTCAAAGCCCCTGGCGAAAGGGGCTGTTGGGGACTTTTGGGAATCGTGGCGTGGCAGCAGTCGCGCACTAAAGTAGCCTCGTCCTGCGACACCTTCTTGACATTCTCTGGAAGGTCGGTTTTTTTAGGAGGAGGTCCGCAATGACATTAATGACATAAAAGGCGGTGCAAGACTTCCTGCATTTTCTGGGGCGTGACCATTGCAGAGGTTTTCGAGCTTCTGGGTGACTTCTAGCTTTTGCCCCCGAGTGCCCAGCTTCTCCATGGAGAGGCGGAAGAAAGGCGCCCCGCATGCAAGGACCTACTCCGAACTCTCGGGCGATTTCTTTGGCGAGTTTCAGGGCGATTCGGCTTAAGGTACAGGGCTTTAGGATAGTTAGGCAAATGATCGTCATCCGGCAGAATACTCCAGGGTTTCGTATGATGTCCTAGAGTCTTCTCCAAAGCAAGCAGCAGATGGCCTGCTTCAGCGACAGGCCCATGACCTGACAAGCATGCTATTCAGAGAGGGTGAACCGAGTCGAGGCCCAAGGCAACCTCGTCTTTTGTTGGGGCGGCGGAGGAGCTCAAGCTTTGGCACGGGACGGGGTTACTTCGCTACAGAGCGTGTCTGGGCCTGTCTGGACAATCTCGACCCGTGAGAGAAAGGCGATGCCAGAAACTAGCTTAGGCCGTGGCCATGTCTTTAAAGCTCTACCGAACCATGCAGACAAAGGCAGATGTCCACTGACAGAAGCCAACAGCACCCTGAAGCCTGAAGCCGGGCACAGCTACACAAAACTAAGGACAGCTTTGAAGCGTGGCCTGTGGCGGAAGCATAAAAGAGAATCGACCAATCAACATCAAGCTTAATAACAAAATTTGCTTCCCTGCAGGGTCTACAGAGGCCAAGGGTACACAGCTCATTTGCTTGACTTTCTGCAGGTTTGCCTGGCTTCAGCGTTGAGCCTTCCTGCGGGTGTTAGTTGGTCCTAGCTTTGCCAGCAGCCTGATGCAGCTTTCTGCTTGCATTATCTTCATGTTCTTTGGTCTCAATAATGAACTCTCCATCCCCACTCTCCCTACAGCCGAAAGCCTCAAGCCTTCTAGCAAAGCTGGAAGCTCCGTAAACCTTCTTTCCTCCCTTCAAATCGCTGCGGCGCCTCCTTTGCGAAGCGCAGCTTCAGCTTGAGGGCCTCCGGCCTTGCATGGCTGACACTACGGAAGAAGGCCGTGCGAAGCACCCAAGGGGGGGGGTGGGGCCAGCCAGCGAACACAGGGATGATTCGGGGTTCGCTCGCCCCTGCGTTAGAGCCGGCGTGTGCTGCTGATTGCTTCGCGGGATCCTGGCATTACACTTCCAGACTGCCGACCTCATCCACATCTGCGCGGCATGCTTCTTGAGCAGTTCTGGGAGCTCCTGCAACGTTTTGACACGCCCCATAATCCTTGAACCCCTGTACCCAGAACGGTGTGATCTAAGCGTGGGTGCTTGGGTTCCAGAACTTGTCCGAGTTTTTAGATGATGGTTCAGGGGTTGGGTGCTAGTCATTTTTCGTTGGCTTCCTTTTGCATTGTCTGTTCTGAACCTATGATTCGAACCCACGAGTACGAAACTAACTAAACCCTAAATAAAGTTCGTGGAGCTTCACATCGGGTTGTTTAGGTTGAGGGCCTGGGGTGTCGGGTTGGGCCGGATCCCAAGCCCTTCTGCCTCTGGATCTATGCCCGCCGCGCCCATCCAGAACCTCAGATTGGTGGTGCTGAACTCCGACTCACGGAGGGCGGTTTGGGGTGTTGGGGCTGCTTCCTGCGGAGCCATTGGCAAATTGGCTTGAGGTGTTTGGGCTGCTGTAGGGTCCGCAGGCGAGTGCCCCAAAGCAGAAGGACAGCAGGCCTCAGAAGGCAAACCCGACATAACTTACCACTCCAAAGGCCTCAGCCTAGCCCTGAAGCCCTGAAACCGAAAGAGCACCCGAAGAGCCCCCGAAGCCTTAGGGACCCATGCTTCTAAGGCCCCACGGCCAAGGAGCTCCAAGGCCGGGCGCAGGGTGGTCAAGATGGGCCTGGTGAAAACCTGTTCAACAAATATTGGTGATATACACGGCACCCAACCCCCCATTCTCCCATCCTCCCCCCCCCCCCCCCCCCCCCCCCCCCCACACCCGCCACCGAGACCTGCTGGAAAATGCGTTCCGAAGTTCCGAGCCTGCGGATATGCTGCCACGACTTCTGGAAGATCAGGCTCATCTACGCCCACCTGGGGAAGAGACTCAGGAGTCTGTGACAAGATGTCCCTGAGCAATAGAGTCAGTAGAGTTTGTGAAGAATCCAAGCACGAACTCAATTTCTGACTCTCTTGTGAGATCCTCAGCCAGACGAGGCCATGGGTTTCGCTGACTGAACAATCACAGCAGGAACCCGCTCATCTACGCCGAACCTCGACTTCAAGGAAGCGCACCTGCGCGCTGAGTCGGAGCGGAAACTTTGCTTTGAGTCAGTGTCCCGAATCTACAGTCATGAACCCCGACCTCTCGCGTGCAGTACGCAGAGCCCAAAATGTTTGCAAAACTACACCGGTGTTGAGACATATGGAGTTGTATACAAGCCCGCAACGAACTCAACGACACATCCACAGCTCTCCTTCTCCTTCAGTGTCTCCACGGAGAAGACCTCAAGCGCCTCGGGACAGTCAGCAATGGTCCTGCCAGGGACGCCAGGACGAGCAGTGCATCCCTTGCCAATCGACATGTCATGCATAGATGGCAATGCAGAAAGCACAGGTGCACCTTTGCACATGCCTGCATGCTGCCATGTGCAAGTATGAAATTCCAAGATCAACTCGAGACAAACCGACTAGTCCAACCAAGTACTCCAGCGCAGACACCGAAAGGGAGTTTTTCTACATGTACAGGATCCCGCCTGCGCAGCTGTTCCTCGTTCAAGCCCACGTCATTCTGAAAGTAGTCCGCCACCATCTGGCACCTCATCAGTGCATTGCAGCTTTGGCATGATGCTTGTTGAAGTGCAAGCTCACTGTTACCTTGTCCATAGCAAAGTATGCAATCTTTATTGTTCATGATATCACATGGCTCTGGTTGCACGTGAAGCAGCGGGGGCTCCACATTCTTTCGCGCTGAAGACATTGGACAGGCCGCCACCAGCCCATGTGTGAATGCATCTCAAGAACCACGAAATCAGTCATCTCACATACATGTCGGGGCTTCCGAAATTCAGGCTATATTCGGGCTCCCTTATTTCCGTAAACCCCTAAGTACCTGAGGTGGGCACCTTCCCAATGGTGGCAGCCGTTCGCCACTGTAGGACCAAAAGGTGCGGATCTGCTCATGAAGAAGGGATCCAGAGAGATTGATGCTGCACCCTCTTTCTGGTGTTTGTATATGAGCACCTATTCGTTTAAGCTGCGCAGCTTCCGGGAGCCCTAAACTTACCACAACAAGGCGAGAGCAGCGAAAGTCGCCTTCCGCATCTGCTTCTGCGTAAGGCCCACCTCCTCGAGAAGGAAGGCCTCGGTCTAAAACTTGAGCCATGCCTATGTACTTCCTGCACAGACATACGCGACACTGCACTCTTTGAAAACGTGATCCCTTAAATCTATATTTACCGCCTGCAAAGAAGAAATGCCGTTGCTGCATGGCACCAGGATTAGGGCGATTATGGAGTTCAGACCGTCTTCGGGGCTCCAGCCTCTGTGTCTGAGAGCTCTTCGCTCGGAGAAGCTTCCTGCACCGAGCACGGGCAGACTCGCTGTTGCCAGTCTTCGAAATTCGAAACCCACCCCTGAAGGCTCAGACCTGTCAAGGGCCACAACAGGGAAGCGCCTAATGAGCACGGAGACCTCTCGATGGGTTCAGGTCTACAAGCGCGGAATGCCTCAATACACTCGTGCATCCAACAAAACTGGATGATGGATAGGGCAAAAACTAAACGCTAGCCCCATCAATCCCCACCAGCAAAACGAAAACCCACGCCCTACCTCCCAAAACCCTGCAACAAAACCTCATGAACTCCCTAATCACGTGACACTTCAAACACAAAACCTGAACCGCTGAACCTTAAACCCTAGCGAAACCCTAAGGGCTCCTCAGCACTCATGGGGTTGGCCTCGGCGAAGGGAATCTCGCGAAGGTCCTCCGGTCCAGGGGTGCCCAAGGGTTTTTTTGGGGTTGTGCTTCAGGAGCTTCAGGGGTTTCAGAGGTTGCGGGGGTCTTGGGGGTGTTGGGCATGAAGGTCGAGTCTTATTTGCGAACTCTGCCTCATCCTGCTTTCGGAAGTGGCAGGCTTAGGACTTGGGCCATGCCCGAAGTTTCAAGTCTTGCTCCCCCTTTTACCAGCCACTTGCCTCCAGGACTGAAGTGTGTGACCCTGTGCCAAGGCTGTCATGCTGGGAGCGCTCTAGCAACTCAGAGATTTCGAAGCAAGTACCTCATGGGTGCGAGCGAACTAATGACTAAGTTTTGTCAAAAAATCTGGGCTCAACACAAGACTTAGAAGACACATGCCAAACATCAACATCATCGACTTCAGACAGAGTTGCTGTCGGTCCTCTCTGTCAGACGCCACGCCGTCCGTCACAGGCTCCTTGTGAGACCAATGCTGAACGTGCTCAGGGCTTGTCATCTTCATGGGATCCCTCCACGTGGGGTTGGAAGCACTGGGGAGGCTGATAAGGTTTGGGAGTAGGGATCCCAGGACAAGTAGGCCACAAGTACCCAGAACTCTGTAGGTGGCATCGCGAGAACTGTCTTCTGTGTCCAAAGGAGCTTCTCACGGGTAGAAGTGAGTCGTGGGATGGGTCGGTGGGTAGTCGGCATGTGAATTTGGTGGGTGCAGAGGTGGAACGTTAGCCAAACAGAGGAGAAAGCATCAGTCCCCCTGGACCGAGTCCTCCTCGGCTGCAGTGGAAGCTTCGGATGGATCACTTCGCTCGTCCTTTCGCATGGACTGGGCTCAGAGGCTCAGTGGCTCAAAAGGCTCAAGCTTTCGACGGTCCCTTAGGTCCCCGAGGTTTGATGGACTTCAACCTGTGCTGTGCGTCCTCCGTGCGAGTAGAAGGCTCGGCCTCGCAGAACTGTCACAGGAAGTCTTTTGCTGAAGCCCCCGAGAGGCCTTTTTTTTAAATAAACTTTCGGTAGCCTGAACACATGTCAACCTGGAAGGCCTCTGTACGGCAGGTTTTTCGGAGGCCTCGGGCTGCCATGATTCCTATGCTTTGGTCTTTGAAGCTCCGGGAGGCTTTCTGGGATTCCAAGGAGTCTAAGGGCTTCTGAAACACGGACAGGGGGCGGCGGAAGGCATCTCCGGTGACACCTCCGGCTCCGCGGCATCCGTTGATGGCCCAGTGCCGGTAGTCTCCTCTTTTCTGCACGAAACTCATCGACAAAAGGGCCAAGGGGGTTGTGGGATGTTGTGGGTGTACGATGCATGTTGGGCAGGGACGCAGCGATCCTGTTCTGGGTCTAGCATCCAGAAGACACACACCGAGGGTCTCCACTGCAAGTTGCAAGAGCCAACTCTTTAAGCCACATGCCCGAGACTGCCGCAGGATGTCCTCTGGCACTGCAGAGGGTTCTTCGACAGGGTCATCTGGCAAGTCCTGCGCAGCCATAGCGTCTCTTATGCTTCAATGGCTAGCTTGAACCTGTTAGACTTTCAGAGTCCAGAGTTGTGGGATTCAAGGATGTATATGCGGCTCAAATGGTTAGTTAACGCCCAGGCCTCTAAATCAAGCGGCGGCTGTTCGTCCTTTGGCGCCTGAAGGCTGCGGCGTGCCGACCTTTGATCAACCGACGACATGAGTCTCCCATGACCCGGAACGTACCTCACCAGCAAGTCCCCCACCTTTGCTCGACAGGCCTGTCAGACCCAAAACTCCAAGTCCGATGACTCCAAACAAGAAGATGCCTGGGCTCGCAACCTTTGGATCCTGAACCGAACCCCGGGCGCCCTGCCGTGAGGCGCGAGCGCAGCCAGTGCCCAAGAAAGCTCCCGCGCCGGCCCAAGCGCGGTGGGCACGGTCCTGGACGGGGCATGGAGTTGGGAACCTGACCCCACCGAGGGATATCAAACAACTGACGTTCAGGGGACCGTCTACGCGTGTGCATAAACAAGCAACAACATCATGCTTGACAAGCATGCTTGAAATGATGAGGTTGCTGCTGCTTCCCTGCTTCGAGTGCATGAGTGGGCTTTGGCGAGCTTCGAAGAGCGAGGGCGGATCGGGACCGAAAAGCGGCCGTCGCAGTGTTTGAGAGGTTTCAACAAGCTTTCATCCTGTCTGTTGGAGTTTTACTGCAGGCTTGAGGATTCGGGGCCCCACTTGCACCACAAACTCCGAAAGCCCCACCGACATCCCTCGACCCGTCCTCCCTTTTGCTCCCTCCCAGCCTGGTTCTGCAAATCCCTTCGCTCAAAGGGAGCCTGGACCGGCACGCGTTACTGGCAAAGACGAGGCTGAGCGGCTAAACTTTGACTAAGCACAAGCAACCCACACCGATGACAGACCAGCTCAGACTCAGGAGGGCTTCGGATATGAGGCTGGCGCAATGCACAACTTCCCTAGTAACGACGCCCTCAACATCGAAAGAGGACACACCTTCAACCTGCGTGCTGAACTGAATTCTCATGTGCCCTGGACTCCGCAAAGCCGAACTCTTGAGGCACTGCTTCACTCTGAGTCCATGTGCCCGCTTTGGAGCCGAAGGAAGGGCTGACGGTCGCCGAGTGCTCGACCTTTGCAGTC
Organism: Symbiodinium natans; assembly: GCA_905221605.1. Lineage (NCBI taxonomy): Eukaryota > Dinophyceae > Suessiales > Symbiodiniaceae > Symbiodinium > Symbiodinium natans. The sequence continues at coordinate 222,932 of CAJNDS010002695.1, read as the reverse complement.
GACACGGCAGGATTAATACAGAACCAAATACAACATCACAGACACAGACGCCCACAATTTCAATTTTTTCGGTTAGGACTGCTGCGACAATTGTGAGACAGAACTGACAGAACAAGGAAGAATGATATCTAGCAGGAGAAGCAGGGCTTGTTGTGATTGCAGTTGTCCGCACGGGATAGGGATGGCTGTGATTACACGGCACTGTTCTGGCTGTGCTGGTCATCTCAACCGGTGTAGGTTATGGCATCTATGGGCATCTTCGCTCTGAGCTGGTGACCTAGACGGCGCAGCAAAAGGAGTCAGCGCCATCGAGCCCGCGGTGGGGTCCATGATGGAGTGGCAGCAACAATCTCAAGAACAGTTTCGGCTGCCTCGAGTTTCAGAGAGCATACTAAGTTGCCATGTGTCCTTGCTAAATGTGGCAAAAGTCACCCGAATGGACTTTGAAGTGTCAGGCGCGACTGGCTTTTTTGGAGCTCGACTGCAGTCGAATGAGGCGTCTGCAGTCCCAAAAAGAGAATCTTGCAACCCCAACCCCGCAGAATCAAGCTGCTGTGCTTTCTTATTCCTGTAAGCCCACGCCATATGGCTCCAAAGCAGGTACGTGCGAGCAGGATGTACCGACACTGAGTTATCATCCACACATGTCTGCAAAGATCAGGGCACGAGGCTCCCATCCCTCTGCCAGCCCCCCCAGTATGGGTCGCACATTGGGGATGCTTTGTCCGACTTGTCGGTCGCCAGGCCAAGGAGCTGCCAGTAGACCTTGGAAGGGCCCAAAAAACGATTCAAACCTCACAGCTGCGGCTACGAAGCCGTCGGAGCATGTACGCCTACCGCAATGACTCTGAAGCCCCGACTGCCCTGCACCGCATCCCTGGGCCCGGTACCATGGAGACCAACGCAGGGTCGCTGAGGGCGAGTGCCTTAGCCGTGGACGGACTTTGCAACGTCGCGGGTGCAGGATTCGCAAGTTTTCTGGGAGCTCTATTCAATTAAATCCAAAGGGTTTCTTGTGCTGCAAGCTTTCAGAGGTGCATGAAGACTGTAGGGCTTGCAATTCGGGGCGTATGGAAGGCGTAGGACTGACTGGGGTATCAGCATAGTGTCTGGGTGCTTGGGTCGGGCCTCTTGAACTGGGCATGTCTGTCATTGCGTGTTGGTGGACAGCGCCTTCTCCAAGATGAAGCAGCTCAGCGGGCAGTCCTGATCATGGCTTCTCGCCAAGTAAGTCCAATAATGTTCCCTCCACGCTTCACACGACCCGAAGAATTCAAGGTAACTCTATGGCAGCTTCAGGTCGTTCTTTGATGGGAACCTGCAACAGCGGATGTTCCGATGCGAAGCAGAGCCATGAGCAGCCACCAACAGCTGCAAAACCCTGGGCCAACCCCTCCACCGTATACTTCCTCCATCTTCCTCGTGAGGTAGACTATTTGGGAGCCTGGCCGGTGCGTGAGACGGCATGTAGCTCTGAACCGCCCCCCAAACATCCCTAAGCCGCCCTCAAGCCCAAAGCCCATTGGAGGACTCAAAGGGCTTCGGATCGCTCCTCAAAGTCATCCACCGTCTTCCAACGCAACGCCTTGCAACATGTTTAGGGCAGTTTAGGGTGTTTAGGGCTCGGGACTGACAGGTGGATTGAAAAAGTCCCCGAAGGTGAAGGACTGTGGCAGCGTTTTTGTCACTGCGCACGCTGCACCGACTAACAATAGTCGATGCCGGGGCCCGTGTGCTGCGTGTTGCAGCAGCTCTGTACAAGCCATTGCAGCTTGAAGTGTTGTCAGTGTAGTGGCAAACACGGTTCAGACAGTTTAGTTGTCACTTGAAGTCACAGCCCTTCAAATTCAGACTCTGTTCCCGTGTCTGACACATCTCGTGGGAGTCTGGTGCTCACCCATTGTCGTCCCATGTCAGAGTCCACTCGAGAACAAACTCCTCTGGCTCGGCCAGAGGAGCTTCCTGAAGAAAACTGCCATTCAGCTCTGCAGCATGCACCTGGAGGGTTCTGTATAAACCTCTCATCACTGCACTGCTTCTCTACCCTGACAACTCTGCTGCTGAACGATTGCATTTAAGTGAACATGACACGCTCGGCTTTCAGAATGTGCCGTGCTGTCGCAGGGTTTGGGGGGGTCTTAGTGAACACCTGTGTGGAGGCGTGTTGCCTTTAGATCCTTCACGAATGTTCTCGCTCTTGCAATCGGCGTTTCACTGATTCACACGCAGAGGCTACGAAAAAACAAATCGTGACTGTTCGTGGATGCTTCGTTACTTCTGGCACCTCGTACGCACCACCAGCCGCGGAAACTAAGCAAGAACAAGGGACAACATCATACCTGCACCATGCGCCCAGGCACATGACCCTCGCTGTCGGGCTGGCTGTCCGGTGAGCCCGAAGGCTGCTCCTCGCCCGGCTCAGGGTCACCATCCTCCTTGCCGGCATTTTGGATATCCAAAGTTTAGAGTTGAGAATATGTGGCGCGACCATGTGCGTTACAGTGCCTGGCTTTGCGCCGTGTCATGCGGATTTCTGTGGCATATTGAGGCGTGAAAGAAGGCCTAGGAACCTAGTGCATGCATGCTCTCTGAACAGGGCGCCGAGACTCCTCAGACCAATCCCAGGTTATGTCCCACTCACAGGCTTCATCGTCGTCGTCTTCATTCTGATAGTCGCCCTCCAGGAATGTTGACACGTCTGTCTCCTTCGTCCATGCTTAAAACAAAGGAATCGGGGTGTTGCCATGGCTGTTCAATTGGAGACTGCTAGAAGAATGTTTCATAATGTTAGTGAAAACATGAGAAGTCACATACTCTCAAGAGCATCAAAGTTTCTGACAGGCTCCGGGTCCGCAGACGGACTCTCTCCTCATAGTTGCTGGCGAAGAGCCTGGGGTCATGGATCACCAAACTCTGACAACAGAGACTGCGACTCCACCATCAACTTGTAACTGTAGCTACTATTGACTTTAATTAACATCAACAATAATAACACTGAACATAATAATAACAATAATAACATTCATAATAACAATAACAATAACAATAACAATAAAAGCAATAGTAACAATGATATCCGCCGAGGCCTCGGGCCGGAGGTGTATAGGTTGTCAGAACAGGCACCCCCCTCCAAATCCTCCCCCCCACACCCAAAACCATTTTTCGGACCCTTTTTTTTGCCTCACATGGGTACCCCCCGTAGGAAACCGGGGTCCGCAAGCGGACGGTTCGCCAGGACCAGAGGCAGTTCCCCTCTTCGTTGTGCTTTCCTGCCACCCCCCCCCACCCCCACCCCCCCCCACCCACCCCCCCCCCAACCCCACCCCCCCCCCCCCCCCGGCCCACGACCCCCCCCTCCCCCCCATTCCCCCTTTTCCCCCCAGCAAGCGCTCACAATGCATTACACGAGCCGAAGAAGAAGAACCTTAAACCCTCAAACCTTAAACAAACCCCCCCCCCTCCCCCCCCCCTCCCCCCCCCCCCCCCCTCCCCCTTCTTCTGCCCCCCTTCCCCCCTGCCCCTCTTCCCCCCCCACCCCCCCTACCCCCTCAGGGGGGCCTGGCTCAACCCTACGATCAATCCAAGCCGAACCGTCTTGAACCCTAAACCCAAAAAAACCCTAAACCCCAAAGCGTGAACCTTGAGCCCTAAGCCCTAAGCCCTCAATCCTAAACTAACCCTCAACCCTAAACCATAAACCCGGAACCCTAAACCCTAAACCCTAAATCCAACCCTTATTGCTTGGGGTCCAGCGACTTGGGCGCTGCGGAATCACCATGCTCACGCGGATGCGCTGGGCCGGGCCGAGGCGGGTCGCGTAGCGTTAAAATCAATAACAATAGTAGACTAATGGTAATGATACTACTATTCAACGGGCCAAGGGGCGCCGGGAAGATGGCATCGGGCTCTGCTGGAAGACGGAGTCTGGCTGAGAATCGCGGATCCAATTCCTGAAGCCTTGACATCAACACATCCACGTGCTGGGTCACCTCGTCGGGGATGCGGTACGGGAGCCAGCAGTAGATGATGAAGTCGTGGGGCGTAACATGCGCAAACCGTAACCAGGTTTGCGACTTGACAACCTTTGCAAGGATGGTCTGAGTCAAAGTATGCTGCATTGCAAGAGTGGAAGCCTCCTTCACGAGTGGCACACGCACGACCTGTACACAGGTGAGCCGCCCGTCCCACGTTTCGAACATGCCATCAGGCGTGCCCGGAGACATCCGGCCCCCAAAAGACCGGACCAGCTCCTGCTCCGACCACGTCCTGCGGACTTCCATCCCCAGTGAGCAGTCCTGCATAGCCAGCTCCTCTGCCCGCACGTTGAAAGGATCTGAGTTCAGACTTTGTGTACCCGTACCCGCCGTACTCGCCGTGCCCACACCCTGGGAGGAGGCATTGTTGCAAAGCTCCATCTCTCGGATCAGGCCACCGGCCCGCTGGCTCGGGGCCACGATTGGTAACACTTCCGCGCTTATCACCTCCGTTATCACCTCGGTCTTCACCAGAGGCTTGTTTGGCAACGCCGATGTCGCCGGCAATGGCGCCAAAGGCGCCCGCTACGCCAGCAGCACCGCCCGCAGCCTCGTCCGAGACACCGCCTGACATGCTGGGCACCATGATGAGCAAAGGGAGGGCTTCTAGGCTTCTGGCTGAAGGTCCCGGTCTGTCAGGGCATGTGGCCTCTTGAACCAAATGGCTTCATACACATGAGAAATCAGGATCATCAAGGGCAGGGGTCGCACTCAAGCGAGAAGACGAGGGCTGCGGCCTAGAGCCATCAGAGGGCATCAGAGGGCAACTGAGAGGTGAGAGTTTGCCTCAATAGTATTCCCCTATGGTCCCTTTATAATTATGCTACAATAACCCCCCCAAAACCCTATTCTAATTGTTAAGGCCGCCCCGGCCAGCAGCAACTGGGGCAGGATGAGCGGCAGCAGCTGCAGCAGCTTGGATGGCCCGGCCTGGCCAAGTGGTTATGAAGCCTTGTAGGGCCAGGGCTTAGGGCTTAAGGTTTAGGCGGTTTAGGGTTAGGGTTTAGGGCCTTTGGGGTTTTGAAGGCGTATGGGCTTTGGGGTACAGTTGCATTTTTTTCCATGCTCGGGCCTAGGAACTGGGTGCGGGGGCAATCGGGTTGACAGGACATCTGCCCCCCTCCGCATTGTGCCTGGAAGCCTCAAGGTCCTACATCCGAGACCCACCCGACACGAACCCCAAAACGCTGTTCAGAAGGCGGTTCAGATATTCTGTATTCTGTCTCCTGCCTCGGACAGTGGCTGGATAGCCACCCGGAGAACTGCACAGCGGACCCGCCTAGAAAGCTTACCCCTTTAGGGGCGTTCTTGGGTAGGATCCTGGGTTTCAGTTTGTTTTGGATGGAATGCAAGTGAAGTCGAATGTGGGGATAGATGACAAAGACCTTCCGGAACGGGTCTTTCAAATAAGCCAGAGCCCCGATGCAAACTACTAGCCCGGAAAAAAGGCGAGGAATTCTGGAGTGTGTGTGTGTGTGTGTGTGTGCGTGTGTGCGTGTGTGCGTGTGTGCGTGTGTGCGTGTGTGCGTGTGTGCGTGTGTGCGTGTGTGCGTGTGTGTGTGTGTGTGTGTGTGTGTGTGTGTGTGTGTGTTCCAACGATTCTAAAGCCAACCTCCGAAAGAAACTCAAAGCTCTGGGCAGCGGGCGGGCTGTCAGCCTGACTTGCTAGCAGCAGAGCCTGGTGGGCAGAAGCGCTTAGGGTCCCATCCTCAGATCTCTAGTTGGGAACTTATTATAAATAAATATATATATATATATATAGATTATATATAGATTATATATAGATTATATATGGATTATATATAGATTATATATATATATATATTTATACATTCTCACGCTTGTGAGCTACACCCTCGTCTTGTAGCTACATGAAGGAAGCTGCGTACCCAGTATCGCAGAAACCTCAGAAGTCCTGCCAAGTTCGATGCTCTCAAGCAAGGCCCGTGGGCCTCGAAGGTATCCCCCACGGCATTCAGCACCTCGATGAAGTTGTCCTACCAAGAGGGGCGCGCTTGCGAAGTGGATCCTGTACTCCTCGAACATAACTTTGTCAACTCAGGGCTGTTATGCATTAAAACAGCAAAAGCATCTCAGTCACCTGTTCCATGTGCCAGCCTCGGTCTCACCACATGGACCCCTCAACCCTGAATCCCCCCAAAGAGACACATTCCCTTCAACTCTCCTCGCCGCGGTCGTCCGGCAGATCGTGGAAAATACTGGCCCTCCCAATTTCTGGAGGTTGTGGAAACTGGAAACCAATGTTGCTTATTCTCGTGAGGATGGGGTAGCTGAGCGGCATGGAGGATGATTGTGGTTGCAGTTGCTTGCCGCCCTTTGTGGCAAACTCAATCGTCGTGCGATAAGCATACGCTCTTTCATGATCTTCTCCTGAAATTTGCAGAGAGCTGCTTTTGGTACCTGCTTTTGGTACTGTAGCCAAGTCTGGAAAGTGGAGCCCCGCAGCTACGAAGACTACATACATCGTCTTACGCACGGCATGTGGCTACAAAGCCAATGCAGCCACCTTATTCACAAACGGCCTTGCTACTCTAGAGCCCCGAAAGCCCACCTGAGGCCGGATTGAGCACGAACCTTGTTGCTGGGACCTGCGCTTTCAGTCCCGTTGCTGACAAGGAAAGCAGTTCCAAATTCATTCAATACGTGCAGGAATTTCTTCAGCCAAGGCGTCTGAAGGATGGGTGCACTAGGAAATGGGACTTCAAGGAATCGGGACACGAACGCATGACATTGGCCTGATATCGCGTGCTTCGTGCGAGGAAGCGTTTGTGGGTCGCCGGAGTGTAATTTCAACACTTTACCCTTGGCAGCATGCACTAACATGCAAGTGTTCCCTGCTAAAGCCAGACAATCAGGCTTGGAGAATGAAGCAATCTTGCAACGATACCATCTGCTGTGCACGTGGCAACGAGAAAGCCATGATGAGGGCATCCTTTTCGTGCCGCCTCACAAGAATCTCAGCCGGTTTAGACTTGCCCGTCATGAATGATCACGGACATGACGGCCGGCCGCATCCATGAGTAGTGGAACGCATTCCCATGCGGCAACTTGACGAGGATGTATGAGTATCAGTACTCTTGCCGAAGCCCTAAACCAAGATCCTGATGTAAGGGAACTCGAGAATTCCACACCCGGCCTGGCTTCTCCTCGGCCATCGTCGAACGTGCTGCGAGGGTGACCTGCTCGTACAAAGGTGCTACCGCAGGTTCTGGAGCCCCGTCCCATGTAAACCTAGAGCTTGCAAGGACCTGGGACCTCAGCCCGAAGTCCAGCATCTTCCTTCCGTTTGTTGAAGTGCAATGCAGCAAAGAGCAGCAGCATCTTGGTCAGGCTGTTGCCGACGAAGAACACTGACCAACTTTGTTGAAGCATGAGGGCTGCAACGTGGTTGCTCTAGGCACCTGCCGTTGTTCCCATGAAATACTACTGACTGATCGTTTAACTGCGCTATTCTTTCACTTCACGCATATGTGTTCACACTTTTTGATGTTCGTTTAACACCCTGTCCCCGCGAATGCCCAGCAGCTTGCATCCTTCGATGCATTCTGCGTGCTTTTTGCAGAATAGATTGAATTCGCTAGCAACAGTCTGTGAGTGGCTTACGAAAAGAAGCTTGCACAAAATACAGAATCCCGTTGAACTGCCTCCGACAGGCTCAAGCCGCCAGTCTTCTGCTGGAACTCCTTTTTCTCTGGGCTTCGGGGCTTTGCGGGCTTGTGAGGCCTGGGCAACTTTGCGAGACTTGGAGCTTGGAGATGGTTGTGGCAAGACGGCTTTTGGTGAGCGCAGTCGAAAGTGCGGACGTGGTTCTTTAGGGTTGGCCCACAGGGCTGCGGCAGGCGTAGCAGACATAAACACATGTAACGTCAAAGAGCTAATGGAGATTACATTGTGGCGCACTGACAACTTCCGATAAAGGCCTGCTGGAGCCCGTCCCAGACATGTCAACTTTGCATTTTAGCACTTTACTTCGGATTTCTGCTAGAGAACCAGCGGGATTGGCTAGACATAGCCCTCAAAACTAAAGCCCTGTTCGACACAACCATAATTTCGGATCACCACTCATTGAACCAAGTACCAGACCATGATGTCGCAATAATGCCGCAGCCCACCAGATCTCATATGCAAGTTGTTCCGATTAGGGTCTGCTTTTCAAGAGGTCCCTACGAAGGGACCTTGATTTACCAAGCCCTCCACGCGATCCAACTGTTTGCGGTCCTCTGCCTTCTGCTTCTGGCTCCAGCGTCGGACCTGGGGCACCACAATGTACACCTGGAAAGCGTGCAAGGATGTCAGGGTTTTGGATTCGGCTTTTCAACTCGCCAAGTGGTTCGTGTGCCAGGCAGCTTTCACTTCTGCGGTTTCGAGTTTAGAGTGAAGGCGAAGGCAACTCTCTGCGTCTCTTCCACTGCTGAGGGTGGCACCAGAATGATCTGAACCAGCCTCAGATTCTTTGTGAGGGAGCATTGACTGGCCCGAGCCGCGCTCCGCCATGAGCTTACGTAACTCTTCGGGGACCAGACTCTGTTTTTCTTCTCCTTGAATACAGGGCGCTGGTTTTCTGTGATTGCCGAGTTTGCTTCGGCTTTTGCGCTGCCAGGTTGCGAAAGTGTTGCATCGCGTTGATCTATGTTTCGCCGTCGTGCGTCTGTTAGAGCCAATTTGTGCATTCATCTGGGAAGCGACTTGACTCCGATGTGTAGCGCAGTTTCAGTTGAGGCTGGCTGGACTGTTGCTTCCGTGGGGCTGTTGGAAATCGTCCAACTTGTTCGAAACTGTGGGCAGTACTGCGTTCAGGTCGCAAACTAGTTGTTGATGTGGCTGGACATCCCTTGCTCAGCAAAAACGACCAACAAGGGGCCGGACATCTTTCAACCAGAAGCGAAAATTCACAGACCTGTGAACAATCCCAGACTGTTACCCCCAAAATGAACAAGTGAACCAACAGTTGCAGTTTTCAAAAACAGTGTTTGTTGAAGTTTTCGTGATCACACTCCAACCCGTGAGTGCCCCAACCCTCCCCCCCCTGGTTTCTGAACTTTTGACGATGACGCTCAACATTGTGGGGTGGGGGGGTTCGGGGGTGGGGGGGGGGGGGGGGGGGGGGGGGGGGGGGGGGGGGTTGGGGGCTGGGGTGGCGGGAGGGGGCGGGAGGGGTGGGGGGGGGGTGGTGGGGCGGGCCCGGGGGCGGGGGGGTGGAAGTGGGTGGGGGGCTAACGCTTCGGAATGCCATCCCGCATGACTGACGTTTCGCGGTACTTGTTGGCTAACCGAGCTAAGCTAGCTAAGCTGTTCAAGTACAAACCTTTGAAGTGCAACCAGCTCTTCCGATTCCGAGGAACAGATTGACAAGGGCGAAGCAATTCAGCGGATGCAGCACGATGTCTTGGATCTTCACCCTGCCCTCGACGCGCAGCCGGTCTAAGTACATCCTGAGGCGAACTCCCCTGGTGCTTGGCAAAGGAGCAAGAATAGTAAGAAGGTATCCCTCAGAGGGGTAGGAGGTTGCTTTGCTAGTGCTCACCAGGAAGTTGTCGAATCACTGTGATTGAGTGATTGTTGGAGGCAGTGGCTGCCGGCATCCTCACCAAAAGGGCAGTCCGCCTTGCACAGTCCATCTCACCACTCAGCCCTAAGCCCCTCAGCCCCTCAGCCTTCCCCCACACCCCAACTGCAGCTGAAGGTCGCGACGTGGACGTATCGAACAGGATAATACCTGAAAGGGCCAGGCAACTGGTGTTTCGCAAAACATATTGGGCAGGCATCGCTACAGTGAGGACTGATACGGTTCACTCGACCGATGATCGGGGCTTACCTCATTGCGGCCGCAGCACAATCGATTCAACACACGGAAGGTGAGGGAGCTGTCAAAGAACAAGAAGTTGGCTCCAGCCTTGCAGCTCATGAACGACGTGATCACATGCGTCAATATATGTATATATAGTGGGTTCTTGAACTTTTTGCGTGTGGCCATGCAACGATCCGTGAACCATTCCTTTTCCGTTGATGTTGGCGTTTTCCGCACAGCTGTTAAGCGGCATGAAGTTGCAATTTCAACAGCGAGAGTATATGCAGCACAATGCACGGCATTTTATCCGAGCAGGCAACGAGCTTTACGAAGAGATAAACGAAACCAACTCTGTTGCGTATTTCCCTTTGTTGATTCACGATTCTGTAACCAAGACTCGTTTCTGCTCGTAGCTTCGGAAGCTCGAAGCCCAGTACTCTCGTTGGCCTCGCTTCGGCTCGCGATCGTACGTGTAGCCGTCCCCACTGAATAGTTCATTGGCACCAAAGTTGGCATCCAGCAAGTACCGAACCGCATGGAAGGGTTCAAATGTGGGATCAGGCACTTTATTAGGACCATTCCCGTTCTCAGCTCGCCATTCCTTCTTGTTACTCGCTGCGTACTTGAGCACTCGTTGGATCATCTCCGGTTCTCCAGTGGAATTACCACCACCTTCGGAATCATTACCTCCAACTCCAACGACACCGTGCTCGTAGTAGTCGATCGCCTTCAGCCACTGCTCCTTGGCGGCCGGACTTGGTCCGAGGATCCACTCTCGGAGATCCTTGGGCACACGATCCGGCCTCAGGAAGAAGTCTCGGCAAGCCTGCAGCGCCGGCTTCCATGTAGGGACGAAGAACTGAACAGGCTCAAGAGCAGCACCTTCATCATCCACCGGGGCATCCTCTAAGTGCTCAAGAAGCTTCCGCGTGTAGAACAAGAAGTAGAACCCCTTGTAAGGTGAACCATCTGAGTTCTTCTGCACGTTGAACCCCATTTGATCCAGGAAGCTGTACGCATTTCCCGTATCGCGGTAGGATTTGAGCAAGCTGCGGACTGAGGTGGCATCCGACAGCCAGCCGTAGCGTCCAGGCAAGCTCTGTCTCGGCCAGGTGCTACCCTCATTCTTTCGCCAGTACACGTCATCGTTGACCGTGTCGCAATCAAAGTCTGCACGGCCGCAGAGAAGAGACTTGCGCTCCTCAATTAAAAGAGTCAGTTCGTGGCAGGTAGAAACCTGCACCCAAAACTCCAGGTCAGCTTCCGACCATGGGACAGAGAAGATGCGCTTCTTGTCCTCAGTGGTCCAGTTGGTAATGAGCTCACAGAGTTCATCTTCGGAGGAGAGGCGCTTTCTCTCATCCAGTCGCTGCCGGAAAAAGGCAGCGCCCTCATCGAGGAGTTGCAGACGACGAAAATCAGCTGGCATGATTCGGGGGTGCTCTTCTCTTCTTTTCTTTGTGCTGAAGCTGAGTGTCTAAGGCTGGTGCCATGCGCGCATTGCTTCTTTGGTGGTTGCATCTTTGGTGGTTGCAAGTGGGTGTGATACAACACCGGGGTTCCAAATTCAAGCCTGAGAGTTATCTAGTGGTGGGGACCGGCGCTATGGACAGGGCGTCCACCGTGCTCTTGCACTGCCCGAGGAGAGTCAGAGCAGAAATGGCCTAAACTCGAAGCCCTCAAGCCCTAAGTTGCCCGCTGAGCTTCTTCAACCCACCATGGCACTCCTGAACACCAGGGTAAACATCAGGGCCAAGAGAAGTCCTAACCGTCCTAACCTTAAACCCTGAGACGCAAAACCCTACAAACCCTCATCTCATCCCACGGCAGAAAGCCCAGGGAGGCGGCCAAAAAAGGACTGAGCGTGGCAGCCAGGGCGACCTCGCCGGGTCAAGGGGCAAGTTTAGGGACAAAGCGGGCTTCGGGGATTGAGGGGTTTGGGGTTTAATATGGTTTAATCTTAAACGGCCTGGAGTTCTAAAGGCTTCTAGGAATGGTTCAGGGTTCAGGGCTCGCAGAAGGAAGGTTCACGGGTTCACGGTCCAAAGCGGGCCTTTGGGCTTCCACAATCTCCTTTTGCGATTAGTGTGCTGTGCTTGGATCCTGGGTTCGAAGCGTCGCACTCTGAACCCTAGCCCCCCAAACCCCTTCAGCGTTAAATCCATCCCTACGCCGTAGTGCAGGCCTGGCCGATGAAGTGGAGGATGATGCTCACCACCGAGCCCCGCAACCTGAGAACTCACGGAGAGGTGCATGAGCTGTTGTCCACAAGACTCTTGGATTCTTACTTTTCAATGGAGGTGCTAGGAGAACATGTTCAACGTAAGTACTCAGAACAAAAGCTTGTTAGAGATGCTCGGCCTTGTGGTTTCTGGTGTCTTCTTGCAGTCATGCTATCTGCAGTGTCTGTAATGCACAGGCTGCTTTTCGTCGTGGCCCCTACTAAGTAGGTAAGTCGACTTTTCCAAGCGCTGGAGTCCGCTGGAGGTTAGACCGTCCAAATGGCTGGGGTCCCTGCTTGGCACTGCCAGGAATCGCGTAGAAGCCCACCCTGAAAAGCGCGGCGGCAAGAAATGGGCTTTGGAGTTTGGGGGCTTCTGTTTCTGGAGATGAGGGCTTGTAGCGCCAATTAAGGGTTCCTAGGATTTTTGGGTGCTAGCACGGCACATGCTTTGCAAGCCGTCGGGAACGACGCGGGCTCACAAGGCCGCTGCACAACCAGGAGGATCATGACCACCACTTCGCTGCATAAGTATCGGACCTGTGCAGTGCGGAGTGTCCCGGAGCATAACACAGAACCTTCGGTAAAAGTGCAAAAGTCCTTGACGGGATCTTTCGTCAACCAGCTCTGATATGTCTGTGTTAAAAGGCGAAGACAGCGACCACTCGTTTCAAGTCGACATGTGTCCTTCGAGAAGTACCCGACGGCTGGGAGTGGCCAGTATGTCCCGAAAGCCAAACCAAAAGTCAGACCAATGATAGCTCAGCTCTTCGCATCAGTGGTTCCACCGATCATGTCCAAGGCAGGGGGCAACATTTCTACTCCTACGCGACTCCGCCGCTCCAACCTACTTGCGAATCCCACTCCATGGCTTCTTTTGGGTGTATAATGTGCCTAGGCCTGGTTGGACCTGAGCCTCAGGCCATTGTCGCAATGTGGTCGAATCTGACCATCTGGGCTAGGAATGGCCACCTCGGCATTTAGGAGACGACGCGCTTGAAAACTATGCATGTAGAGGCTGAGACACACGCCAACTGCAGATTTCGACCAAGTAGAACAACAACACGAGGTTCGCATGGTCCTGCGCCGAAAGAACTTGCAACAGCAGTGAGGCCTTCAATGCCTTGACAACAAACCGGCTTCCGCCTGGCACGTTGCCGTACAGCATCCAACATTCATGCCACGAGTACCCAAGGCCAGGGGCCTGCACAAAGTCGGTCTTGATCCACATGGAGATGATGATGTCCGCAAATCCGAGCGCCAGGGTAAACTCAGCTAACGAAGGGTTGGAGAGACTAATCCCGAGCTCAGGTATGGGCAATGCATTTTGAGTTGTTTCGGGTCACGTAGCTCTTGCCAGATTTATAGCTGTCTGGCCGTGTCTCTTGCAAGACCACGAGGGACCTGCTTGGTCAGTGCAGCTCAGCTTTCTTAAGTTCACGGATGAACAATGTGATGTAGTTTTTGGAGTAGCATCGCTATCGAGTGTCCGCGATGTTGAGCACCCGTTGTTGGACCGATTCCATTAACCGCAAACCCGTGAACTTCCCTGATTCCTTCAACTCTGAGCCTAACCTTAAAAACCCTGAACCGTAAACATGAACAAGCTCACCACAATGGGCGGTAAGGTTCTGGGGATGCAGCTGTGGCGAGGCCCCCGGTGACCAGGACAAAGACGCGGGCTTCGGCTTCGACCTCCGGATTCCCCCACAGGGGTTTACTTTGGCACTGGCTTTGGGATGTGCATTTTGCAGATGACTTCTGGGCCTACGAGCCTTGAAGCGCTAGTTGTTAAGACTTTTCTTGCGGGGCTTGAGCTTGCAGCCCTGGGATTTCAGGCAATTTTGGGGCTTTGCGGTTTAAGAATGACAGGGGCGTTTTAGATTCAGCTCAATGTGCTGTGGAGATTTAGGTCCTTCTCTGGTGCGTTTAGATAATCAGGGTGCAAACCGGAGTGAACAGATATTCTGTGCTGGTCGTAGCTCCATTGCGCTCCATTGAGGAAAGTACCACGCACCCCAAGGGCCGCACGGGTGAGTAAAGTCGACTCGGCAACTTGAACGCGTGGGCGATCCTCATCGCTGCCCAACCGAAGGCTTCAGGATTCAAGGGGTTGCTGGACAAGGCTGGAAGGTCGGATGCGAGGCAATTTAGGGTCTCCGGTCCACAATGGGCTGATTTCAGGGTATACGTGGAGAGTTTGGTCTGCAAGGCTCCAAGGGCTGAGAGGCATCCGCAGCGTGAGGCCACAGAACCAGCAAAGCCCGGTAGGGCCCACTGCACTCTCAAACTCCTAAAGCCTCTCCAATTCCTGACCCCAAAGTCCCGAACCCCTCACATCCACTGCTGTTCCTGGCGGACAAACTTTGCTGCAGTGGTCTCTGTGCATAAGCTTTAAACCGGGATTGTGCATAAATGTGCCTTTCAACTGGGATTGTGCAATATCACGCCTCACCTTCGGCGAACCCTACACTCCAGAACCCACTCTGGTCTGATGCCCTATTCTGATCCATTTTGAAACTCCGAGCACGGCAGCCAAGCCACATCCCAGACCTTGGCACACTGCAAGCCCCGTTCCCCCCCCCCGCCCCCCACAAGGACCAGGCAGAATGTCCAGCGTGAGCACCTCAATCTGGAATGTCGAAGCAAAGGTTTGCAAGGGTTGCCAGGCCCCTGAATTACAGATAACGAAAGTATAAGCGATCTCTTTCACCAAATCCACTACCCCCAGCCCTAGAACCGGTACAGCAGTAGATCACGCCTTGACCCGAATCTGTGCGAGGGCTCAAAGCCCTCGAGGCTTCGCCTGGGCAAGACTCAACATTCTTAAGCGAAACCCTAAACTTAAACCAGTCAAGCCACCACGCTGAAGAAGGATTCCGGAACCTGGAAGCAGATCGTACATAGCAGCTCGCACAGCGGTGCAAAGTGGTGCGTGATTTTGGGCTTCATGTTCAGGAGGGCAGGCCATGGTAGTGAAAACGGGTAGGTTCAGGCATCGGTTAGGTTGCGACACAAATCTGCGGTCTGCTCACTGACAATGGAGCTTGGTGTTTCGGGCCTCGTGTGTGAAAGTTCGTCACACCTTGTATGACTCTCTGCCGAAGCTGCATCACCCTGACCTGCTAAGCTATGGAGCACGTGGTATGTCGACATGCAACATCATAAGCCGAGCCTGCGCAACGCAGAACTTCCGCAATACGCGAGCACGGAGCCTCGGGAACACCAACACAGCAGTGGAAGCGGCAGCGGCAGCGGCACCCCCACAACAGTTGAATGTTCAGTATTGCCCTTGTGACGTCTTCCCCGTCTTCTGAGCAACACAATCTCTCCTATGTGCTGTTTCCATCATTGACAGATGTAGACAGCAGCTACAGAGATGCATTGTTTCCACAGCAGAAAGCAACGAAACAACAACGACGACAGAACAGCACCCACCAAAGCTCATAGCCCGTAGCGGCAGAAGCAGGAGCAGCAAACAGCAACAACCAACAACAACCGACAACAACCAACAACAACCAACAACATCCAACAGCAACCAACAATAACCAACAAATACTAACAACAACCAAGCACAACCAAGCACAACCAACAATGCACAACATGAGGTCAGTTGAACTGCAGCCTCTCGAGCTTAGCTTCGGTGGCTACACTGGCTACTCAAAATCCAAGCCGTTTGGCCGCCGAGAGCAGGCTGTCAAACATGAACGGGGAACAACCTGACAGGCCCAACCGAAAGTCTACTCCCTGCCGCGCTCTCCAATTGAAACAACGTTGCGTACAATCGCTCTTGTCTTTCTTGCCTTTGGCCACCCGCAGTTGTGTAGGTCCAGTGCCTTCTTCTCCATGCTGTTGTTATGTAAGCAATCGGCTGGGGCGCTTGCGGCGCTTGCAAGCTAAGACGATGTCCATCGAAAGGGAAAGCCATTGTTGCTGTGTCATTGTCGGATCCTTTAGCCCTCAGAGAACCAGATGCCTGACACCCCATACGCCCTCGCCAGGATCTGCTGAGGCAAAGGCTTGTCCAGGTCCTGCCCACATGCCAGTCCCATGCTTTATGAGCTGAGGAGGGTTTACAGTTTAAGGTTTGGACGCAATGCGTATGGGACAGCTAATGCTCTCCTACTTTAGAATCCGCTCTATGTGGGATGCCTTTATTCAGCGAACTTGGGCAAACTTGTGCCTGCCTCTCTACTGTAGCAGGTCGGAAGACTGCAGAGGACAACCATTCATTGATCTATATTTACTCAGAGTCCTCAAGCCCAACAACCCCACGCTCAACTAAAGACAAACTCAGCCAACAAGCGGAGCTCCTCAGGCGAGTCTTCGCCCGGGGGCAGTGCTGTAGCGTCCGGCGGTTCGGACCTCAAAGAGCTCCGGGGGGTTAAACTTTGCATGCATATGACCCTTCACCCGATTTCGCCCATGAACTGCACAAACCAATGAACTGGGAGCTGAGTCTTGAGGTACCTCCTTGAGCTTCTGTCGAGGGATGAGACGTATGATGAAGCTATGATGTTCATGACCCTTCGTCCATGGCCCCTCCATGCTGTAAGTAGCAGATCCTCCGAGGTATCAAAGCCATGCTTCCGAACTTTCATCCCAGAGCTGATCGCGGCAGGCTAAGTCAGCGACGCTAGGGACGATGTTGGCATCTCGAAGCTGGAAATGAAGCTGCTCACCTGGCATGTGTTGGCAATGACTAGTACCGTCAGGGCTAGAGTGTCGACAACGCAACGGTCCCTTCGAGTGCCCTCCTTCCTTTGACCGCGAAGCTCGGTAGCGCGACCTCGGCAAATCCTGGGAAGCGATACAGAGAGACATCGGCTCTAGAAATTGTAACGTGTCGCAGGAGCAATCGAATCCAGGATCAGGCATGCTTTCTGATCACAAGTAAATTGCGACCAGCCTCCCGACGTCCTCCTACGAAAGTCTGTTATATTTCAGGCCTCATTAGGGCTGTCTGAAGAGGCATTTGAGGTTATAGGGCCTATGCCTCGGCTGACATCTTCCAGGAGGGACACGCTTGACCCTGAGCAAAGGCCGCGCTTAAAAGAAGTCATACGCCCGGGTCGCCGAAAGAAAAACAACATTAAAAGACGCAAATCGATAGGTCACGCGGAGCCAGAGTGTTCAAAGGGCATCAAGGTCCTGCTTAAGAAAGGGATTTTCTGAAATCTCAGGAAATTAAACGGTTCAGTCCCATGTGAGCTCTGACTCAGCACGTAGACCGCTCCGATTGGCGCCTGGCCAGTCCCATAGTGTCCGGGACCGATGTGTCGTCTCAGCATTCTATTGGGTTGCTGGTAAGATCCTTGAGGCAAACTAAGCTACCAAACAAAGGACATAATGTTCACTACAGAAGGTATGTATGTATGTATATATATATATATATATATGCGTATACATATCTCTGTTTGAGCATGCGATACAGCGATCTAGGGTTTATATCGGGTTTAGGGTTTAGGTATCCCTATTTCATCATGGAAACTTGGACAAGCCGCTTAACAGCAACCCCCATTTCAGCGCCCCTTCCGCCTGTTCCCAGGCTTCCACAACAGCGACGCCCTCAACTGGGCTCTGTCAGTTGGGAGACAGACAGCCGGGAGCAAATGTTTACAGCATGACTCTGTGACTCGGAGACATGTAGTTCATGCCATTCCCACGAAATTCTGTCACAATGGAAAGCCAAAGCCGCTGCTGCGTCGCCTGTGTCACCTGTTGACTAAAAGCCTTTTGGGCAAGAAAGTCTAAAGTGAGATGGCTGATCAAGTATGTACACATACGAATCTGTACAGCCTGGCACATTTCAAATACTTGACGAGCACGCACTTCAAATGTGGAGCCGTCACAGTGTGCAGCTGTAGCACACAGGATCAGGATCACCTCCAGTGACCGCTCGTGGCGGCTCCTGTGATCCAAAAAGTCATCAAAACATTTCGGGTGATATCGTGAGAACCTTCTGGAGCCATCAATTTTGGCCGAATTGCATGCACATCGGCGATGTCAGGGAAGATGATGAAACCATCCAAAGAACCTCCACGACACTTGAGGATTTGGGCCTGGGCATTCGATTTCAAAGCTGACAGCCTTGTTTTTCTCAGGGCCCTGGGGTATTTGTGGACTCAGGGTTTCGAGGTTTCCTCGCACCCGACGTCGGCTTGGGTATGAAGGAGGAGGGGCAGGGCTCGCCGCGACCTTCCTCTTTCGAATGGTCAGCCTTCTCCATGCAAGGGCTGAAGGATTCGAGTCCACTGCGCTTTCTCCAAGCCTCATGCCCTCAAGCCCTCTCTGAGCTCCAACCTCTTTTTCTGATTTTCTGAGTCGATACCATGCCCACTGTACGTACCACCCGTACCGAGCCTCAGCGCTTGTGCAAGGCCTTCCACGTTTCGGCTGCGGCCTGCATCAGTGCAGCTGCTCGGGATCTGAAGCTTTCAATAGGGCTTCGGGGTGGGTACACCCGTATCACCCCCTGCTTTTTTGAGTATGTTTCGAAGTCCTGTTAAAAGTGCTGTCTTCTTAAAAGATCTGCTTAGCACAAAAGATTGCCTGCACGAACTCCCTTACAATCTTGGATCTTGGATCCCGCTCCATAGTGAATACTGCACTTTTCAATATTCAATGGGGCGATCCAAGATCCAAGATTGCCATGTGGACGTTTGGATCAATCTTGGATCCTCGCCGGACCCCATATTGAATATTTTGTTTCGTGCTAAATGCTCAAGACGGGGCGGTTTTTCGATATTCAATATGGCAAGGGAGGAACAATCTTGCATCTTGGATCCCGGCCCCGTACTGAATACAAGAGTGCCTCCAAACTTCCCCCCTGAATCTTGGACATTGGATCTTGGATCCCGGACCATATTTCATATGGACTTTTTGGCTTAATATCCAATATCCTGCCTGGAGTCGAGATCATGGGTAGATAGCAAAAACACAGACCCCGGCCATCCTTAAAACAATATAGAGACCAGGACGCTGTGAGAGCGCACTTTGTGAGCTGTTTCCATGTCAAGTTCACGTCAGATGTACTGATGTGTATGTGCATACCTAAGAAGCTTTGTTGGTCACTTCAGAAATACAGGACAGCTAGCTACTGGGACAGGCATCCGCCCGACGTCTCTTTTGTTGTTAGGTCTTGTTTGTAGCATTCTGCGCGCGAGCATCACACGGTCCTTCTATGTATCTTTAACGAGAGAAAGCCGTCTCTGTGTCCTGCACGCAATTTTCATGCAGCTATTCCAAGATTGATGTGTGCTGCTCGTTTCACTCAACATCGGGTACATCTTGTCCATACCAGACTCGACCCCAAACAGCAGTCAAGGACCACCGCACGTCCTACAACCACGACTGTTTAGGCCACGTGACATCTGCTACCATCCGAAAAATGCACTTGGCAATGACTTCTCCTCGTGCCGAAGTCTGAACATTATGTCAATAATTCCGCCGTGTCGCAGAAATCCCGAAGAATGCCGAAATGAATTTCTTGGAGCCTTCTTAATTAAATCCATTCGTGCAGCTGGCACCGTCTGAAAGAACAGAGGAATCAGGGCTCGAAAGCCACATGCAACTGCATGGGCCTGCGCCTATATGCATTCAGCTATCTTCCCGAAAGAGTGCAGGATGAGAGCATGGCGTTGAAAGGTTTCCAAGACAGGCCAGTTGCATATTTCAGGTGGGACGAAATGCATCCGGGCAGCTTGCTGTCTTCCAATTCACTTTGGGTGCAATTTTTTCATGACAGCACCGAGACCACACCAAAACAAAACCAATAATCATAACTAGCCAGTCCGGTTTCCATCACAGGTTGATTTGACATCTGTGTCAGTGCAACGATGCCTCTTCAAGAGCCAGAGGCTAAGATCAACACCCAGAACAAGTCCTGTTCGTTGGATGAGGGGTCGGCTATTGGAGCTGGCAAGGTGACTTTGGCCTTTTCGGCCGAAGTGGGCGACACGCGGTCGAGTTTCGGGGATTCTTTTGGTCCGCGCCGTCCCCGTGTGCGCAGTTAAACAGCCATACTACCAAGCACCGGGTCATGCACTGTCCCGCCTCCAGGGTGTGAAAGCCGATGATCCTGGGCAGACTTGGGATGACGATGACTTGGGAAGGCCCGGGGGATGACCCAGTGATGGTCAGGAGCTATGATCAAGGACGCACGCGCGCGCCCAACCAAAGCAACAAAGCCAAACTTTCAAAGCCATGAAGCACGAGGAAGCCGAATTCAGGCCCTAGCTCAAGGATCCTATGAAGCCTCTAAACCCCCTGTACCCCGCACGACTTCAGACCTTCAGACCAAGCCGAATGCCACAGCGGGTGCTGCAGTAGGGGTTGGGGTTTGCGTGAGCCGGGCAAGAAGGCTTTAAAAGTTCATGGCCTTCTGTAAGGATTCTAACTTTTGGGTTGCGGAGTATCGAGTCTGGTGACCCTGAATACTTCAGAAGCTTCGAGCAGCCTGCGTGTTTTATCTTACACTTGGGCCCAGACCAGGGCTCCCCATTAGAAAGGTTTCTCACAATAAAGATTCTATCGTATTTGGGGTGCATACAAAGCGAGCCCTTTTTCGGTCGCGTTGGATTTGTTGCCTTGATAAGTCACATACCTGACTGACTTGGCGCCGGGATGCTGCCGCGGGCAAGGTGATGAGCTTCCTCGCTCGTTGCTAGCCTCGAGAACCCAATAGCAGGGGACATTCGATTTCTGTGGCTCGAATTGGGGATGACTCAGAGATTTGCAGTGTGTAGTTGAGAATTTGCCTCCAGCAAAAACAGTCTGGAGTACGTTGCCCAAAGGCCTCAACCAACCACCGACAACTGCAAACCAATCCCATCCACAACAGCTGCCAGATCCCCCGAACTAATTAAGCTCGTCACCAACAGCGACTCATCAGCTTGCAGCCAGTCACCTGGTGCACCCATGGTGCTGACTCTCAACATGTCATGTTGAGACTCCGAAATCTCTGAAATGGTCGCTGTGGAGGACTCAGCTGGAGACAAGGATGCGCTTGGGCAGAGGGTCTCAATGCAGAAACGTAGGCTCACAAGCATGCACAAGCCAGAGGTCCTACGTGCTTGTTGCTCCTCGGGACTCTGCAGACCCACCCGCTGTCCACAGAGTTCCAAGAGAGCACGTAGACTGGTAGATTTTCGTAGGTTCGTCGTAGATCCCCTACACTACCCCACACTCTCAACCCCTCTCCTAAACTGAAGCCTAGAAAGCTCTAAAATCTCCAAGAACCTTACTAAGCCTTCAGTCTTAAGCACCCTTAAAAAGGACGGGCCGGCCTGCAAGCAGTTCCGAGGCTGAGCCTCGCTCCGCCGGATCTGGTGACAAGAGTCGGACCGAGAAGTCCTCTGCCCAGGATAGTGCTTCCAGGATAGTGCAGGGTTGGTTCGGGGCCTGGGTTTCTAGAATTTGTAAAAGGGGGGGGGTTAGGGGTTCAGGCTCAGGGGCTGAGGGGTGTACTTAGGCGTTGAGGGGCTTGGGAGCTTCCCGTGCCCAGTCGCCGAAAGTCCAAGGGTGGCAAGCAGGGGCCATCAACCCAAAAGAGCCACTCCAGACCAACTTCGACAGACTGTAGCTTGTCGACACGACTGTAATGCCATGACGAATCAGAACTGCTGCTGTAGCAGCTTTTGGTTCTTTAAACCAATTTCTGGTGGCCCGTGCGCACCTGGTACTGACATACCTGATACTGGAAGCTCAGGAGCTGACATGCTGCGCTCCAAAGCCAAAGGTCGAAACCTAAACCGCGAGACTAATCTGCAACCTGAGCCGAAGCAGGGGTTTTAGCAGCTGTAGGGGCAGCTGCCCAGTGTGAGCGCCTACCTCTCGGTTGCGATGCCAGAACTCCTCATGAACCCTTAGCCAGAAGTCCTTTGCCATCGTGGAGAGTGGATCCCAACAAGCGGAGTCGAAAAGGAGTTCCGAGTCCACAGCTGACGCCTGCAGAGATGAGGCTGGCGCTACCATTTCACTACATCTGCATTTGTGTTGCTTCCTGATCTTCGTGCCCTTACGTTCTGCCATCGCCAGCGTCTTCACGCAGCTGTCCGTGGTGGTTGCTGTCATTGTTTACTAGAAAAGATTCCTGAAGATGAAAAGTATGCAATGCCCCAAGGGCCCTTTTACCGAGTTTGTCTTGTGACTCGGGTTTGGCACGGGTTGGACGGTTCGCGCTCCGGGCTCACGGATTTATCTCGCTTGACCTCCTTGCAGTTCCAGAGCTTACGTCCGAAGCTTGGATACCGATAAGGCTCTCGCTAAAGACTAAAGGCGCGCAGTCGGAAGAAGCTGGCGCAAGACCCTCCACCACGGTCACGGCACCATGAGTCCCTAAACCCTAGAAATCCTGAAGATCCCAAGACCCGGACTCATTATAGATAAGACTACCTCGCAAGAACCCGGGAATCGCATGAGCCTAAACTTCAGAGCCAGAGCTTAGCTGCCCAAAACTCAGCCCATTGCGAGACGGAACGAGAAGCTTCTGGCATTCTTCTGAGGGAAGCAACACGAAAACACTATTAATCCATATTAATCCTCTCTTCGGCTCCTCATCCTTTCGGCTATGCTGCTCTTGCGCTATGCCCTGCATCCTTCCCAGCAGAGAGATTGTTGGCGTTGGTAAGGCGCAGACAGGATAAAACGGCTCATAACCTTGGCTGCATGGACTTTGGTTCTCTGCTGTCCTGTGCTCTGGGACTCCGGGACTCCCCATCTTTGACACTTGGCCACGCTTGGGACCCCCCCTTTTGCAGGCAAGGTCGCTTGAGAGCAGGCGGAAGATCATAACTCCCAATGCAAACCTCGCACGGCGTGGAGTCTCGGGCGTAAGGGCTCAGATCCAATACTCAGGATTAAGACCCTCCCATCGTTTCTGAGGCTTTGCTGGATCGACTTGAGACTGGTCGCCAAGCTTTCGTCTGCATTCAATTTTTGTATGAGAGCTGTGAACCTGTGAATGAAGCCACTCCATTTCCCACGTTTCTGAGGCCCAGACAAATCAGCAGCAAAGCTTAGCTGCCTTTTGTGCTTGACCTGCGCGCGTGTGCAGACAGCATCAGGGCTTCTAAGCCTTCCTCAGGATCGTGCCTCTGAGGGCACGAAGCCATAGGAGCCCTGTACGTGCGGCAACCTTGTGGGCAAGTGAGGCGCGGAAAGGCAATCTGAGGCGAGGTTGGGCGAAGTAGTCTGTTTACATGCCAGTGCTGGAGGATATGCCCCATGTTGCATCCACGTGGGTTATGTCTGAGGTTCTGGACAACAAATCCGAGTACGCCTTCTCAATGAAAACGAATCTCCCAAACATTCAGCAACAAAAACCTGAAAGCATGCCAGGAGTCGAAGCCCAAAACCTCCCAAACCTGTCTCAAAGTCTCTGCTCTGCTAGGTTTGGGCCCCGTGCACTATGTAAGGCTCCCCTTCTGGGATCTCGTGTGCCAAGCCGAAGTCTGTGAGTTGTGCCAGGAAGGCACCCTGCACGGCGGGTGGCTTGGGGCTCAGCGCGTCTGGCCACGTGGTAAGGCTCAGGCCCTCTATTTCGGGGTTTCAGAGGCCGGAAACTCGCCTGACCCAAGCTGATCAGAACATTCTGTGGCTTCACATCGCCGTGAACCTCGCAAGGCGACGCTCGCTCCATGCTACATCCACCTGCCCCAACTCCGACATTCCGACATACTCCGACCGTTCCAGTGTCCCAACCCTAGAAATCCCTAAGTGGCCCACCCTACAGAAACCCTACGCTATCAAAGCCTCTGTTCGCAGAGCTGGGTTGGTCTGAGTTTCGCCCAGTGAAAGATGGAAGCTTCGTTGGGAAGCTTTTCGGTGCCTTTGCGTTGCGATCTCAGGCCCGCACGACCCGCTTCTCCTGAGGTGCACACGTTGGCAGCTTGAAGGTTGAGGTGGAATGAGGTGATGTGGGGTGATGAGCTTCCATGGTCCCAAGCCGAGTACAGTGCCCAAAATGTCTCGAACATCCCTATCAGTTGCATTCGGCGTGCCCAGCACAGAAGCATGCGCTGACAGCTGCAAGCTGTCTACTTTCAGAACACCAAGCGGCCTGCAAGTACTGGAAAGCGGACAGCAGCTGATGAGTAAGTCTGCGAACCTGTTTTCATGTCGTAGCTCACGTTCGGAGGCTCTTAGCCATGCCCCCCCCCGCTTTAGCCGTCAACGCTCCCCAGGAAAAAACTCTGCCTTAAAACCTTTCGGGTCCGACCCCCCCCGCAATCCCGATTTGGGTGTGGGATTGTGGGGCGTTGAGTTCAAGTTTGGGTCCAAGAGGGCTTACTCTAAGGGTTTCATAAAGGGCCTTTCATTAGGGAGCTTCTTCGGTTCTTGTCTGGGCTTGCTTTTGCATGTACCAACTTTGAGCCAGGGCCTAAGGTGTTAATGCCATTCCACCATCAGAAATCCCACATCGCAGCTATCCTGAACCCGATCCGGCAACCTGCTTAAACTTAACGCCTACTGTATCCGAAAAGACCCTCGTTGGCTATTGATCTGTCTGTGCAAACTCCAGGGAAGCCGTGACTTTCCCAACATCAAAGGTAGTATATGTGCTGCCGAAACCCCTTTGCCAGGCCCTGATTTCTTCATTCGGAACATTCTGCCTGCACTTCTTCCAAGCAAGACCTGGGCCAACTCACACCGAGCAGTTCAGGACAAGGTCGTTGGAAGGTCCTTGGCAACCTTTGGGCCTGGTATCGTGTCTTGGATTCTAGCTCTTTTCTTGGATTCGTGGTCCCTTCGTGGCAATGGACGTGCTTGAGCTTCGAGAAATGAGCCTGCACCCCAGGCCCTCTAGGATCTTCCCGAGCGCCCTGCCCATTTGGCACAAGTCTGGACAGATCGCCCTCGCTTGCCAAGCGAGTCACCAGGATCATTTCCTGGAAGGGTCAAGCATGGCCGTTCTTAGCAAGGTCTGAAATGTGCGTTCCACGGATTAGGAAGCACAGGGCAACTTGAAAAATGCCAACCCGAGCAACTTGGCTTTGCTTACATGGGGCTATCCCCATCAACAGCGTCTATGAAAGTCAAGCATTGTAGAGGGATTGCAGTCAGAAGCTCCGTAATTGTAGCACAGCATTTGTGCTTTGCTTTCAAGCTCTCTGCGCAAGGTTGGTGAAGGTGATACTTGGTGCAAGCAGTGAACACATGCAGCCACTCTCACTCTTTCGCGTTGAGTATACGAGCTATTCGCAGGATCCCCCTGCGCCCCCCTCACCCCACAGCAAGCACTAGCTGAAGCAAGGGACCTCGCGACAGTAGCTACTTCCGGACCCAATCTGACTCCGAGGCCCGGACGCATTGACACTCTTCATACGCCAAGGCCGACATGATGTGCGGGTGGGTCTGTCCTTCATCACTGGGCTGAGTCAGCAAGAGCAACGATGCCCTTCTCTCGGGCGCCCACCCTGGAATCCTCAGATTGCAGCCCAGATCCGAAGCCCCAAACCTCGATCATCCCCCCCCCCCCCCCCCCCCCCCCCCCCCTCAACATCTACCCTAAACCCCAAACCCCAAACCCTAAACCCTCAACCCTGTGGGTCCAAGTCGGCCCAAGATCTCACACTCGCGCCGAAGCATGGCCTGCTGCGAACTGCGAGCTGTCATCAGAACTGTCTGGGGCCTTCTTCAGTGTTTGGGGCCTTTTTGCAATCTAGTGCATCCGGCTTAGGATTTAGGATTCTGGGTTTAAGGCTTTACACAGGGTTCCATGGTTCCCGCCCCTCCCGGCCACCTGTAAAATGCCAGTCCAGACTATATCTGTGGAAAATCTAGACCCTTAATCCACATAAACACACGCCCCTGCATCATAAAGACACTAGTGTCAAAGCTGCCATGAGAACCCTGAGCAGTTGTCATGACTCTTCTTGAGATCGAGCGTGTGCACTAAACTAATCTCAGACCTTCATGCTGGTAACACGTGGAAGGCCGTTAGCCGTCGTTGCTTTGAATGCTGTTGTGAGAGCACATGGCGAGAAGCGTGCACGTGTTAGTCTGAAGAGCATGATGAGTTTTCACCAAGAACTTTCGCGAAATGAGAAGGGGCAATCATCTGTAGATGTTGTGTTATGGGGCAGTGTCATGTTGTCCGCTCAAGCATTTTCTTCAGATCAAGAAGACGAACGCCGGCCGGGCATCATTCTTTTTGGGGTTGACTGCTGGCGCATGGGGTTTAGGGGCTTGGAGCTTGTGGTTTAGGTGCTCCGGTCACGCACTTGAGGGTTTATAGGGTCTCGGACTCATCGGGTGCAGTTTGTTTGGCACTTTTTTGGGACTCAGGGCAGGGTTTAAGGTTGCAGGGGCCGGCATTCCCTTGACGAGTAGCAGTTCGAGTAGGGTGATTCAATATCAAATTGGCGTATGGCCACACAAGATGAACACAAAAGATACGGCTAACGCGAAAGCAAAGATGCTTGACACCCTTTCCGGGCGTACTTTTCAATATTAAAGGTTGCGCTTCTGGCCATCCCCCCAAACGAGCACCCACGAAGACAAGGCCCAGACCAGATTAGATTCATCGTCGAATATTGAGACGGACCTGGAAGTCTGGCACGCGCAAAGATGCTCGGAGAATTTAGGTTGTACATGCTGCAATCAGGCTAGATGTAGAGATCGTGGCAGGGGAAGATTGGATGAGGGGGCTTAACTTATAGGAGCTGAGCTCATGAACTTGTGCGCGTGAGTTCAACACTATGCATGAAAAGAAAGCCGAACCCTCATGGCTCACAACCCTCGTGAGCTTCTTGAGGTCCGAAATGCCCTGAAAGCACCCTGAAAAGATAAGCTCGGGGAGTTTTGGGAGAGAGAGAAATGCCACCCTGGAAGTGCAAAACCCTGAGCCCTACCTGCCTTAAGCCCCACAACATCTCAGTTCCTGGCTTCACTGCAACATCCAAGTCTGTGGGGGATCCCGCCTTCTGGAAGGAAGCGCCCACCCCCCCCCCCCAAGGTGCGCGCACTCTTGCTTTGGCAAAAGCACCAAGGGCTGAGGGGAGCTTTTGATGTTTATGTGTCCATCAACCTGGAGTTCAGGAGCCCTTGGAAGGCAAACTCTCATTTGTAGCACGTCCCTTTGAGGCATCCGGGACATAGCAGTTCGGTTCTGCTTCGATACGCCTCCCAACCGTAAGGCTTGCCAGGTCGCCAGCTGCTTCTGCTTTTAACTCTTGGATCAGACGCCAGTTCGTAGGAGAAGACAGCACTTTCGGGCCCTAGGAAGCATGCAGTGGGCCTCCTGGTGCAATCATACACCCCGACTCGGACATCAAGCTGCTACACGTCATCGCCAGCTGCTTCTCGGGTTTGAAGGGCTTCTAGTGTTAATCTCTGATTCGGGGGATGCTGAGTTGCTGAAGCAGGCCTCTACTCTATTGTTTGAAGCTCTGCATACGCCGGGGGGGTCGCTTGGGGACTTTGGTACAGCAGCTGCCGTCCCCGATGCTCAGTTCTTCGTGTCATTCCTCTTTTCGCGGCTTCCCTGTACGTCCCTTCTGAGGCCCCAGCTTCAGATTCCTCGCCTTGGATGCTCTCTGCGGGGTGGCCAAAGTGCATATTCGCATGTGAGCCCGCAAGACGAGCTGAACCGCGTATTCTGGCAGCTTCGGATTTCGAGAAAAAAGGACTTGACCCGACCTCTTCAGAACTTGAGTTTTGTTTGGGCTTTACGATGCCGACCTGGAGTATCACAACAGGCTTGAGGGTGTAGGGCTGCAGAGGTCTGCTTCCGACTAGGGCCGACTTGGCTTCAAGGCCAAACCAAGAAGCTAGCAATAACACTTGAATCTGAAGCAACCCTCCGGCGCAGGATTAAGGAATTGGACTGCGCTGGGATCGACAGGGGAAGAGTCTCACACCGAGGGTGGGAAAAAACGAGAATGAAGTCAAACCTACCAGTACGAAGTGTGGGCTTCTCAGGTTCTTGCGCTTTTTGTCGTTCGGGCTCTGGGAAGAAGCAAGCATTGCACCAAACGGAACTGATTGCCGCCCAGAGCTCTTTTGCAGGAGATGATCGAGGATTTACGAACCTGGCAGTCAGGGATTGTCGAAGAGGATCTCGGAGTTTCACTAGCCATGTGTGCCCCGAAGCTGAGGAATTCTCTGTCGCATCCCAAAGTATCCATCCGAACCATGGAAGTGTAGCCCCAACACAGTCATTTCTGGAGAATGATGAATAACTGATACTTCACAAGGGTACTTCGGACCGCCAAAGATTCAGACCACAGGGACAGACCACAGGGACTGGTGTGTGTATGTGTGGGTCTTGGCTTGCAATTGGGTCTTGGGATTTGGCCCAAGGTCCATCACGAACCACCAAGCACCCAACACCTTTTGATCCCGTAAGCCCGGCCCGGCTCCTTAAACTGAAGCCAAAGTCACCACACCCCCTAGGCCCGAAGGCCTTGCTGTTGGTTAGCGATGTGCTGGAGCCCTCATAAAGCACCTGAAGCGATCTGTTTGGCTGCTAAAGCTTCGAGTCGAGCGCTTGGGTCGAGGGACTTGCTGTGGTTGGAAGACTTCACTGGCTTAGGAAAGTCTAGTGTCGGGCTACATGATCTTGTGATTCGCGTGAGATTTCTGTGCGAAGCCTGGGTCCTGTGCGAGGGGGTGTTCAGTTGCTTTTCAATACCTGCCCGTCCACAGGTCCCGGCGGGAAGTTAAGGGACATGTCTTCCTTGTAGCATAAGCCCTCATCTAATTTAAGCTTCAGGCTTTAAGTTCATAGGTTCGTAGGCCTTATAGAATCCATATTTGTGATTGAGACATGCTCTGCAGAGCAACGGATTGCACTCATGGGATGCCAGGCATCCCCGAAGCGGCATCTGCGGCACCCTTTCTCAGCTCCCGGCTGTCATCTTGTCCTTACAGCTGCATGTAGGACCGTGATTCGTGCTGGTGCTAAGGGTGTGCGCTGCAACCTCCAGCAATCTTTCTGCAGCTGCACCGCGCAGACTCTGCCGAAATCAAATGATAGTGCTGCTGTCAGCTACGCTCGAGCTTATCTCATCGCTGCCAGCCGATCTGTGCTTGGCTCAAGCACACAAACACAGCTGTTTCACCTTCGCATGCTCCCAGGTGGAGGCAAACGCCTGCCGTCATGCCGACGTAGAGTCGTCGAGTGGGCGAGAACTCCATGCAGGATTCGCGAAAATGAGTGGCCAGTTTGAATTGGCGACAGGGGTTTTCAGCTTAATTTGTAGATTCAACAGAGAACTTTCTCGTAGAAGGCCTTCGACATGGTTTCACGGTTGCTTCGTGGTCTTGTTCCTGTTCCTCTGCTCCCTCTCCTCCTTCAGACCTTTCGATTCTTCTTCCTCCTCACTTCGTCCTCACCGCCTCTCTGTACAGTATGCTGGCCCATTGCTCGAGCATCGCTCAGGCAGAGCGGTTCTGTGGCAAAGACACGTTCTTGCAGCCGTTCTTGCAGCCAAGCTTCAGCATCGAGGAGGAAGTCCGCGACTTGCAAGATGGCAGGTGCCGTCACTTGCCTCCACACAACCGTCACATCGCGGGGCCTCTAACACTGAACATCCCGCTGTGAATCGCCAGCTGCCGTTGCTGTCGCTTTAGGCAAGACCGTGTCAGTTGAGAGTTGGAACTCGGAATTGACATGCTTGATCAGCTACCAGTACCCATCACTTTCATACCTCCGTATCACGCTTCGGCACTGCTCCGCTGTTCCGCTCTCAGCACGATTCCCCTTGCGGCGCCGCTATGCGGACAGAGAGCCACCAACTGCAAAAAGTAGGTGCAATCCACTCCCCTTCTTCTCTCAACCCCACACCCTTCGCCTTCTCCCCAGCCATTCCCCAGCCCCCTGCCTGCTAAAGTTGGTCTGCGCCTGGCTTAGAGCCGCAGCCAAAGCCAAGGGTGACTCCCTGGCCGCCAAGATTTTGGGTTCAGGAGGCTGCTGTGATATTTAAGGATTAACTGTCCGTCAAATTGAGGGATGAGTTTCAGCCCAAGGGTCAAGCTTCACATCTCGAACTCTGTTGACCTGACATAACTTACCTTAAGCTCTCGTGTGCCGAGGTCCCTGGTTCACAGCCCAAGCACTGCTGGAACCAAAAGCCACGAACGAAGCCCTTCCACACCTCCTCCCACACGGCTTCGTGGGGTAAGGCCAGGCCCTCCAACAATCCAGGTTTACTAAACTCCTCAGTGGAACCTAAACATGTACCCGAAGTTTCAGACCCTCGCCACGCAACTCCTAAGCCCAACACCCAAAGAAGCTCTCCAACGAAGCAGGGCCCCCCGACCTCTCCATCGGTTCATCGTCGGGATCAGAAACACCTTACGGTCAATTCGGGCATTTACCGGAGTAGGGGGTTTCCCCCCAACGGCTTTAATCCTGAACTATCGGATCCTAAACCCTAACCCCCCTCCCCTCCCCCAGTAGTTAAGGACTCCGTGGAGCTTGCCAAGAAGCGGCGCTTGTGAGGGCCATTCTTCGGTAGGTAGCTTAGGAAGAACTATGAATTGCTTAAGACCCCCCCCCCCACCCGAAAAAAAAACAAACATATTCTTCCTTCTAAGGGTAATATAGGGCTTATATTTTTCTTTGGGGGGGTTTCTAAAGCAAACAGTGGAGAAAGGGAGCGAGGCTCGCACAGGATGAACTCACAGGATGAACTAGGATGTGCTGCCGACTCCTAGGCTTCGACTCGTACTTGCGAGTAGCCTTGGTGGTGCTCTTTTGCTTTGGCTGATGAGGCTTGAGAGAACGCCAACCCTCAAAGAGGGAAAGGGACCCCACTGGGGGTTCTAGACTAGCTTACCAAGCTCTGTGCGCTTGGAGTTTTGCCTACGGTCTTTTCACAGCCATGCCACTGACCTCCGAGTTGGGAGACATCGGGGAACTTGCAGCCCACATCTCCTTGTCCAGTCCGTGTCTCAGATTTCGCCTTTCCTGGTTGTATTTTGCAGGCTCTGTTCAAGTTCGTCGCGCGTGTCAGCAACCTTGAGCGTGTCCTTCTTGGACAACAAGTTGTGGTTACGTTTCCGGCCAACTCGACAAACATGATGTCGTGGCCCAAAGTGGCGCAAAGCTGCCATGGTTTCGCAGAGGTGGCGAAGAAGTGCAGAGCAACATCGCAAATCCTGGCCACACGTAAAGACTAAGACATGTATTTCCGAAGTGCTCTGCAAAGAGACAAAAAGTATACGCGTCGCCCAGCCCACATCCCCCCACTCCAACACTGCAAGCCCAAAACACCAGAAACCTCATAACACTCCAACCCCTAAGATCCAACCTCTAACACCCTGAGCTGGGTTGCCAGCATCGTGTCATCATAAGCGAATGCTTCTGTTGTGGATAGTCATAGTCGTCTTCACCCTCAGGCAAGCGCTGCGGTTTTGTTGCCACTTCTTCTTGATTGATCATGTGATGGGTAAGCAATCATAACCGCGACTGCAACAGCCACGATGATTAAAACTGGCGTACTGATTAATTATTTCGGCAAGACTAAAAACTGCGATGGCGGCTAAATCGTTTTACAACAATCAATGAATCATGGAGTACTCTTCTGATGATTTTGGCTTTCTGTTGAAAACTATACTCGTCAAGCAAAGGAAAAAACCGATTGACACTGCCCAGGCCTGACTAGGTGTGCTTGCATCTTGTCAGCAGGGTCGGCGGTTACTTTCAGGCATTAATACATACTGAGAAGCAATGCTTTGTGCTCGATTTACAAATAAATCCGCATAGGCCTCGGGCCGTAGGTGTCTGGGGAGCAACACGACGGTACCCCGGTGCATCAGGACCAGGGGATTCTTTCCCCCTCCCCCCCCCCCCCCCTCCGCCCCCCGCTGTTTGGGCGCGGTTGCATTTCCTTCTGCGTCCACGTTGTTTGGTACTTGTTTTTGGAATGGGGAAACAAGCCCCCCCAGCCTCCCCGGCGCTACCCTGCATGTTTGGGTTTTGGGGCCGATGCGCTGCCTTCTGCGTCCGCTCGAATGGACTGCAAAGCTCTGGACTCCATTTTCTCAAGCAGAACTTGTCGCATCTCTGTGCAGGGACTTGTTCCCCAAGCCCTGAAGCCTAAAAGCACCTTCGCACCCACGCTGTCCGGTTTGGGGTTGCCTCGCCTCTGGCCCCGGCCGAGGTGGGTGGCGTATTGTTCAAATTGTAGTACATATGTAATATACACATATAAAACTAAAATCGGTACTTGGCGTTCGAAAACAATCATTTGCACATGCGAAGTGTAGAACCTCTGTATGTCCCCTTC
The DNA here is from genome assembly GCA_905221605.1 of Symbiodinium natans. NCBI lineage: Eukaryota > Dinophyceae > Suessiales > Symbiodiniaceae > Symbiodinium > Symbiodinium natans. The sequence continues at coordinate 190,631 of CAJNDS010002695.1, read as the reverse complement.
TGCACTGAAGATTGGCCCGGCTTTGCGGGAGAACCCTGAGACAGGGCACGTTCCCGACTCCGATGCCCTAAACCTTTTACGATCCTTTAAACGACGCGCGGTGTCTCGATGGGCAGGGGGGCGGGGGGGCCTTTGTCCGCATAATAAGAAGCACTACATGCCCAAAGTCCCAAAACCTGCACACTGAGCTGTAAGCCTCAGGGAGAAGCTCCAGCTTGTTCTCTTTCATAGCCAGTGGAAGCCTTGGCGCCACTCTGCTCTCTTGTGGCGCTCGAATAAGACGGGGCATCACCGTCAAACTTGAACTTCTGGCTGTTGTTGGCCCCTACCGGTAATTTCCCGAAGCCTGCCGGAAGGGCATTGACAGGTCAAACCCAAGGATGTCGTGACGACATGGCAGCTCAGGGAAGCCCTTGTTGAAAGCTCCGCCTTCCACTCTGCGTTGACGGGTGAAACTACAAATGGCGACCTGGCACTGTGCCGGGCTGCGAGCCGTCTTTCTCAGGAGCATCTGTGGGACATGGTCGTAGCTACATCGGAACTACAGCAGCGACCCAAACCTGCACGGCACGCGGCCGAACCTGCAACGATTGGTCCGGAACATACCGGTCTACGCTTAGCCGTTTGGTGTTCAAGGTACCAGTGAGGTCGCTCGTTTAAAATCTTTGCATAGCCTTATGCACGAATGACAGCGAACCAACCCTCTCCCTCTGTAGCCAGGGCCAAGTCGCTCGTTGTGAATTGTGCAAGTGATGTCGAGTTTCATCAAAGAACAGGAATCATGGGGTCGCATCATGATTTGCTGCATTAATAAAGTTTAGGAGGTTCTCAGACTCATCCTCTCGTGCTCACTATAGCCATTAACCCAAGGCAGCCCTTCTATGGATCCTGGGAAGGCAGGAGCATGATATCGGCAAAGGGCATGGGTGCTTTGAACCGGCTGGCTCGGTGCCTTCCCAGTCTTCCACAGACTCACTTCAGACCCGGCTTCATTATGGCTGTGTTGGCGGACAAGACGGCGCCCTTGTCCACAAGGGATCGCATCACCTGCGGAGACTGGGAGTGAGACTGCTTGGGGGGGGCGGGGGGGCCGTAGCAGTCCTTTGACATCTAACAGGGTGCCTGGAACGCTGCCTCTTGCTGCTCCACGAAGTGTCTGGTGACTTCTTGGGGCGAGCCTGAGTCCGGCTTTGGGGGGGGCGGGTCTTTTGGGGTCCGCAAGGCCTGCAAGGGATTACTATCTTTTGCAGTTGCCCCACGGTCCCGCAAACCCGGCTTTGGCTTCGAAAGCTGCGAGTACCCGGTGTTGTGCAAGCCAGGATACCGGAGTGTTCCAAGGCTGACTCAATGGCTGCCGCATGCTCCAACACCTCGCGGAGATTGAATGAGCGGCGAAACTGGGTCGCACTCAACCGAACTCTGGACTTCTAACTGTCTAACCGTCCTTAGACCCAGAAGCATCGAAGTCGCCAATACCGATAAAAGCGCTAAGCCGCTAAGCCCTTTCAACCCTCAAGACTTCTGCACCTCCGTTTTCTGAGCCTCCCGGCGAAGACATCCAGAATGGTCTGCCCCTGGCGGTTGATCGGCCCATTGACGCCTGCGCCCGCCGCCAGGCATTGTTTGACCGTGCCGGCCTCGGGTCATTGTGATTGACCTCTCCTTGATTGCACGATTTTGTGGTGCAGTGCTCCGATGTGCACGGCAAGATGTCAACGAAAGCTACCATAAGCTATTCAAATCTAACCAGCATCCCGAATGATTCCTGGAGGGTCCATCCCAGGTATCCTGTTTAGAGGGCCCTACCTAAGGACGATCCTTGGAAAGCCCACCACAAATCCAAGGAGTACCAACCAACACGCAGTCACAGAGTGTACTCTCGGGGGTGGGCTTTCCAGTAAGCAAATTGTTCAAGATTCTGACTCTCGGTGGCATCTGCCAAGTTCATGTTGCCATGCTTCAGGGCTGGGACTGCGCGATGCACGCCCAGACTCTGTGTTAGCTTTGGGGCCGGGACGCCTGGCAGTTGCTTTGGCTTGGTGCTCTGCGATTGCTGTTGCACATCTGCAAAGCGGGTGCAGCTGAGGCACTTCCATCTTTCTCACGGCCTCCCCAGCTGGAGAGCGGCTCTCGGGTGTTTGACGGTCAGAATTATCGGTACCTAGACAGCCTACAGCCGGCTACAGCCGGTGGTCATTTGTCAACTCAGGTGCCCCTCCCGAAAGCTTGCACGCCTCCGTCAGGCGCTCGCTGGTGTGGAGCGGATGGGTCGTGTTGACGAACCACGACATGGCTCAGAAGACCTGCAGTTCCGGAATATGGGCTTTGTGTAGGCACAAACTTGGCCGACTTCAGGTGAGGGTTCGGTTTTCGACATCTTAGCACACCTCTTCATCTACCCTGACAAGATTCCCTGAAGGTCGTTGATGACGGTCCTGCGTTAATCTAAGGCTTCTTGTATGTATTGGACTTGGAGTCTCGAAGTGGTTGCAAAGCTCCGAAGGTTTGTCGAGGCGGTGAGGTGCAAATGTGCACTAGCAGCTTTAGGTGGAATGAAGGCACGGTTGCCCCTGTGCCCTGCATCACCAAAACAGAATGCGAACATTGACAAGCAAAACGGAATACGATGGAGTCTTGAGGCCAACGCAAGAGCAAGGGCTCTGGTTGCCGTGGGGCCGCGTTGTGGTCGCGTGGCTCTACCCCTGATATGAATCTGTGCAAGTTTCCGCACAGATCCAGTTCTGCTTTGAGCAGGATGCTGCGAGGAGCGGCATGCTCTACCCTTCTCTCCCTGCACATGGAGCGCTCCAGAACTCGTTCAGGACATCTTGTAACAACTGTAACACAGCTCTGAGGTCGGGTACCGCATCTTGACGATCGATTCCGCTGTGTGAGTGGTTCCTGGCGCCTGGGACTGGGATCTGGGCAATATTCGCACATGTGCAGCATACGGACATGTATGCCCAAGCTTTGCAGTTGAGCCATCGGCCAGCCCCATTCCAAAGCGGCGACCAGCTCCAAGCTACGATCCGACGTACCCCTCAGATCCAGATGACTTAAGTACGGTGTTGCAGGCCTGGGGCATTCACATGCAAGACTCTCTGGCAATGCCACAATGTTCCATGGAATGCAGATTCACGAACTACACTTGAACCAGGAAGCACTGCGCGCGAGCAGTAACGACACAAGCGTGAAACGGCCCCCCGAGAATCAATACATGTTACCTAGTAGAGTCTCCTATAGAACCCCATCAATTCGGGTACCGCAACTTGTAAGCCCCAAATGAAGGTTGATTTAAGGATCCCTTTCGGCAACCCTCCAAGCACCTGTTTCACATGTTACCTAGTAGAGTTTCCTATAGAAACCCATCAATTCGGGTACCGCAACTTGTAAACCTTATACGCCCCAAATGAAGGTTGATTTAAGGATGCCCTTTTGGTACCGCAAGTGACAAGGTAAGTGCTTGATTCCCCTCCCACACCCCAAACTCCAAACCCTAAACCCTCAATCTCAAACCCTAATTCCTGAACCACAAACCCTAAACCCAAGTCCTAGAAACCTGCCTAAACCCTAAACCCTAAACCCGAAACCCTAAACCCTAAACCCTAAAGCCTAAACCCTAAACCCTAAACCCAAAAAGAAAAAGCAACCACACGCCCAGGAGGACGTCGGCGCGCTGCGCCATCTCCAGGGCTATGGGAACCCGGGCTGGCTTCTTGCGCCAGCTGGGGCACCTAGGGGGGGGTTTAGGGTTTAGGGTTCAGGGTTTAGGGTGTAGGGTTCCTTGCAAAATTTCACCGTCATGGGTGACTTGTGCTTTTGTTTGTTTGAGGGTCGGGGCTTTATTTGTGACGGTTTAGGACCTAAGGTGTTTTGATGGGTCTTTTGATGTTTCTGAACCCCCAAGACTTGGACACCAAAACGCCCAAGCACCCGGACTTGAAAACCAACAGCTTACGCCCCAAACGCTACGACGCTCTAATGCCCCCAAACCCCTCGCTGAGGCTCCTGAGAGCGCAACAGTGGGATCGGCGACAACTCTAGCAGTGCACCGACCTCCGCCATAGTTCAGGATCTTGAAGGTTTCGGGCTTTGGGTTTAGGGTGTAGGGTTTAAGGTTCAGGGTTTCGGGCTTAGGGTTTCGGGCTTCGGGCTTAGGGTTTAGGTGTAGGGCTGACGGGGTTTTGGTGTTTCGGGCTCAGAGGTTGCTAGGAGTTTCGGGGTTTTAGAATAACACTGCTCTCGGAGGCAAAGGGCGCTCTGTGGCGCAATGCTGGGTGAAGTTGGACACGCTTGCCTGGTTTCGGCCCTGACTTGCAACCTGCAATCTAGGTCCTTTAAATTTTATTTGCTGAAGAAACCCCCGCAAAAAAAGGAAAACAAGAAATCCCTAAATTGCCCTTCTAAGGAAGAATGTTCTTGCTCCTTTTTCTTTTTTGGGCGGGGGTCTTCAGCAAGTGGAAGAACCGTAAACTCGAAAACTTAAACCCTAAACTCTAAATCCTGCAGCAATACGTTGGGCTCAAGTTTACGGTGAAGGCTTGGGAGCTGCATCCATTTGAGGACCCAGATCATAGACTGCACCTCCCTGAGCCTGACATCCTAAAGCCATCCATGCCTAGGGTTTAGGGTTTAGGGTTTAGGGTTTAGGGTTTAGGGTTTAGGGTTTAGGGTTTAGGGTTTAGGGTTTGGGGTTTGGGGTTTGGGGTTTAGGGTTTGGGGTTTAAGGCGACATGAATTTGGCACCTGGACAAGCGCCACGACGAAGGCAGGGCACCTTGAGCGACCTTGGCCCGAAAGCAGCGGGTTCATGATGGGTACAGAGCCACAATCTAACTTAGTAGCACGCCCTTTCTAGAGTGAACCACCCTCACCCCCCCCCCCCCCCCACACACACACACACACACACACCCACACACACGCACAAACGAGAGAACATATTCCACTCTCTCCCAACAAGCAAACCCAATTGACAACAAATCTCAACTGGATCCTTCTCAAAGCCTCAAAACAGGAAACGCAGGCACCCAAACCACATGTCCAGAAAACCCTCCAAGAATAAGACAGAGAGAGAGAGAGAGAGAGATAGAGCGAGAACAAAAAGAGAGAAAGAAAGAAAGAAAAGAACAAAATAAAGAAAGGAAGGAAAGAAAGAAATACAGAAAGAGAGAGAGAGAGAGAGAACGACACAGAGAGAGCGAGAGAGGGGGGAGAGACAAAGGGACACCCTTTGAAGTTTTCAAAAGTCTTTGGACGTCTGGAAGTCTTCAACGCAAAGCCATGAACACCCACTCTCAAGGGTCTCAAAACCCAGGACTCGGGTTCCGACGCGTTTTCTCTGTTCGCAGGGAGAGGTAACTCAGTCGTGCAGCGGAGCTTGCACAAAGTATCGTAAGTTGGGCAGGTGGAGAGTTTGAAGTACTTTTGTCCCAGCTTTGGGTTTAGGATCCTTGGGGTTCAGGGGGTAGCTTTGCCAGGCTTCATGGTGAAGGTGAACAAACCCGCTCGTAGCCAGGAGCCCCAGCTGAATGCTGTGGGCTCTTCGTCTGCTGTGTGCTTGACATCCATAATTGAACAAGCCCAGTGCAAGGCAGGACGCCGAACCGAAACCCATGGGGGTTGTTCTACATGAAGGGAAGCCCTTTTTCACAAGGGATTTGGTGACCCAAAATTCCGGGCTTAAAAACAAACCCACCCGGGCAACAGTCGGAACCCTCTTGGAGTCTTTGTCAGCAAGTCTGGGAGGGCTGGGAAGCTTCCTCCCCAAAAGGAGGCGCCCTTGCCCGCGTTGACCCCTAAAGGTTTAGGGTTTAGGGTTTAGGGCCTAGGGGCCTTAAACACCCGCTAAAGGAGCAAAGTCTCGCAAAAAGCATGAGGCCCCTGGCCAACACAGGGTCGAGACGAGGATGCCGGTAGCGGACAGGAGAAACACGATCTCCAAGCGCTGTCCATCTGCAAAAGGGCTGTACAAGTTTGGGTAGAACAAGGTTTTGGGGATGTTTGCGCTCCACCGGAACATGTGACAGGAGGCAGCATTCGCCAGTTTCGCGCATAAGTGACCTCGCTTTTTGGCAACATGACGCAGTGCACACTCTCCATCTGGCGCCTTCCGCATCATTATCCCATGCACTTTTCAACTGGAGGTAGACCGCGACCCTCGGTAGAGCAGATAGCTCTGGATCTATGAGAAGCTATTGGTGGCCTCGGGGCATTGTTTTCTTGCTAGGTCGGTAGGCACGCGAGTGCCACATCCCAGCACTGGGAGATGAGCATACTCCTCCAGACTCGTATACCCTTCGCTGAAAGCACCAAGAAAACCCTCAGCCACTCTTAGTAGGCGCTTAGGAACCCACAAGCTCAGCCAGGCCCTCCTAGGGTGCCGCACCAGTTAGCTGCTCTGGAGGCCGTCAAGATGAAGGCCTCTTTGGGGTTCAGAAGTATCTGTTGCCCAATGCCAAAGCTCCGAGCCGTCACAGCCTAAAAGTCCAGAATTGCGCCCCCCAACAACACCAAAGTTCCTCCCACCTTCTCCCCCACCTTGCCGAGAGACCCGTGCGCCCAACCCTAGTTACCCCCAGCTGGGAACCAGGATGGGCTATTAGGCCCTATACTCCCCATAATCAACCCTATCAAGGGCATTTTTAAGGGGGCAATGGGTATAGTGGCCCAAAGCTGGGAACCTCCAAGCCTGCCTTGAAGAACAGGCCAGCTGAGAGGCGACTCCCATTCTCACTCATGGAAGGTCTTAAAAGTCAGGCAAAAAGGACCGCCTCCATTGCGTTGCGTTGGGGTTTAGGCTTGAGAGGGGCTAGGGCTGTAGGGTATACATGGGGGCGTAGTTCGAAGTCTTGGAGAGGCATGTAAGGAGGGCTTGCATGGGCCTCTCCGTTTGAGGCTTTGATGGTTTATGGGCTTCTTGAGCCTTGCAGCCTCAGCCAAACCCAAGCTCCTGAACAGGGCTTCGCTTTTTGGGGTCTGGGTGTGAAGGGGCTGATGAAGGTGAAAACCTTTTTTCAATGGCCAGCAGCTTGCGAATCTCTATCACGGAGCAGGGTGTCGTATGCCTGGCTGTCTGTTTATTCTACATGGGTTGCCACTGGTGCAACTCAGCTTGGCGCTTCCGTCGGGCTCTCACTACAGCTGCCCCACTGTCTCAGTGTAGGAATTCTCTTCGCGTTTGCACTGCTACCTCACGAAATGTCCTCTATGTGTGATCCAGCAAGCAAGTCCTTGTCATGAAGCAGGTGCCTCAAGGAGCAAAAGGCCCCTAAACCCTCAGCACCTTAGCGTCCCCGAGCCCTGGCAGTGCTCGACTCTTTTCTTTCTGCTGGCCTGCCGAGCTCCTGTACCCCTTCTATGCAACTCTCACCTCGCAGGCTGCAGATTCCCAATACTGCACAGTGTGCTGCAGCTCCTAGGAGCTCGACTGATCTGAAGACTCAAATAGGTTACATCTTGAACTTCTGGAGCAGCTACGGTACTACGGCAAGCCTTGTTTGCTGCCAAGTCCTGAAGCCCTCCTACGGTAGCTGGTGCCACACATCCCAACACGCCCTCCGCGAAACTGCTCGAAATTGCTAAAGCCTCAGACCCGGTTCTCTACAAGTTGTAAATCGCAACAACAACTTCCGCGCCGCGCGCCTGTGGGTACCTCTCGGTTGTTGAAGTCTTCTCGCGGGGTATCTTTATCACAAACAGGCATTTTGGTGCTTCCAGTTTGCCGGGACTTGAGGAGGAGCTTGGGCTTGGGGGTTGCACGATGTTGCGTGCAGACCTCAAGACGTACCCACAATGCTGCCGCCGCCCACTCTGCAAGTGGAAGGGCGACACCCCCCAAGAGAATAGGGATGGCTTGCATTGTGTATGCCAGCTGCTAGAGCTTTCACAAGCTAAGCCTCCTAAGCAGACAGACCCCAACCAACACTGTTCTAGGAAGTGCATGAACGCAAGTGCACAAACCTACTGTGAAAGTAGTACAAAAAAACATAAGGGCCTAAGGAAGAACAGTTTTGGAGTGCCGGCCCTTTATGAGTCATGTCAACAGGGATGAAAGCTTCCAAAGTTCAAATGTTCTACGCTTTCGGCCGTCAGATTGCTTTTCGATCATGCATTCCTGTACTTGTGGTTGACTGCCGCGCAACAGTCAAACTACGTTGTGCTGCAACTTGGAGCTTCGCTGTGCAATTGCCCATTTCTGTAGCGGCCACTACGGTACGTGCAACACATGAGAAACCGACAACGTCATACAACGCCGCTTGAGTTGCAACGATACCATAGCGCAAAACATCCCCACTCGCACTTGACTGGAAAGGCTGCCGGGCAGCCTCTGTCTGGGCCTGCGGCACTTTAAATCATTCGCCGGCCTTCGGACAGGTCCTTTCCTTTCCCCAGTGTCTACCTTTGAGACATCGGGCTCACTTGGCTTTTGAGGCCTCTTTTCGAGTTTTACCTGGCGTCGATAGACCAAGTGACCGAACTTCGGGCTCCCTTTCTTCTTTTTCCAGACTCCGGCGACGAAGCCAGAAGTTGCGACGCAGCGCCGCACACTGGGTGACTCCCAACCTCTAATTTTAAAAGCCTCCAAAGTCTGAAGCTCTAAGACGTCCAAACCCAAACCGCCTGAAACCCCCGAAGGCCTCCCCCCCCAAAATAAATCCTGAATCCTGAACCAGGGATGCCCGGCCCTCGAAGAGCCGGACCAAGAAGCATGAGACGCCCTGAGCGCAGGCAACTTGTGAAGTCTAGCGGCAATGGGGCAGTTCTCCAAGGGATGTCCCCTTTCTGCACCCGTTTAGTGACACTAGTTTGGGCGCTTGCTTCAACTCAGAAGTGGTGTAAGGGGCGGGTGAAGAGTTTCAGAACCGAAGTATTAAACGATGGGGTGAGAATACTGTCCGCCCCAACTTCCCCAGTGTTTTAGTAGGGTCGGGGCGTGGAGCGGGGGGAGGGTGCTCCTTCGGTTCTTGGCTTCTGGAAGCTCCGGACTCTTTGGGGCGCCTTAAAAGGACTTGCAGTGGTTTCCGGCCTGAACAACGATGAAGAGCGGCAGCCTCTGCAAGGACGTGGGGCAGAGCCTCAGGTCCCAAAGCGTTGGGCGCATCGGGCTCCAAACCGCTCCCAGGGTGCCATTTGTGGCGGAACGCCTGCCGTGGAAACCTTTGAGCAGTTGACGTCTCCTTAAAGCAGGGACCCGCAATCCTTACTTGCCGACATTCTAATCCTCCCTTCAGTCTGCCTCGCAACATGGTGGCTCGTGACATGGGCGCAAGCGACTTTGTTTACAATGCTTTGTGGAACCGAGCACCGGGCTGCAGCGCTTTAGGCTCTGCTTTGGTGGCCTTTCGCGCTGGTACGCGAATGACACGAATGCGAGAGACTGATCCGTGCCACTCCGGTGAGAAATGCAACCTTCAGCCCGGGACGAAGTCACACACAAACATCAGAAGCAGGTGTCCGCAATGTCAGTGATGCAGAAGCAAGAAACCCAGTGCCAGCAGCGGCCACTTCGCAAAGCCACAGATGCAATGTCCTTCGGCCCTCAAGCAAGCAGGCGTTGCAGTCAGCACGAAGAGCGGGAAAAAGAGGGCGAACACTCCGGCATCGATGAAGCGGGGGCCTGGGAAGCACTCTGTCAAAACCAGTTCACAACCAGCAAGCCCGGGGTGCCATACTCGGATCTCGTTTGGGTTCAGAGCTATGTAGTTAATTAGGGCTCATGCTTCCGCTATATACTCCTGTTCCTGCTAGCCTAGAAGCCTGAGCAGCTTCAGCATGTGTTGCAGCCTTGCACGCTGGATCATCACGAGCAACGAGGAGGAGGAGAAGGAGCCCCACCACTGCCATCACCACCACGGATGTTAACGCTGCTGTTGCGACTGGATGTCGTGGAGAGTGGAGAGCACTGCAGGCTGTAACTGTTTCTTTGTGTTGAGTGCATAGTGATGGAACTTACTCGACTTGCAAAAGGACGGTGTGACGGACTCAACGCCGATAGAGGGGGCAGAGCTTTTCGACTCTCTTCTAGCGCCTCGAGCTGCGCGATGTCATCCCCTTAGTTAGCCCTGTTTTGGCCCGGAGTTTCGAGGGTGGCGCGGTGAATTTGTAAATTTGTCACTGGAGCCGTTCCTTGGACGCTGCGCTTTTGTACTTGATATTCATTGGGGGCAGGCTATCCTCACTGACAAGGAATCTTGTAGTTGCGCCGCGCGTCTCACCAGCGATTTGCAAAGAACACACAGCACGCTGTGAACCCATCTGAACCCCTTGCAAGCCCACAGAGCTCTTGGGGGCATGGCATAGGACGCTGACGAACGAGACGGGGAAGCCGAAGCCAAAGAAGTAGAGCCAATGGCGCTGGCCGCAGGGTCGCGCAGCGCTTCAGCTTTGCAGTTGCTACTCGTTACTAGTGTCCCTGAACCCGAAACCCTGGAACCCCAAGCTCCTAGCTGCACGCACCTAAGCCCAAACCCACCCGAACCCGACCACAAGGACAATTACTAAGCGAACTAAGCTGACAGAATTCCCAACCACCACACGCGCAGGGAACAGGCATCCGAATGTCAGGGAAGCCCTTGTGCTCGGTGCGTCTTTAGAATTGTCCGGCGTTCGTGGAAACGCGCCCAACAGACAAAGTCCCACCCACAAGCGTCTCAACGCCAATGTGCTGAATCTTGCCCCCGCCCCCCCCCCCCCCTCCCACTCCCCCTCCCTTACGCTACCCTCAATCCCTCAACCCTCTGACGTTTTGCGGGATTGCCTCGAAGTAATCCACTCGGGCGTTCGCTGTCCACCGCTGATGAACCCACCTGTACCTTCTTGCCACGGAGAATCTGGGGGCATTCGAGAAGGTGATTGAGGCAGGTTCTGACAGATTCGACAAAAAAGTCTGGAGCTCGCTCGCAACGAATGAAGTCCCATGACCAGATTAATTTCAAGGCAATTCAGGGATGTACTCACCTGGAAGCCCTTGCACGTGGCTCAATAAAGATACCCTCTGAAGGGCTCTGGCTGCCAAGCAGCAGAAGGCCGCATCTACAACCCTCTCATCACCGCAAAACCACCCTTGAAGATCCCTCTATCGGACTCCTACCCGAAATCCACCGAACCACCCCTAAGAAGAACCCTAGGAGTCATGACTCTCATGCGTCAAGGCCCAGGCTCGAAGCAGTAGATGGAGGCCATCCAGCACGAGTGCACGAAGTACAGCGCGGGGCCCACCAAGGGCAGGTAGTAGAGCTGCGGTTGGGGTTTCGGTTTTTTTGTCGATGGTTTTCAGGGCCCAAGGTTTCAGAGTGGTGGAACATAAGCCGTTCCGCTTCTCAAGACTCAGGGTGGAATTTCTGGTGATGCAGTGTCAAGTTGGGGGCTGGAGGGTATGATATGTTGTGATCGTGATTTGGGCTGAGATGGTACTGTGCGGCAGCCCAAAGCCCAGGGCCCCAGACCCAAGCGCAGTCGCCATAAGCCCCAAGCCCCTAACCGTGACCCCTAAAGCCGAAACTCCAAACCCTGACAGCTTTCTTGTATACCGTGACGGCATGTGAGACTGAACTCCTTGCTTCTAGGGGCTTCAATCTGTTGGCTTGGGGAGAGAACTTCAGGTCCATAGTCCGTAGCTCGGCCAGGAATTCACGGAAGACATGTGTTCAGGGTTGGAGAGGGGGGGGGACTATGTTCTTGCTTGTGAAGGGGGGGAGCGGGGCTGAGGCAAAAACAGGCAACGGGGGTTTCGATGTTGTGCCGGCCTCCTTTTGACACTGTCTCGATCCGCTGCCGACGAAACCAGTTAACCCTGCCACTGCAAGATTGAAACGAAAAAACGCACGGATGACTACCTCGAGCCACCTCACGCCCCGTTGACCTTCAAAAGCGTTAACCATCCTCCTGGCATGCTGCCCAGCAGCACGCCAAAATGTTTGTATGAGCGCGAGGCCACAAAGGCCAGCGCTTGACCAAGCTTGCTACGAAAAAAGTGATCGCCGGGGACTTGCATTGAGCAAGGGCTCGAATCATTATCAAACTTGTGCTCGCGTGTGAGTACTTAGTGAACGCCCTACTCATTGCCCTACAACTTCCCGGCTCACTGGCACACAGCTGCAAAACACGCCAGTGGCTTTCGAGAACTGTCACTTGTAATTCTACTTGCATCCAGCCGTGCCAGCATTATGATACAGAAGAGTTAAGTGACCTCTTCCTTGCACACATGGGACGCCGTCAGGCCGCCAGGACGGTGTGGACCCGAGCTCCCACACTAACCCACGGGTGTCGGCTGCTTTTGTGGCATATGGGATGTGAAACCGGGAGTTCTCTCAAAGGGAACTGATCTTCTTGGCCCTGAATTGTCCCTACGCGTCTACCGTACTTAATCGTGTACTCCTCGCCATACAACTTCCCTTTGAGTGACCATGAGCCCACTGCTATGGTACAGCCTGGAGTGATATTCACCTACCCACCGCCAGAATCGGTGGAGGACGCCCGGCACCGGACCTGCGAGTGGAGGCCCCTGAACCTCGAGCCGCACTAAGCACCCCAACATCCAAAGTTCATGCCAGAAGCTCTGACCGAGTTGGCTTGAACCCCAGCCCTCTCATGCTGTAGCTGAGCACATGTAGGCACATGATCCAGGGCATCTATGCCTGGAAAGGTACATGCAGAGTCCATGGGTGGTCTGTTGATTCTTTGACACATCCACCTCAGCGTAAGAAAGCTCGCCTGCGTGCGTTGCGAAGCCCGCAACTCCATGCCGCCAAACCACCCGAAGCCGATCAGCAACTCAGCTCTAGGACTCTAGGGCTCTAGGGGCAGCACGCTTCCCAGGCGGGGGCGGTGGATCGGCCATCCTGCACCGAGGGTTGCATTCGCGGGCCCCAGAAATGGGAGCTCCAACTTCGAGCACGGCAGCCCTCTTGGTGACATTGGGCTGCGTATGCTACAAAGGGTGAGCAGCATACATGGCATGTCCAACAAGAAAACTTCAGAAACAATGGCCCCGCCGGACTCCAGAACTTCGAAGCGAGAAACCTCTAAGGCTCATCCAAAGCTTTGAAAAAGGCACCAGGCACCCCTGAACTAACAGTCCTCAAATGGGATTCTAATCGGGGATACCACAACCCCTAATTATTAACGACTGCTTAGTTTAATGGGGAACATCCCAACCCTGAACCCTTAACATCCCTAAGCCCCAAGGGTCCCCAGCTGTCAGCGCGGGTGCCTCCCGTTGGACGGCGCTCTCAGGAACTGTGGTGGCAGGTGGGAGGGCTCCTCCAGTTCAGCTCGGGATGTCTTTTGCACAAGGTTTGGTGGATTGATTGTGGATTGTCTTCAGGGGGTCAGGGTTGAATTGAGGTGTGGATTGTGTGAGTTTAGGGGCTTTGGGGAACTTTGGCCCCATCTCCGAACACCCTGGCTCTCCCCTGCCTTTTCTTGAATCAGAGAACCTTTTCGCACATGTACATATATATATATAAATATACTTATTATTTATTTATTTGTGGGAGCTGCGGTTGCTCCCATATTCTTTCTCTCTGCCCGTCCAATTATGACATTCTTGACCTGCGAGATTCTAGGGCGCACAAAGTCGATCAAACCTCTGCAGCTCTTCGCACTGACTCGCCAGAATCGTCGCACCAACGCGCTTGTTGACTGGGAGCTCCCGGGGGCCAAGTCAAGTTTCCCACCTGTTGGATCTGGTGTGGGTTCCTCTCATGCTGCATTCTGGGCAGTGAGGGCAGCCCACTGCTCAAGAGGATTGGCGCTGCATTGTGTCTGTGCTGCGGGGCATCATGTATTGAAAAGAGGCATTGGGCTTACGTCACTGAATGACGTTCAGAGGCAGATTCCGCGGCTTTCAAGGCGAGGTGACACGGTTGCTGAGCTGCTGGACCTTGCAATGCCATGCCGGGTGGTGCATGATTTCAGTGACACTGCCGTTTCGAGGTCCGCACATGTCACCTTTATAACTTGGTAGCATCGGAGAAGGTCCAAGAGACCATGGAGCCACTGTTCTGGGATGGGTGTCGCACTAGTTTCGCCAAAGCCCAGTCATTTCCAGCATGTAGCTCGAGCTGTGTGCGCAGTTCGCCTGCCTCGAACGGAGCTCTTCTCAATTGCTGCCTTTTTCCGCGCAACTAGTGAAGAGTCCCTCGTGCAAGACAGTCTTGTTCTTCCATCACATCTACATAGACTACCAGGATGGGCTATGAGGCCCTATAATCCCCAGAATCAACCCTATAAAGGGCCTTTTAAAGGGGTTACAGGGTATAATAACACGTCCTGGTATGGTTCTCAATTGGTTCTGCTGGGTGTCACTGCAAATGCCCTTGCATCCCACCAAGAGAAGTTCAGCTGCAACCAGCATGCTGTGGCCACTAATCCCAAACTCGACATGCACCTGACATGCCTGTGGGTAGCACCACTCAGTTCTTGTTGTAAGCGTATGGCAAACCATAGAAAGAAAGAGAGAGGGAGAGAGAGCAAAAGTACGAATTCACTGATTCCCCTGGAAATGCCCCCGATCAGCACTTTCCACCTGCACCAGCTCCACCTCGAGGGGCCACCTTTGCTCTTGAGACGCGCCCCCAGATTTCCACAGATATTGCTTCACATGCCTTTGGGATCCTCAAGGCTTGATTTTCTTCGGAACACGCGGTGTTTGGGACCTAGAGCAGGACGTGCAGGGTCTTAGAGCTTGAGGATAATCTTGGGGCGGTGGCTGGGCTTTGCGGGTGAGTCATTGCTGACGGATGCCGAATGGCCAAGAACCCTGAACGGTTGTTGACTCCGAGCGCTTGCACCCAAAATCAGGAGGCGCGCTGCAAGTGCCGAGACAGCATGTCATGAGTCGGGCCCACAGCTTGAGGCTATGGCGGCTATGACATAACATCTACAACCGCTTGCCCGTCAGTATATTCACGTGTATTCTCCGCTGCCGAATCTGCATGAATCAGCCTATAGGGCCAATCTCTACTCAAGCTGATGGGGCTAACCCCCTATGGGGCAGGGGTTTGTCGGACTTTCCCGAGGCCGCACAGATTCCAGGACTGGAGTTGAGGTGCGGGCCACGCGGGCCATAATCTCATAATCCGCGTCGAGTTCGGGCCTTGGCTTAGCTCTCAGTCCCAGCAATGTGTGGGGAGCTTCAAGGACCATACTGGGCCCTTTGCAACCCTGCATGCATGAAGACACATCCTCACACACACAGCCACCCTAAAAGCAACCTGCTCCTTGTGCCCTCAGCACCCGGCCGAAAGGCCACGACCTCAGATCTGCCAGGTTGGGCCTCCCCGAGGAGCTGCCACAGCTGCGGCGCCTCGGCAGGGAACTGAGGCACTGAGAATTTCGGAGTCGGAGCGGTAGCCAACAAAAGAGCACGTCGCGAGCAGCTGAGTGCGTGTCGTCCTCACCCTGCTTCACAGCAAGTAGGCTGCACCTAGGTGTCGGTCAGTGCAGGATTCGAGGATTTTCATGCAAGGCCTGTGGTGTGGGCGGTGCGAGGCTCTGGGATGCTCGTGAAGGGGGTTGGAGGCGGGAAAAAGCTTCGCAACCAGCCGTTTCCCCTGTATTTCATAAACCTCTCCCAAGAACCCTTGAGTGGCTCAAGTATACCCAAATGGCCCACTGAGGGCTCCTTCCTCTCCCAAGAACCCTCGAGCTCAACGAACCAATACTGCAGAAACCCTACACTCAGAGCTTATAAGGCCTCGGTTTTGAAGTTTCGGGTTTAGGGCTTAGTTCGGCCCCGAACGCATGCTGACTCCTAAAGCCATCGACAACGCCCCCTCGGACAGTCACTGGGTCCAGCACTGGCACTTTTCAAAGAACTCCACACGCCTCTTGTGGGCCTCCATGCTTTTGCAGGACCCTTTGAAGCCCATCAGCTTAAACCCATCAGCCCTCTCCTGTGAGTTTTTTTGGGTCTTGGTATGAACCCTGAACCCTGAACCCTGAACCCTGAACAGTAAACCCTAAACCCTAAACCCTAAACCCTAAACCCTAAACCCTAAACCCTAAACCCTAAACCCTAAACCGTAAGGCTCCGGGTAAAAGGGCTCCACGCGAGTAGATTGAAGCTTTACGCGCCCAAAGTCCACTGGACTTTCTGGCCTCCACTGTCTGCTTCACAAGCTCAGGATCGGGGACCTGCGGTCGGGGGAGTTTGGGGGTGCCAGGGGCTTTCGGACGTTTGGGAGTCTTCGTTTCTTGTGCAGCCCTCAGTCAGGGCTTCACAAGCAGAAGTTGGGTGAGAAGAGGAGTTCAAGAGTGTTTGCGCGACGTTGCTTGAGCTGGATGTTATAGCCCCCTCTCTTTTGTTGTGTACGATTGCCTGAAGCCCTCGCACCGCGCGCCTCGCCGCCCATCCAGAGAATGAACTGGAGGCCAGCGTGCGCCACCCAGCCTGAACGTGAATAGCTCTGATCCCAAGCTACTGAAACTATCAAAAAAACATCTGCCAGCCCCCCTCATAAACAACTTCGATGCCCAGTAGGTATTATATACGAATTAAGGTGAGTCCAGGTTCAGGGCCCTCTGAGCAAGGAGTGCCAAGCAAAGATGCCCGTAGTCAGCTTGGGATTAGCGAAGAAGGTCTAGGATTTCATGGTTGAATTATCTCGCTCGTTCCAACCCACTAAACCCATAGACACCTCAAAAAACATCGCTTTTGCTGGGTTGCCGACCATGAAGACCCGAGTTCACAAGCTACGCTCTCAACGAGGGATGCGTGTGGATTCCCAGATTCGGAATTTCGGGGGCCTGTAAGCTTGAGGCCTGAGAGGTCCTTCAAGGATTGTGGGCAGCGTTCAGACGTCAAGCTTCGGAACAGGAGTGATTCAAGAGGGTTGCGACCCCGGAGCCTAGAACCCGGCAGACCATGAGCTCAATCATGATCCTGAGATCCCTAAATCCTAAACCCTGAACCCCCAGACCCTAAACCCCCAAACCGCCTAAACCCCTAAACCCGTAAACCCGAAACCCTAAACCCTAAACCAAAAGCCTACAATGAGCCCGAAGCAAGAATTGGACCATCAAGGCTGCCCGAGGCTGCGTGCCGAATCGGGGATCAAACTTTGTTGGTCCCGGTTGGCGCTCTGCTGGCACCAAGAGCAGAAACGGCTCCTTCCAAGTGTTTGCCGGGTGGTTTGCATGTACTTTCAACCCTGGCCCTGGGCGATATCCGGTTTCCTGCGAACATCCCTAAACCCTAAACCCTAAACCCGAAACCCTAAACTCTAAACCCTAAACCCAGGGTCCTTGGGATGGTAAGGCGCCACCCGAAAGAGCGCGGCTCTGTCGGACATGATGGGCGCAGCCTGCCGCACAGGTTGAGGTTGAGGTTTCGCACCCCACGGGGTACGGCAACGCTTCTTCTCGATTTCAGACCCCAACGCCCGCCACGCCTCCTGCTCAGCGGTAGCAAACAACCCCACAACTTAAGAGCCTGGCCACACCCAAAATTCAGAACCCTAAATCTACCGAGGGGTGATGTACTCCCGGCCCCTCAAAAACACACCCTGTTCTTGATCAAGCCTATAGGAGTTTGGGAGAAGATAGGAATCAGGGACTGCGAGCTCCAAGGCTATAAAGTTATGTTAAAGTCTCAGCCTCTTGGAGCTCAAGGTTTGAGCCCCTTTGAGGCGACCGGTTCGTTGAGCAGACTGTAGGGTTGGAATAGGGCTCATGGATGACCAAGCCCAGATTGATTGATTGATTGATTGATTGTTTGCCTGTGGACGCGAACGCCCTTGCGTCTGCAAGGCAACAAAGGCTGCCCCAAACTGTACAACAGGAGACAACACGCAAGCACGAGAGCATCTCCAGGGCAGTGGTGCATTGCATCCCTGCACCGTCCAAATCACGATACAAATATCCACAAGCATGCATGCACTGACAGTGCATGTTCTCAGCGACAACATGTGTGCATGATGTCCCGAGCCGCGATTGTCTCAACGTGCTCTGAAGGCTCTGATGGTGATGGTGTGGCTGGTACGAGAAGCACCAAGCAATGACATCGCTCATTGGGTTGATCGGCACATCCGGCGTGTATCCCTCGAGGATGGCTCGCAACATCCGATCGTCTGGCCAGGTCAGGGTTTCGTCAGAACTTCAGCAAGATGTACCCCATTCGTGCCTACTTCTGGTGCGTGGCAGCGTGAGATGTTGGCAAGGTCTGCTTCTAAGAATGTCGTTTTCATTCTTATCTGCATGCTGGAGAGCGTTGCCCATCTTCAGATGTCGAGGCCGTTTCTTCGCGAATGCAAATTCCGTGCATTGCCCGAACAAAGCATCATGCAAAGCTCCGTGCACATCCTATGACCAGAAGCGAACTGTTGTCAGGCTAGTGCTAAACTGCTCCGCAACGAGCCGCTGCCCTGCAACCTTATGCAGGTTTTTTTTATGCTACTTCCGTTCGCATACTTTTACAGCACAGACGTGATTTCGGACATTGCTTGGTGCGGGACTAACCCAAAACGGATCAAAAATCAAGGCCCAACAAGGTTTTGGTTCGAAACGCTTCAGGCGCATTGTGGATTGCAGCATTTCGGCCTATTCGAGGCTGCAAACATTGTAACCTACAGCATTTCAGCCCCTTTGCTACAGTATTTGGAGCCTGCGAACGGGGAGGGCCGGGTTTAGTGGTAGCGGGGGCGGGGGCAGCCCTATTAAATGAGTTTGCGCTTTTAATACTCAGTTTTGAGTCCAATGAACGAATTGGCAGAACAAAAGAGCAATATTGACTCTGCAGCTTGCAGTTAGGCAGAATGTGCTGTACACAATATTTGGAATCGTGAATCATCTGAGGCCTGTCTAGGATGCAGAAAGCGCCACAAACAAGCGCACATGTCACATACTACTTCGACGCTACAGGCGGAAGAAAGGTGGGGTAACACCCTCTAAGCTTTAGCACCCGAAAACACGGAACCCTGAACCCTACAACCCCACTGTAACTAAACCCCGAACTCTAAGCCGTAAAACCTCCCTGTATCCAAACTGCGAACCCTGAAGCCTATCAGCCCAGGAGATCCACCGCAACGTAGCTAAGCCCAAAAAACCCCGAGTCGTAAGTGGCCCCAGAAAGCAACACCATAAAGCCGTGAACCCTAAACCCTAAACCCTAAAGCCCTGAACCCGAAAGCCAACACTACGGGCCACCCCGGGGCTCGTCGAAAGCCGCTTCGCCAGCTGTAGCAGCTGGCAGGTAAAGCCTCCCCACATGTCGTGGTGTCGGTTTTGAGGTGGGTTTAGGGTTTAGGGTTTAGGGTTTAGGCTTCAAGGGAACCGAAAAAACTCTCAAGCCGGCCCACAATCTTGCAATTGAGGGTGTGTAGAGAGATAAAGGTGGGAGCTTCACAATCTTATGCCGGGCTTTGTTTGAGGAACATCCGAATTGAAGAATATAAGTTTTTTTGGCCGACTTCCGGCCCGCAACGCCCCCAATCCTCCGAGGTTTTTGGAACCTTGTAGCCGCCCGAAGTTGTTGAAATCTCCGGCTCAAAGCCCCCTCCAATTGATTCGGCGGCCTGTGTTTGGGTTGCAAATGGGGCGGACTTGTCGAATCCGCTCATGCGCTGCTTCGAAGGAAAGGCTGAACCTGACGGTCTAGGGTTTAGGGTTTAGGGTTTAGGGCCGGTGCTTCAAGGCTCTGTCCCAAAAGCTACTCCTCGTGGTACTTTAAGCCCAACATGCCCTCGTAGCACAAATCTCACCAACAAAACTCACTGATCTGGGTTGAGGGCCCCCCCCCCCCCATAAGTATACGTTCACTCTTGGCTTTCGGTCCCTGTTTTGGGCATCAGCTTCTTCCAAATGTTCATGGAAGTTCCTGTTGCCAGTAGAGGCTTGAACTCGGGAATGAGCAGCCCCAAACATCCCTAAGCCGTATGATCCCCCTTTGGAGCGCCAAGCCCTCCAACCGAAGACGATGGCTTGAGACGCCAGGGCTCACGATGAAGCAGCAAGATCCAGCGGTGATGAACCGCCCATATTAAGCTACATTGGGTTTATGGTACGAGGGTTGGGGAAGTGGACCGAGGCGCAAGCCACCACATCAGGTACGCTATGACGAAGGTAGCTGACCTGGCGCCCGTCTCGACAACTCCAAGACGCCAACTTGACAAACAAGCACATCCTTTGAACCAGCAACCCTGAAGCAGTCAAGACCACAAGCACCTTGAAATCTGTTTGTGTTCGCCCCCTCTCCTTACAGCTGCAAATTCCTCCACCCACTCCTCCTATCAAGCCCTTGACATCCCCGGAAGAACATTACGCTACGAGTAGGGATGCCAGGATTTAGGTCAAATCCCACGCGCCTGCTGACGCCCTCTCGGCAGTGGACTAACACTCGCCCGCCCTTGCCGATTGCCTGGCCACAGTGGATCGAAGCGGAATCGCTCCGAAACTCCGGAACATCCGGAACTGTAAACAGAGGCATCCAGCCAATGGCACATCATGGCACCATTGAAATTGCGCCTCATACATCCACTCCAAGGTTCTGTACAAGAGGATCGAAATGTCTTCGCTGTTCGCATCCTCGCGACTTTCTCGGAGCAAGGATGCATGATGCACTCGGATGCCAAGACTATGCCCCTCCTTGAGGTAGTAGGTGAGATACTGAAACTTGCCGGGAAAGCAGCTGTCGCCTTGAAAAATGAAGGTCGGATCAATGTGCCCCATGTGGCGGTACAGTATCTGCTGAGGCCGGCGCATATGTCGGCTGCCGTATTTACAATATGGGTTATGCCGCACATGTGAAGCGCATCTTCGTCGCATGCCACCTGACAATGCAAGGCGTGAAAGGCATGGTGCGCTCCAAGCATAACTATCGAAGCCTTGAAGCACATTCAACTGGGCTTTGGCGTGTATCTCTCGCTTGCCTGATAGCTGGAGATGTACAGCGAGTTCGGTATCACTTCCGAGCAAACCTGCAGGCAGCCAGGACACAGCGTTGTCAGGAGGTTGAGCCACGCGCCCGGTGTTTTGCGCGCTTGGAATTCACAAGCTGACATGCCTGGCGGAAATGCTTCAGCTGAAGTCGCCGCTGCAGGTGGTCAGGCCTGGGGTACGCAGCTCTGAAGCAACGCATCCTGTTGGATTTGAAGGTGGTGATGAACTCTGGACATTTCATCTTTAAACTTTAAAGGTCTCGAAAGAAGGAAGCTCCTTGTTCCTCGCAAGACACTGAATGGAAATGCATAGAGATTGCACGCGTCAGAACCCATGAGCAGTTTGAGAGCGATTCGGCAAGAGTTTTTGGGATAGCTCAGAATTGATAAGCAACGAGCAGGTGGTAGTTGTTCTCCTCATTGTCCGGGTCGTATGTACCTGCAGGTTTAGGGTTTACAGGGTCTAAGGGTGAATGCTTGGCACATGGCGTGCGAGAAGGTTGAGCGGCAGCTCAGACAGTAGCACCACTACAGAAGCACAGGACGACAGGGTATATGGGTATGTCCCAAAATGGGGGCACCTCTTACCCCAAATAGAATAGCATCCCCTTAAGGGACCCCCCAAAAAGGGGTGCTAACATTTTAACACTGGCACAAGGGCTCCACCCCACAAAACTCTGCGAAGGCGAACTGATGAGCTCTTCTTCGGGAGTGTGTATGTCCTCCAAGTTGAGAATCGGGCCCTTGGGCACCTGGCAGATCAGGAAAAGCTGTGCACAAGGGACCCCCGAACCTAAGAAACCAAGCTGAGCTACGCCGCATCACGCTTAACCCTTGCAACCCCAGACAGCCATGGGTCAAGACCCGCAGCCACGAGCATTAAAAATGCAGACTGGCCTGTCTGTCAGCATTTGCTTGACGATCCACCGCCTGACCATGGGGCTTTTGGATGTGCAGGATGGCCTTTCTGGCTTCTGGTGATGGAGTCTAACGAGTCCAACCAACCGACTGAAACTAGAACATGTGCTTGCGGTCAAGTCCAGCCGACCTCAGTTTCACGGCAACTCCATGATGTTGACAGTCTACAAGCTAGCCAAAGACTCAAGTTCTATAGACTCATGCTTTTAGACCCAGACTTTGCGGGTTTCTATTGTCGGTTCTTGCGTCTTGTTCACCCGCACGAATATACTACTAAACGCCCTACTAACAGGTAAGGAACGCACTATCTTAATTCGTCGGGCTGTGTTGTCATCTTTATTCATGCATGGGGCCTTTCAACGCGCGAAACAGATCTTTCTTGGTGCGGCATGACGTTAGTATTATCATGATTAGCTACACCAAATAACCCATGAATTCAAGCCCTTTTTTTACAGGCGTTCCTGTACTCGCTCAATGCCTGTAAAACATTGAATTAAAGTGTAGGGTCTTTGCGGGAGAGAGCGGTTAACCTGCACTTTTCCTTTCGTACACCATCACTCCGTTGACACCTTGTGGACTTGGTTGCCCTGTCGCAGTCGTTCGCTTGCTCTCTCGTTGTCTCTGTCCGCCCCTCTCAGGACCTCTCTTTCTCTCTCAACTGCCCCCTCCTGATTTTTTGCTGTCAGGTCCGTCGTTGCTGCCTGTGCAAGCGGAACCGGCGCAGGGTGATCTGTCACCTGCAGTTGTGCCGAGAGCGCTGCAAAACTTACGTCTTACGTGTTGGGGTGTTCAAAGATGCTGTCCGAAAAGTAGCTTCCACGTACGCAGGTGCCATACGTGTGTCCGATTCCCGAAGCAGTGTGACTGTATACGCCAAGGCCCAAACGCTTTGGAATCTGGGGACCTGCAGCGGGGCCACACAGCAGGCCGATGCTGGTCGTCATCTTGTGCATCCCCATTCCCGCCCTACTTTATTACACTGCGTCGGTCATTAGTCTCAGGCTTGACGAACCTAAATGACCTCCTCTGCACCAAACAACCCAAGGTGTGCAAAGCCATGGAGTGCATGTGCACTCATTGCACTCTCTTACCCCGATAGAACAGCCAGACCTTCAGGACATTTCAGGACCGACGTGCTGCACGACTCGGAACCTCGAGCCTGAAAGGCCTGAAGCCCGAAGCTAACCCTCTTCTCTCCTGAATTACACCCTAACCCCTATATAGCTCTGGGAAACTGATGCCTAACACGCCTCAGCATGCCTGCAGATCCTGATCCAAGAAGCCCCTCGAGAGCCCCTAACGCGGCACGTGCGCCTCCTCTGAAATCCCTGGACATCGGACGAGCCTCGAACTCCACACCCCCAAAAGCTCTCCCAGCCTCAGCCCTGAACCCCTCCTAGCAGTCTGCGCCCCTAAGGCCCTGAAACCTAAAGAACGAACATCCCTAAGCTACCCCGAGGAGCCTCTGGTTGGGATGTCGGTGAGGCGCCTGTTGCAGGGGCTTTTTAAATCTGCTCTCAGTCCCCAACCTGCAACACACTGTACGATCAAACCCAAGCTTTTAAACAACAAAAAAGCAAGAAGCGAAATCCAACCTCTAAAGCCCTTGTGAATCTGGGACTTCGGGTTGAGGCTTCGTACGATGGTTAGACACACGCGACTGTGGCCTGAGCGACAGGGAAGGGACAGCGACGGTACGCCATCCACACGCGCGGTACGCGGTGCCACCTGCACTTGGTTGATGAGAGCTTGCATGCTTCGAAGCTCTTGTCATTGTTTGAGTGCGATGGTAGATGCATGTACCATGGCTTGCCACAGTCTCTGTGGCAGTGAAGTTATACGGAGTGTAGGACAGGGATTTCAAGTTTGGAGGATAAGTCCCGCTAAGCCTCAGGAATTTTAGCTGGAACCTTCTTCTGGCGTGCTGCAGTAGATTTGTAGGGAAGAACTGCAGCTATGGACTGCTGCGAATAAACCAACTTTGCCGAAAAGAGCCTCGACGGCCGAGCCGTATATCCCCGCAACGCAAAACCCCTTACGGCCAGGTGCGTCCGGAGAAAGCTCCTTGGAGAGTTCTCAGAGCATGGTCGCATCTGCCTGCTGTTCCTATGCGTTTGTCAAGCGTGTTCGCGCAAATATCATGGCCCGCTGGGTATTCTGGACTAAAGGCAGTACCGAGTGTCTTAACACTGAGGGTCTGGCAGCAGCGTTGGCTGTAGTTGAGAAAGTCGCACCAGGCTTGCTGGCTCGAGCCTCTTTTGTTAAAAGAGGCAAAAGAGGGATTGGGGAGTCGTAGGGTGTTTAAGCCAGGACCTAGAGAAATGCATGGCGCACTCTGCACGGTACCCATCAACGTCGCCAGCCAGAGACTTCTGCGGGACTTCCCGGAACAACAGCGAGTCTGCAATCCAATCTTGGGGCACTGTGCCATCCTAGAGCATCCCATAGTGGTGCAGGTCTCCGTCTGACTCCAACTTTAGGTACTATAAGGTCCCATTCCCACTGGTCTGTCTCCGAGGCCAAGGGCACTTTGTGACGTGCGCTGCGGAGACGCATCATCATCTGCGCCCCTGCTTTGTTCCAGCACTTTGGCAGAAGGCAGAAATGGGGGCCACGGGTCCAGGCGGAAGATGAACTTGCGTCAGCTTGTCGCTAAACCCTAAACCCTAGCCCTAAACCTCAAATTGGGTTTCGGAAGCCCATGACCAGGCCATGGCCTTGTAAGCGATGAACAGGGTGAATGTTTCAATAAACTTAGAACCATGAGGTGTGTTGCTGGAAATGCAGGTTGCAAGCAGTGATTCTTGGGAACTGTTTGGGACAACAGCTGGCCAGTGTCCAGAACAGCTAGAAAGTCCATCCGACCCGGGGTGCAAGCTTGTCCAAAACATGGCAACATTTCAGACCCGTGATATCAACCTGCACCTCGATCACGATACAAGCAGGTCAAAATTAGGGTTCCCCCCAAAAAAAATGATTCCTCAACAGAGCGCCTTGGAAACCCCCTGCAGACATCACAACATCCTCTGGCGGACCCTCGCTGCCGCTTGCGGCTGCTGCTGCTGGCATCATCCACCTGCTAGGAACTCCAAGGCTGCGGACCAGCGGCATGGCCAGGTTGCGGGTTTCGGCTTTCAAGACGGGCTCAGGAGTGTCTGCGTTGAAAACTTATAGAGGCCCCAATTGATGAGGGTTGTCCACAATTATGCGAAGTTCGCGGCCTGGGGATGAAGGGCGGGAGCCGGGGAGCCAAACACTAAAAATAGTTTTGAATCAGAAGCTCCGGAATATTTTGGTGTCCGGTTTTATCTAAATTCCTTTTTACATTTCATTACGAAACAGGCCCCCATTGGCCCAAATAATTTTCCAAGGGAGTAGCCCGCGAGCTGCCCTGATTCGCTTTATGCAATTGTTTCGGTTACCCGCACTAATCCGCAGCCCCCCCCTTGCCTGGGAGCCACAAAGCCTGGAAAGCTTAGACCCTCAAGCCTCAAGGCTTCCCCTCAATCCTCGACCCCTACCCACCCTACCCCCGACCCAGTTTATCGAGGACCCGCGAAAACCCCAAAACTGTTTGGGGGGGCGGGGGGGCTGAAGCGAGTCCAACATTGAACCCTAAGCACCCCAATGCCCCAAAACCTGTCTAAACCCTGCCCTACAGCCTCTTAGTCCCGTTCACGCCATCACGAACCCTGAAACCCTAAAAGCCTGTACAGTACACCACTCCACAAGATCCCAGAGTCGTAGGGCCTCCATCCCCTCAGAAGAATCTGAGCCTTAGCCGCTGTTGACTTCTTGACTTCTAGGAGGCTGGGATGTTGTGGGCCAAAGGAACTCGGAGCTCGGGACTTAGCGTGCTTGGGGGTTCCAGGGCATTTGGGGGTCTCGAGTCCTGGGGTTCTTCATCGTTCTCCCCGAAGCCCACCCGCCCCCCTCCCTTCCAAAAAGAAAAACAAAAGAAGAAGCCCTAATATCTTCAAAGCATACTCTAGCTGTGCTTACCTGCAAGGTTCATGCCATGCCATCCATATATGATCACTACATCGTGAAATGCAAGGCTCTGAGGATTGTCATCGCGCCCTTCCCTGTCCCAAGGCCCCTTCTGCTCACCGTCGTCGCCGTGGTGGCAGATGGGGAGGGCCGTCCACTGCTCGGCCTTCGTGAAGTGGGGTCTCAGGCTGAAGCTGTCATATATACATATATAGTATATAATTAGGCTCAATGTAACAAATAAATAAATAAATAGATAAATATAAATATAAATATATATATATATATACTATTTTATTTATTTGTGTTTATATTTATATTCATATTTATATTTATATAATACACAAGACATAATGCAGAATAACAATTTAAAGCAATGCAATATATAATATAATATAATACAAATTCTATAGTAATCTATAAGAAGAAGAAGAATAATAATAATCATAATAACAATACATTTTGAGGCCGGGGACTGTGTGGTGTAGTGCAGAGCAGGGTTTGGAGCCAGGGCCTGAGAGCTTCGGCCTCGAGCAGCATTTAAGTTGCTTTGGTTTTGTTGGAGTTTTGCTTTATCTTCAGTCAACGTCATTCTGCTAAGTTTTGTGCAGTTGTTGTGTGTACAGTGTACAGTGTACAAGCATCCAGCCCGGCAGCGGTTCCTCCAACACATCTTGGCGACAAGGGCATTTGGAGTATCGCGCAGCTTGGAGATCCGCTGTTTTGCTGCTGCTGCTGCTGCTGCTGCTAGTGCTAGTGCTAGTGCTAGTGCTAGTGCTAGTGCTAGTGCTAGTGCTAGTGCTAGTGCTAGGGCTCGGAGAAGTCTCGACACGATCGGTTGAGACATCTCACCTCGATGTGACCAGAACCGCCGGAAATCGTCTCAGCTGGAATAGCTGCCCTCTGTCTCTGAAGGTCTCTGTCAAGTGCCTCAGCTACCCCCCTCCCCCCCCCTCCCCCCCCCCCCCCCCCCCCCCCCCACGCCGCGGCTGCCACGTGCCTGGCTGCGACTGGCTGCAGCCCGCCGAGCGCTAGTCGGGGCACCACTGGGCGGCCTGATTCTGGGTTTCGGGTCCAGGGCTCAGGAGGGCTCAGGGGATGAAACAGAATGTATCAGGGTGGAAGGGGCGCAGCCAGAAAATGCGGCAGCTATAGGCAAAGTGTTGGCTCGGCACTTCGGACAAATGCAAAGGGCGAGCACTGCTTGGGCTGTTGAAGTTGAGCCTGTGGGAGGCACGGGCATGCCAAGCGTGTGACAAGCACCTGCAACTCAATCCCCTAAAGCTGGGCTTCACAATGCACTGTGTACGGGAACTGACACATTCCATTGTTGATTCTGTGGCCAGCTATGTATCAATACACGCCAGCCTCATAATTAGCCGAAAAACGTTCTCCAAAGAGCCTTGCCGCCCGAACCCAATACTTCGAGTGCCAGACCTGGCTGGCTGGGCGTGGTCTGCGTGATGGGCGCCGGCGCTGCTGTCGACGTCGTGAGGCCGGAGGACGGTGCGGCTGTCGATGCTGGGGTCGCGTTTTGCGCCGCCCCGCTCAGAGGGCCACCTGGCATACTCGACAAGGGCTCGACCACGAGTCTCTAAGGCTTGCTGCCCCACCTATAGGAGAGGCTCTCCTGTGGCCAAGCTGAACGATGTCCAGCCCTAGTCAGGCTACAATGACCTAGTCCTCACCATCCCCCTTCGAGCCTCCTCCCAAAGAGGCGAGAGCTAAAGGTGGCACACCTCCGATGCGTGGCATCATTCGGGCTGAAGATGAGTTAGGGGGCAGGGCGTGGGCCTCACAACATCTCTCGACGGCTTGGAGGTTTAACTGAGTGCTGAGTTATGTTGGGTATGACTTCAGGATTTGGGTCCGCAGGTTGAACGGGACGGGATCAGCAACCTTTGTAGCCCTTCCACAGACTTCTGGCAAGTGGCCAAGGGACATCCCCACAAAGCGCTATCGAGCAGCTCGCTCTAGCCCAACAAGACGCGCTCAAGAAATCCTCAACAGTCCCAACAAGCCTGGTTTCGCCACGCTCGGGAGGTTGGCGGGCGGGGCCTCCACCTGAATTGTTCGGCACGAGGTCCATGTTCGTTTTCTGTGTTCCCAAAAGAACCCGGTTGGCTTTGAGATATCGATTGCGTGTCTGTGCCCCGATCGCTTTCGGGTCATGTTGAGGTCCCTGTCTTCGATTTCGCGGTTCAATTGGTAGTAATTAGGCTTCCACTAGCCTTTTTCGTTCGTATGCACGCGCCCAGGCAGAGCATGTTTGCAACAACAAATTCAACTTCAAGCAGGCCAAACGGCACATCCCTCGGAGCTGTGAGGTTTCAGAACAACACCTCCCTTGGTCGGGTCTTGAGCAGCCAAGGGTGACAGTTGCTGTAGGAACGTACTTGTGGCTTGTAGCACCACCGTGGGTTTGTCACCATCTACGCTATCCTCTGTGAGGCCCAATTAAGCTAATTAAGGAAGACTCCCAAGTAGTGTCTTGTCGAGTGGGCGCCTTGTCGCGGCAGCCGTTGGCTTGAGACACTTGCGCCATCCTGCAGGAAGTCGGCTACAGTGGCTATGGAGCCTTGCGTAAGAGTTTTTCAAGCCAGCGCTTCACGTGCTCCTACAGCCAGCCCACTCTGGGGTACCAAAGACACAAAGACTCCAACTCGAGACTCCAAGGTTGCTTCTATGATTCTATGCCCGGGAAGGGCCGGTCCCGAAGTCTTTTCGGAGCGCACGCGCCAGGCAAGGCCACTGGCAGGTCCCGACACGTCTCTCCGGACTTGCCTGAGCTCGAGGTGACAGGAGGGAGCACGAGGTGGTATCTTGTGGTATCATGTGGTATCTGGTATCATACGTATCTGTCGTCTGGCAGTTTTCCAGTCTTGGTGCGGTGGAAGACTTTGATTTCTTTCTCAAAGACCACACAAACAAACAACGCAACATTCGGAGCCACTATTCCTTTCGGATGAAGAGTCCGTCGAGGACCTCCGCAGCGGTCCCGCAGTGTCCCTGGGCTGAGCTCCGGTCTGCGAGATTCGCCAGCAAGCCGTTGACGGTGGGCGCCTCCGTTGTGACATACTGTGAGCCTCCCTGCTAAACCCTGCTACACGGACGTTTTGTTCGGAGTCGTGATGCTTTTGTTGCTTCCGCGACTCTGGTGGGGAGGGCGAGAGGTGTGGCGGAGCGGGATTGCTCTAATCGAACCTCTAGTCGAGTGGCTAATTACATCGTTTGTTTTTCACACGGGAACAAAAATCGGACAACAGGTGCCGCTGTCGGAGCATTCGGAGAGCTGGTGCACAAGCGTCCATGCCTGGCCCACCGGAGCTACCCACTTCTCCCCCTGCCCCACCCGTGATTTGTGGGCCCTCACGCCCCAACTAAGCAGAGGTGCCAAGAAAGGCTTGGCGGAGGTCCCGATCGCCAAAGCACATTTCACTACCTAACTTGGAGTGGCCACCGACTAGACGCCTCATCCAAACCCTCACTGACTCAAGCCACACGTGTGTCTTCTGCCTCCGGAGTGAACACAGACTCCTCAGCAGGCAAGTCCTGCCACATCTCCAGAGGATTCGTTTGTAAGACTGTGGAGGACGTGGTTTCTTGCCATCCGCTTACCAAACAACGCCCTCCTGAACCCTCAGGGTGCAGATGTTATTTTAACTCGGGCACAGGGCCCTTCAGAAAATCCTGAATCTTGAAAGGCTAAAGCGCACTGCGTGATGGCGCAACAGGAGCGTGCCAAAATGGCAAGTTGCGGGGAAGATACATCTCTAAAGCCTTTTCAGTTCCAAAGATCTGAGGATGGCATTGGGGTGCAGCACAACAAGTGACGCTGCATGGACTGGAGCCCAACAAGTATCTAGAAAGCTCGACCCGTTTCTTGCAGATTCTCACAGAGGTCTGAGATTTACGCCATTCCTGAATGGATCCGCTTGAGCTCCATGACCCAAACCCCGGCCGGATGGCGGACGCGTTTAAACTGCCGATGGGCTCATGGCGGTAATCTGCCCGCTCCTTGATTGGAACTGCCCGCCTGGCAGGTCTTGGCTGCTAAGAGTGACAGTGATGAGTTCAAGCTTCGGGTGTAGAGCCAACCGCTGGCATGAAGGCATGAAGATGTAGGACTCCGGAGGCTCGGGGGTCGCATGGATGGGGTGGCTGTATCCCTTAAGTATATCTCCAAATGCACTGAAATGGGGGCCTTATCCTGAGGTCTGCCTCTCTATGCGGCCACATTGGGCGCAACGCGCCTGATCGACTCGATGAACTCACGCTGTGATGGGAGCGATTTTCTCAATAAGCCTTAGTGCGAGTCATGGTGCACTCCAAAGCCCTGAGCTCGAAGCTCCACGAGTCGTGGTGCAGATCAGATGCGGTGTGTCGGGGACTCTTCACTCCAGCTGCACGCAGCATGCAGTTTCAATAATTATCAGGGACTAAACACGCACCTTTGCACCTTTGCACGTGCAGTTCCCAACTCAGATGTGGGCTGTCTAGCTCATAGGCCTTTCTCATCACGTTGGCCTGGATCGAGCGCCGCGGTGCTCGAAAGGGAGAGCTTCGCAGTTCGCAAGCGCTGCTTCATTGGTTTCATGACATTGCGCATTGTCGCTTGGCCAGCAGCGGGCACTGTGGGAAGTGCATATGGCAAGTCAGGGACTGTGCAGGGTTGTACAATCTAACGAAGTCTAACGAGTAACTAACAATGCATCTGTTCCCATGTTCATGGCCCCCCCGGCCAGACTGAGGTTCCCTCACAGGAGTTGCTGTTGTTCTGGTGGGTAGGAACCCGTTTGTGGGGTTCAAGGTTCAGGGACAAACAGGGAACCAACGGCTTTAACCGAAAACTGTCGCAGCTGGGTGAGCCCACGCGGAAGAGGCTCTCTGCACCGCGTCCGTGCCTTGGCTTTTAGCTTTGTGTAGGTCTTAGGGTTTTTGGGTTCAAAACGGCTTTACCAAGACCCCCCTCAACCCCTCCTCCCGGTCCACCTCTTCCCCGCCCCCCCACCCCCCAAGGTAAACAGGCATAAAAATGGCCTAGTTGCATACATCTCTTTCTTGAGGCTGTGCGTGATGCGCACGTCCACGTATCAAAAGAGAAAGAATTTGGCGAGCTCTGTCATTTTCCATGTTTGGCTTGTGTAAGCTGTGTAAGTTGTCACCAGGTGCATGTCCAAAGCGCCTCCTTCAAAGATGGCAGCCCCTTGCCTCTCAAACCCGCAGTTCCAACACCAGAAGCAACACCACCCAGCTCCTTGAAGCTTGAACCCCCACGCTTTCAGCAAGCCCTCGCAATCCCATGCAATCCCCCCCCCTTTCCACCCAACTCCAATGAATCTACTACCAGCTACCCACTCAACTCCCAAGAACTCAGGTCTTCAAGTGCCAGCCGCGCCACCAAACGAAGATCTCGTATCGAAGGCCGGGCCAGGGCTGGCACTACAATAGGTGTTGGGCGCAATATGTGTTGGGCGCTTTTCGAGGGGGGTCATTGTAGAGGGGGGGCTGTGGGGGCTGATGTCATCGGGCTCTAGTCTAACTGTCAAATGGGTTCAGGGATTTAGGAATTTAGGATGCTTTCCTTGGGAACTGGAAAGAGTGGTCCTACTGACCTGCAAGCCGAGCTTAGATTCCGGGAGAACCAGGATATCCAAGAACCAATGCCGTGAGAAATTCGGAGGAGTCTGCACATGATGGCTCTGGGTCTCAGATGCGTGAGGATTATGTATGAAAACATGTGTATGTACATATATAGATACTAAACAATCAGTCTCTATATATATATATGTATATATTCATACATAATCATATGTATATATTGCATACAAACATCTTGAGGTTTAGGTTTGCGAAGCCTTCGAAGCAGCCGAAACTGACGCCCACTCCCTCCGGAGCCACGAAGCACCACCCAACCTCCCGGCCTGAATGTCGTGCCACTGGATTTCGGGCATCGCCAGGCCCCTTGGAGTGCAGACGGCACCTTCATCGCGGGGGAATGCTGAGGCTTCCGGTGTTCAGGGCATTTTCGATGGATTCTTGAGCAGTTGACGCCCTGATAGACCTGACATACCTGACGTTCTTCTGTTGGCACTGTGCCGCTCTGTGTCTCGAGGCCTGAACTTCTAAACTTGGACAGCCACGACCTGTGCAGTACTTCTGTTCTTAAACCCCTGACCCAGCTCAACTCTTAAACCCTTAAGCTCGGAAGCACTTAAAAGCCCCTCAAACCCTAAACCCTAAAGCCTAAACCCCTAATGGCCTTCTTAAGGCCCCTAATGGCCTTCTTAAGCCCTCGAAAGCCTTCAGACCTGACAAAGCCGCCTGCATTGGCGGCGAAGCTCCGCAGTGCTGTGCGGCTGCCCGGGGCGACCTCCGTGGCCATCGGTCGTTTAGGAGTTATAAGCTTCATTGTTGGGGTTTGGGGTTTAGGGTTTAGGGTTTAGTTATAAGGTTGTTCGGGTTTCGGTTCAGGGTTTAGGTTTTAAGTATCATTTAGGAGGGCTTCGCCGCTTCGCAGAGAAAACTTTTTCTGGGCTGTCCAAAGCCCAAAAAGTAGGAGTGCCTCAGGGGGTCTGGTGCTGGTGGAGTTCAGGTCCCTTGATAAATTCACGCCATCACAACATTTCTGCTTGTCTAGGTCACTGAGAACCTATAGGGAGCTTGGCTCCGGGACTAGAGGGTTTCAGCGCCCAGGGCAGGGGTCTAAGCTTTGGGGTTTTCACTGGTGTGCAAGGACAGAATGAAGTTTCAAGCATTGTCTACAGCGTTTCTGGTTGCGAGCTTTTTGCAATCGGCTTGCCTTGGCTAGCTCCTAGCCTGCCGTAAAACTACACCACACATGTCAAGACCAAAGTCCGGGCTTCACACCGCATTCGCGCTGCTCCCCTGGATGTGCAGAATCACGTAGCTGGAATTCCTCATGCGCCAGCCGAATGCACGAATGCCCACTGCGTGCACAGGGCACTCATCAACATCGCCCATGAGGTTGTCTAGCAGCTACTAAATGCTAAAACTTGCCTCCGCACGCCGACAAGGATTCCGCCAGCCCGCGAGCCTATGTAACTGGGCGCAGAAGTTGCCATGTCTGTCGCACAGCGACACAGGCGCCTCTCGGAAGCTGAAAATCACCCAAAGATGTGTTTGTTGCAAAGCCCCTACAGCTTTCATTATAAGGACCCCATAATTGTGGTGTGACAGTCATGGGGTGCATCTTTTGGTGGGTTGGGGTGGTGGGGCGGTTGGGCCCATCATCGAAAAAGGGCCACACAACGAACAAAAATCAACTCGGCGAAGTGCTGTGTCACAGGACACATGTTTAAATTTGCATTTAAGGGCCTACGCTGCTTAGGTCTACACACCCAGAAACACCAAAAGGGACCCCTCAAACCTCAAAACCCAAAACTCTTTTCCAGGCAGGAAGCCTCCACGACGCAGTTCCCGCGCGTGGTGAATCGCCAGGCCTGCTGCAAGGCTTGGGCTTGTCCGGTTAGCGGATGGGGCTTTTTTGAAAGCGTTTAGGGTTTAGGGGAAAATTTCGGGTTGTATAAGGTTCTATAGGAAGGATGGTAAATAGGGCCTTTGACTTCTCAGCGTCAGTGCTCCCCAACTATACCCAGCTGATGCAGCGCAATTTGTTGCACATGCCAGCCACATCAGCAGCAGCACGGCGACTTGCAGGGTCATAGACACATGTGTGTAATACGTGCAATTCAAGATGCATCGTAGACCTTTGGGAAAGTGTGCTTTGACTTTGGGATCAAGGGCTTTGGGTACCTCCTCTGTGGGCAGGAAGCGCCCACTTATGACGGAACAAAATATATGTTCAGCAAGTTCATATACATGTGATTCAAGGCAGTGGGAGCCTTGAGCTTCAAGCTGGGAATCCCTAAAGTAGATTGGTTTGCGGTCGGACTGCTTTCTAGTCTGAACCTTGCCGGAAGCGTTCAAAGCCAGCATGGTGCCAGTACGAGTCTGTGGTGGCCTTCACATGATGCGCACCGCCCAAGTCCAAAGGAAAGGACGCCTGCCTCAGAAGAACACGAAGATGGATGCTTTTGTGACAGATCCAAATTTCAAGGACGAAGAAAACCTGCTTAGGTTTGTTTCAAGCCATGTTTGCAAGGTTAAGGAAACTGGTGGAGTGTGGGCAGCGCTCAGCTTGCAGCTCGGTTTGGCAGCTCGCCGCGCCGCTGCCTCGCAAGCAACATGGGATCCGTATCTTGCAACATAAGAGGATTGAAAAAAGAACCCTCGGACCCTACTTGTAGTTGAAAGAATGTGCGACAATTTCCCCCTTCTGAAGTCAGGTTTCCATGTTCTTGAAAAGAGTCAGATGCTAGCTTGATGCATGGTCCGTCTCCGTCGCTCTTCGCCTCCGCTGTTTCCGCGGGGTCATGGCAAGACCAGATTACTTACTTGAACCCTGCTCATGCTCTCTTCTGTTTGGCCGCGAAACCTTTCATCATAGCAGGTTATCGCGAACAACAACCTTCCGCACAGTCACAAACTTGTGCAAACCTGACGCGCGATTGGTCTTGGCTTACGTGGCGTGCTGTTCACAAACAAAACCTATACAGAGACCTCTCTATGCGCAACATGTGCTGCATGCGAAACTTAGACTTAGGCCAATCACTCGTGACACCCTGCGACACTCAGCGCTGGCAAACTTCAGGCCTCCAAGCTTATGACATAATCTTCATCCTTATCAGACAATTGCTTTTCGACTTGCGTTAAGACCAATGGAAACCGAAAAACCGCAGAACATCAAAACGACAATTGGAAATAACGGCTGCACTTGCGCTGCGGGGGAGGTGGAAAAACTCAAAATCGAAACAACATCAAAAAACACCGAAAAGCAAGCAAAAAACTCGAAACAAAAAAAGGCTGAAATGCCTGCGGGCCCGAAGCATAAATGAAATACATACATAAATAAAATAAACACATAAACAAATACATATGGCGTTTTCTGTATATATATATATATGATATGATATGTGATGATATGTTATGATATGATATGATATGATTCCCCAAACAGTGCTTGCACCATGGGGTTCTTACGTTCAGATTAAAGGAATTGGTTGCTGACCGCAACGGCGCGCGTGGCAGTGGGACGGGGCCTTGGTTTCGACGCCCCCGCTGTGGTTTCGCGCGAATTCCGCTGCGTTTCGATGCTCCCGCTGTGGTTTTGCGCGAATTCCGTTGCATTTCGATGCTCCCCCTGTGGTTTCGCGCGAATTCCGGCCTCTCGTGGCTTCTTCAGGCCTCTCTGGGGGGGCCACTTAGGTTGCCGACCGCAACGGCACGCGCGGTGGCACCTTGGTTAATTTCGACGCTCCCGCTGTGGTTTCGCGCGAATTCCGTTGCGTTTCGATGCTGCCACTGTGGCTTCGCGTGAATTCCGTTGCATTTCGAGGCTCCCGCTGTGGTTTCGCGCGAATTCCGACCTCTCGTGGCCTCTTCAGGCCTCTTCTGGGGGGGCCACTTAGGTTGCCGACCGCAACGGCGCGCGCGGTGGGACGGGTCCTTGGTTTCGACGCTCCCGGTTTCGATGCTCCCGCTGTGGTTTCGTGCGAATTCCGGCCTCTCATGGCCTCTTCAGGCCTTTTCTGGGGGGGCCACTTGGGTTGCCGACCGATGGTTTCGACGCTCCCGCTGTGGTTTCGCACGACGAATTCTGTTGCGTTTCGATGCTGCCGCTGTGGTTTCGCGCGAATTCCGTTGCATTTCGATGCTCCCGCTGTGGTTTCGCGCGAATTCCGGCCTCTCGTGGCCTCTTCAGGCCTTGGTTTCGACGCTCCCGCTGTGGTTTCGCGCGAATTCCGTTGCGTTTCGATGCTCCCGCTGTGGTTTTGCGCGAATTCCGTTGCATTTCGATGCTCCCCCTGTGTTTTCGCGCGAATTCCGGCCTCTCGTGGCCTCTTCAGGCCTGTCTGGGGGGGTTAGGTTGCCGACCGCAACGGCACGCGCGGTGGCACCTTGGTTTCGACGCTCCCGCTGTGGTTTCGCGCGAATTCCGTTGCGTTTCGATGCTGCCACTGTGGCTTCGCACGAATTCCGTTGCATTTCGAGGCTCCCGCTGTGGTTTCGCGCGAATTCCGGCCTCTCGTGGCCTCTTCAGGCCTCTCCTGGGGGGGCCACTTAGGTTGCCGACCGCAACGGCGCGCGGTGGGACGGGTCCTAGGTTTCGACGCTCCCGCTGTGGTTTCGCGCGAATTCCGTTGCGTTTCGATGCTCCCGCTGTGGTTTCGTGCGAATTCCGGCCTCTCATGGCCTCTTCAGGCCTTTTCTGGGGGGGCCACTTGGGTTGCCGACCGATGGTTTCGACGCTCCCGCTGTGGTTTCGCACGACGAATTCTGTTGCGTTTCGATGCTGCCGCTGTGGTTTCGCGCGAATTCCGTTGCATTTCGATGCTCCCGCTGTGGTTTCGCGCGAATTCCGGCCTCTCGTGGCCTCTTCAGGCCTTGGTTTCGACGCTCCCGCTGTGGTTTCGCGCGAATTCCGTTGCGTTTCGATGCTCCCGCTGTGGTTTTGCGCGAATTCCGTTGCATTTCGAAGCTCCCCCTGTGTTTTCGCACGAATTCCAGCCTCTCGTGGCCTCTTCAGGCCTCTTCTGGGGGGGCCACTTAGGTTGCCGACCGCAACGGCGCGCGCGGTGAGACGGGGCCTTGGTTTCGACGCTCCCGCTGTGGTTTCGCGCGAATTCCGTTGCGTTTCGATGCTCCCGCTGTGGTTTCGCGCGAATTCCGGCATCTCGTGGCCTCTTCAGGCCTGGGCGCGCGGTGAGACCACCTGGGGGCAGGATCAAAACAAACACAGGGTTTACGGGGGTTTAGGGTTTAGGGTCAACCCTGCGGCTGGGTGCTGGCGGGTAGCATTATGGGTAGCGATTTTGGGGTGGAGCATCATGAGCATCAGCTGGGTCTTTTGGCCCCCAAGTTCCACACGCGTGCAAATCCGAATCCCCCAGTGGTTGGCGTCTTTTTGACCCCCAAGGGAATTCGGCCCCCCACGAATTTTTGTAGCCTTTTCTGGCCCTCCTCACTGTTTGGGGTCTACGCCGGCATAATATGATATGATATGATATGATATGATATGATATGATATGATATGATATGTACAATATGAAGGAATTTTAGCAAATTTGTGCTGTTGTTATTATATTTTTTCACTTTCCGGGCCTGCGGGAATCCCAGCCTTGTTTTCGATTTTCTTCGGTTTCCTCGTGATTTTTGGATTCCCCCCCCCCCCCCTCTTCCCTGAAATCCAGCCGGTTTTTGATGTTTTTGATTTGGGAGGTGAATTTTGTATCATAACCCTAAGCCTCCAGGAAAATAGTTCGGAACCTCATGTGCTTACAACGTGACAGCCCCACAGACGCAAATCACGCAAACCTACGCGGAGGAATCCTACTCTCAAACCGATGCGGTCGACAAGAAACCTATGCGGTCGACAAGCGCGATGGGACATTCGAAAGCCCGAACTTGCAGAGCTGTATAAAATCTGTATAAACCCTAAACCGTAATTAAACCGTAAACCCTAAACCCTATAGGCGCGCCTTTCCCCAACAACTCCTTGAGTCCAGTGGGCTCGGTATCCGCGCCTCGGCGGCTCCGGATCATGAGCTTTGGGTTGAGGGTGGGGACCGGCGTAGCGTTTCATAGATGAAAGCTTCATCGCGTGTGGGTTCAACCCTCCTCAGAAATCGCCGAATCCGCAGGATTAAGCTCCATAACTCTGATCCCCAAGTCATGCGGCCCAAAAGCCCCGAAGCCCCCAGCATGTTAGAGACCTTGCCATGGCGGCTAGCAAAGTCGTAGCCGGTTAGCCGGCTTATCAACCTTGGGGTTTATCAGGATCTTGGCAGGGTTTAGGGTTTAGGGTTTGGGTTTAGGGAAGCTATACGCACTCACAAGCCGATGCTAGGTTGTCCTGTGAGGCCCCGACTGACGCTCTGGCCCATGGCTTGCAGGTTGCGGCGGCGTTTCACTATTAACCGACCTATGGAAGGATTGAGAGCCTATGCATGCAAATGCAAACAGGAATGATTGGGCTCTGAGATCTGTCAGAAATTCAGGGTCGGGTTCATGGGTGTTGGGTTGAGGTTGAGCTCGGGTGATTTCTGCCCGCTTGCGCCGGTCTGCGCAACCGTGCGTCATGCTGACCTCCATGCAAGTATACCTGCAGACGCGAAATCACCTCGCAAACCACGACCCGAACTGGTTCCGTGGAGATGCTTGGGCCGTCTTGGCTCAACACGCGGGGGCACTCAGCCATGCAATTGCCGAACGATTCGCACACATGCCCTGCTAAGCTGCTAAACCCTACTGTAATCACTTGTAAGACCTGAAAGAATCGCAAAGGCGGAACGAACAGACCTATCGACCCAAGATGTGTAACATCCTAAGCCCTGAACTGAAACCTCATAAATCCTCAGCAGTATTAGCATCAGTGGCTTGTTTGGGAGTCCATGGGCTCGTGACACAGCATTGTACCCTTAACCAGAAAGGCTCGAAAAGGGAGGCGGCGACCAGGTACATCTCCAGCAGATAAACGAGATTCACCTGCAGCTTCATGGGCCATTTCGCTCCGATTTCTATTCTGGTGGCGAATTGTGCTTTCGGGCTTGAAACTCACAGCCCAGGCAGTCTGTACACCCTGAACTCGTTCGTCCCTGCTTTCCGACATGTCTGGCCAAGAGAACTTCGGGGCGCGGCGAGCACGCGCCACGTCTCTTGAATCAGCCGTTCTGCGACCAGCGGTGGGATGGGGCTTAAGGGAGGTGAAGGTTTCGGGGCGCACTGGCTTCAACATGCCTTGCTTTGAACGTCGCTCTGGGGCTTTGTTGAGCTCTGGTGCAAGGGGTTAGACTGTCTTCGGTCTCATGATCGAAGCCCACTTTGAGAAATCGACCATCAGCCGAATCCCCAATCGTCAGCAAGCTGTGAAGAAGCAGACTTCACCTCGGCTTCCAACGGAGAAGCCCCCCCTGCTTGGAGCCATGCGAAACTGTTGGACCCTGCACCCCTGAGAAGCTCCTTCCACCTGAAGTCCTGCACCCCAAGCGCAAGAAAAGACTCCCACATAACCACCCTAAACCCCAAACCCCAAACCCCAAGCCCTTCCCCAAAGCTCCTTCCATCCTGAGCGCGCCTAGGTGCGGTGTCGCCTTTGTCGGGGTGCTCTGCGCGAAGGCTAAGGCGCTGTCAGCAATCTGCATTGGCGAGGCTGCGGGTGGCTTTCTAGAGTTTATCTGTAATTTAGAGGCAATTTATTATTTATAGGTAACTTATAGGTAATTGCAAGTTAGAGGGAAGTATAGATAAGTTATGGCAATGATACGTCGTCTTAGGGATCGTCCCGGAGTGCAGATGTTCTTGGTAGTCCTTGACGGAATGAGGACGACTCCCTGTCAGCTAAGGCCTCTCAAAGACGCCAACCCGAAAGAACAAGCAAATGCCGGAAAGGGTGAGCCTCCTGATACATGACCGTGTTGAGCACAAAGGAGATGCAGTAGATGGGATAGATCCACAGAATCTGTGCCGCGCAGGTAGCTCAAGGAATCTACGTTCACCAACCTAACCATGCGAAAGGACACAAAGGCAAAACATGCACAACAACGACGATAACACAAATGGTGGGCATCCTTGTAGAGGAAGGAGAAGGATGTTGCCTGCATTGAGCTCACATTTTGGTAGCAACGTGCTTTAGACCAAGCAAGGATCACAGGCACCCTCAACTGCCTCCTGCCAAATAAGGCGCAAGGAAAAACCTCTGGAGGTCCACTCACTGAGCTCCCCACGATGAACTCGGTAGCCCACGCTTCTTCCTCCTGCGTGCTGCCCGGTCCGCCACCCCCCCCCCCCCCCCCCCCCCCCGCCAAACTTCGCTCCATGAAGTCCCCATGCTCTCAGCAACGGTGCCCGCAATACATTTCCCGGGCTAAGGAGTCCTGAACGAGCCTTCTCAGGATGCCCAGCGCCTTGGCATCTGCTGTTTGTCATGCTGCCGAAAAACCCTATTGCTTTTGTGTCAGCTCTCTCTGCAACTCGCTCTTGAGGGGTAATGCTTGACGCCTATGGTGATGATACGCCCTGGGATAGCCTGCAGCAGAAACTTCCTCTGTTGAAGCAGTTGCTGTCTGCTTCTTCGTCGGTGCCAGGTCCGTGGCCGGCTCTATGGCGAAGTTGAAGAGAAGGATGCTGGCAGCTCAAAGAACGCTTCGCTCTACGGGTTCACGTAGGGTTTGGGGCTCAAGCTGAGTCCAAGTTTGGGACAGGGCTCGAAAACGATGTCTTCATATGCGCAAAGGTCCGAGATGCCTTCTCTACTCACGCAGTGCCCAGGAAGCCCCGTGTTTCTGAATATGATTAAAAGAATTCATAGTAACTCGAGCACAATGTCATTGTCTCAGTGCCGGGGTGCTTGGCCCTGCCAGACCCTTGCCTTAATAGCCCGCACATTGTCACAAGCTCGTTGACACACCGGTCCTGCCAAGGAAGATGACCCCGTTGAGCATGAAGCATTGCAGCGTCCTGTCCCCGTCCAGTGAGTTCTTGGTTCTTCGGAAGGAGCGGGGCCCTGCAATCTCATGATTTGATTCTTGTCGTGGGGTTAGCTACTCCGGGTCTCAGGACAGCTCGAACCTTCGACTGTGAAAGCATGGCAGTCCACCTGCACAAATGAGAACCGACATAGCAGCAGAGAAAGCTCTGAAATCTTGTGCAGCAGCTACACCCTGCACAAAGTTCCATGTCCTGAACCGGATGGTCTCTGACTGGGCCAGGAAAAAGATGCACTCGTGCAGCATGAGCGCATCCTTCACGCCCCTTAGCCTCGTCATCAGCGCCCAAGCTCCATCTGCCCTTGATTATGAACATGTTTAGGTGGCTCCTTCAGCCCACCTTTACACCCAAATCCTACGACTCTATCCCTCATCACAGGGTTTCGGGTTTAGGGTTCTAAGCCTTAAGCCCTACAGCATGCTAGTAAAATCCTCAACTCTCTCAACGCGAATTATCCTCTCGGGTCACTTTTTTGGGCAAGGCCCCGGCCACACACCCCCGGCTTCTCGGAGTGGTCCGGAGGGACCTTCAGAATGCTGCAGTTCCGGTCTTCAGGCCAGGTGTATAGGTTTGGGGCTCAAAGGCTTCCAAAGTTTGGGGGGGCCAGGGCTCACAAGGGCCCATGGAGTGTTGGCAGCGGTTTTGCTCAATTGTGAGCTGTGGGGCACTGGGGGAATGGGGCGTCGGTTCTTTGCTTACACCATCAGGCCAAAAACTTGCTCTCAAGGTACACAAACGAGCCTGCACGAGGCACCTGCATCTGCGAATTGTCCACGGCAACCCTGAAGCCCAAACTGTTAAACTTTTCAGGCTCTCAACAATCTGAAGCATGTCTATAAGCCCTTTGCCGGCAGGAAGATAGTCCAAGGCTTCCCTGTTCTTAAACCCTAAACTAGGCCCTAAACCCTAAACCCCAAGCCCTCAACCAGATGCGCCTTCCTCCGGCCATTCCGAGTCGGCTGTGGCCTGCGAGAAAGCTTGGCTCAGGGCCTGCCCTGGAGCCTCTCATAATCATGTATGCGGTCTTAAGCCCCCCGCAAAAAAGTCGAGTTGCAGCTACCATGAAGTGCTACAACGGAGACATTGGGGCCGGAAGATGGCCTGAATGAGCACCCCAGCTTCCCCAAACACATGCAGTCCCGGCTTTTGCTGCTCTTCAAGGTGCTGCAAAAGCTTCAGTGCACAACACAAACTGACCAAGTGGATATGGTGTGCAACAGCCAAGTTCAGTGCTCTGAAAACCTCCATGCGTAGCAGCCTTTTCTGTAGTTCATGAAGCTTAGGAAAGTCCTTGTGACAAAATGGCATTGTGGCGTCTCTAGGCCCTATGACCAAAAGCCGCGTCCAAGAACATGCTGAAACTGGGGCCGTCTGCAGGATTTAGGGACCCTGTTTAGGATTTAAGGCTGGAACCCCCGCTCTCAGACCGAGCACAGGGCCTTGTCGGCTGCCGACATTCGGCATGAACTATGGTGATGCGTCTGTAGCTGGTGCAGCGAGTGCAAATTACAGTTACCAGGGCTCCGCTCGGGGGCTTAAAGGTCTTTCACTGAGAGTTCGGAGCCCAGTGGGCTTAGGATTGTCATGGGCGTAGGTGTGCATGCTTAAGGTTTAGACGGTGTTGATGCATTCAGGGACTTGGGGTGGGAGACAGCAAAAATGAGCGCTATTCGGGTGCTTGCGTTGAAAGGCTTTGGCTTTTAAATCATCAGAAAGTGCACGCAGTCAGGACTAGCAAATTGAGGGGTGAGAGATTTCGTACTGCAGATGCACATGAAGGGAGTGCACTGAAGTCTTCGGCCATCACTACAGTCACTACAGTGCATGAACATGGACCCTGAGGCGAGGGATCAGCTGGAGCCCACAGGTCCCAACCGGCTGAGGTGAGCATCACTCGGGCAACCGTGCCGCATGCGGTGCAGCAAAGGTCAGACCGCCTGCCCTGCAAATCCCGATGTATACCAACATGTCGGAGCCCGCGGAAGCAGGCGGCTTGAGAAGCGGCGGCGCCGGACAGCAGTTCGGTTTGTCCTTGCGCATATGAATGCACATCGTTCCACACTACTCGGTTGAATTTTCTCTGCACAGATGTTGTGTGGAAAACTGAACCTGCCAGCGTCCTCTAACACGCGAACATGGCAGGTGAGTGCATATGGCGAGAAAATCAGCTAATTGCCGTTGCAAGGTGTAGACTCCAGGTAGACCTTGCAAAAGTCCACCCGCTTGCCGAGCTCCAGCTCTCTACAAATTTCGTAAAGTTGAGCTCGCCCACGGTGTATTGATCCTGCTTCCGATTGGTTCGGATGCTTTTTGCTCAGTTTGTACAACACACACAAGCATACACAAAACAATGCCAACACTATCAGGAACGCATCAGACGAAAAGGCGATCATAGCACTGTCGAAAAAAGGAGCCGAAGTAACTAACTTGCAGCTCGAGTGATGCCAGAAGACTCGCTTCATTCTCACTTCGAGGAGAGCAGATTGAGCCTGGGCGTTCTGATGATGGGACCAGCGTGGCAACTTCTCCGTAGACTCGCACTCTGCATTCAAAACCCAAACCATCTTGAAACTCTAGCCCGGCAGCCACAAAAGAACCCGTGAATCTCAAGACCGTCGATGTTCAGCCATGGGCATTGTACCAACACTGCCTCCGGCTGAGCGGCATCCAAAGGACGCTGAGAACTTTGGAGAAGGCATCCATCAGTGACCTCCTGAAAAGGTGGCAGGGGTAGAGCGTGGCGTACGGTAAAGGGCATGGAGTTGAGACTTTGGGAGTT